>SCLH01000210.1:354570-396685 GCA_004367855.1 Oikopleura vanhoeffeni
AGAGAGATCAATTTCGCATTTTATTTTCTTAAGGTTTTCTTCAAAAATACGTCATGCGTCGAGCGAAGCAAAATGTTGATCCAATTAATTTTGCAAATTTAGCTTTGAATGTAGAACGACTTTAATATGCCTATAGGGCCGATCAAAATGCGCCGGTAAATTTTTCAAATTTAAAAATGTAAAAAGCGTTTCAAGTTACTAGGAAGGGGTCGAGGTAACGTTTTACAGGCTTTTGAAGAGAAATAATAAATAGTAAGAAACAGTAGTAGAATCACGTGTAGATCGCGGATCAGAATGACATCTTGAAGTGAGTGTATGGGAGGGGTTTTGAACCAGTTAACATATAGTATTGGACGTCACTGTGAGACGGGATTTTGCGAGACGGAAAATTTCTAAAAAATATACAAACGGCGGTTTAACCGGTATTTGATCAGGGAAACCACAACGTACGAAATTACTTTTCATAATTTTCCAGCCTGCTGCGGTATACGGTAAATTTTCACTGAAATAGCCGACAACCTGATTGAAGGAATTTTCAGATTAAATAAATTTAAATCAAAAAAGAAATCGACCTCAGTTTTTTAGGACTCTCAGATTCGCTGAGGTGTGATGATTTCGGAACTACTTTTAAAAATTAGGGCTATAACTTATAGGATATAAGTTATTTCGAATTCTGTTTTATCGTTATTTTGGCCACCCATTATACAGGGGAGGCCCGATATGCCGGAAAGTGTCTTGTCAGAAATTTCGGCTGATATTGGGCACTTTAAGCCGATATAGAGACAGAAATGACGTCATAATTTGAGAAAAAATGTTTTCAATTTACAAGTAGTTTTAACAAGGGTTCAACATGAAATGAAATCACCAAAAAGTAGCTCTAATACCTACAACGCATCAAACTAAAATTCGAAAAAGTAGATTTGGGTAAATTCAATCTTTAAAAATGACGTCATCATGACGCACTTACGGCAAATTCTTGATACTGAGCTCTTTCGGCGCTATGGACACTGGAAGGAATTTAGACTAAAATCGTAGATTGCGTAGGATTTTGGTAATCATCGCCAAATGTTTTCAAATAGGACACGGCGTCGCAGGGAAAATTATGAACAGAGGAACCTTGATAGAAGATGGAAACGATTTCTAAAAACGTCCATTATAAGTGGTTTGCTGTAAGTCCTTGCAAATTGTTTTAATCAACCAGTAAATAATAGTGCAAATACATAATTCAAAAAAATTAAAGCAGTTTGGAGTCCAAACTTTGGACGTAAACTATGAGGCCAGGGTTCGGCACAAAAAAAATTAAACTGTATCGTATAAATCGACTGGCGTAAATTTTCAAATATTGGACGGTGGGATCGAAATAGGGTACATTTCGACTATATGGACCGTAAAACACCGATCTGATCCGGTCCGTCCAATATTTAGATCCGACTGGTATGACTGTGCCGACCCTGCTATATATATATAGTTCTTTAACATAGTCAATAGAGCTGTAGAGTTCCGGTTAGTACGAACGCGTTAATCTCAAACGAATTTCACTGTATACTTGAGGGGGTAGGTGTCGTAATTTTTTGGGACTTTAAGGAATTAATTTTGATACATTAATAGCGATATGACTAAAGTTGAACTCAAGAAATCCTATGGTGTAATTATTTTTTAAAACAATCTAGAACAACATCTAGAAATTTCAAAAATTTCGAATATTTTTTTTGCTTTAAGGGAGTAGTGTCGGTTTTTTTGAGCCCTTTTAATAGAATAATTTATAATACAGTTACATATCGTTATGACTAAAGTTGACCCAAGAACTCATGGGCAAGTATTTTTTTCAAAACATCTAGAACAAACTCTAGAATTTTCAAAATTCGAAATATATTTTTTGCTTTAACCCGCATAAAACCGTATTCCATGATATGAACATTTTTTTATTGGTGAAATATGACCCTACCGAATTATTCGATGCTGACATTTAAAATTATCGGATATGTCTTAATCGAACTAGAAAAATTTCATTATTTTTAGGCAAAAGTTAAACTAATTATCGAAGTTGAACGGCTGATTGGTTGAAAATTTTGATTAGCTGTAAGCCAACGTTTTTGCTAGTGGAAATTCTAGAAATTTCTAGAATTCTAGGGTGAAATTAAAAAATCCGAGACCAACATAATTGACGACAGTATATTTTCTACCTGAGTCGAAAAAAGCGGCTTTCTTCTGAACATTCGTCTAAAAAGAAGGATAGAGTTTGAAGTCGGAAAAATTGTAAAAATCGGCGTTCAATAGTGATTCTAGAAATTCAAGAGCGAAAATTTCAAAAAAAGCTCAACATATTAGTAACCTCATCTCCGTACTCTGTGAAATTTCAGACGCTTTGTATGGGGGGTAAAAGAAGATAGATTTTGGAAAAAACCGTGTAGTGCTCTGAATAGGTACTCACCACCTGGTGTGTGATTACAAGGTTGACTTTGAGATGTGTGATGTTAGACGACGGCTAGATCTACAAACGAGATCCTAGAATTTTTACAACCTCGCCCTGGATTTGTTCTGAGGCGTGATTGAAGGTACCAAAAAGCGACACCTACCCCCTTAAAAAACGCCGCATAAAATCGTGTTGCCACCATGGATATGAACATTTTATATTGGTAATATGACCCGTCAAGAACTATGCTTGACATTAAAAATAATCGGAAATGTTTAATGATGCTAGAAATTTCAATTATTTTTAAGCAAACATGTTTAACATAATTATGCGAATTTGACTAGGCTGATATGGTTCAAATTTTTGATTAGCTGTGTTCAAATTTTTTTGGATAAGTAAAAATCTCGCTTCAATTTGGTGGTATTTTGTTCCTCATCAGACGAACTTTTCTTTCGTTCTGTCATTTTCCGGTTCACTGTAGAAATCAATTTTAAAATTCACCGGAAAAAATCCGAGCCAAACCTATTGACCACACTATATTTATCTACCTTAAGCGAAAAAAAACAGTCTTATTCCTACATCCGTCATAAACGAAGTATCAGTTTAAAAACGAAAAATTGTAACAAAATGCGGCGTTCAACTGAGGCGAAATTTAAAAAATGGGCCAAACATATCAGTAACCCATTTATTCCGTACGCTGTGTGGAATTTTCAGATTCGTTGATGTGCCGGGCCCCTAATAACAACAGTATAACTTTGAAAAAAACGCTGGGTGTTCTAGAATGACTAGCACCTGGCTGTGGTGCTTAAATTTTAAATATGAGATATGGAACGTTAGACGAAGGCTAGACCTATAATGAGTATCCTCAAGATTTTTTCGCAACTGCCCTATAATATGCTGAGGCGGGATTGAACGGTACAGCTTACGACACATACCTCCTTAATGTAAAGTATGATTATGGCCACTCAATAAGCCTGTTTTATCGATTTTTTAAAGAAAAAAATATTTTAAACTTTGACGTACAAATTTTTGTCGTTCCTCGACAAATCATAACATCGTAAAAATGCAAAAAACAGGTTACATGCAATTAATTCATTTCCGGTGTCTGCATACAAATTCTAGCAATTTCTTATCGTTTGTATTTTCGAGTTCTAGCGCCGTTCCTCTTATTTTTTTCTTGATAATTCGACGGTTTTCAGTTCTATAAATTGTCTTGCGTTCCATTGAATCGATGACTGAACAATTCCCTGTTCAAAATTTGGGGCCCATAAATAAGGCCAACGATGTTCGCATTCGGTTTTGTATGTTACGAAACTCGGTGTAATCGGTAGCTAAAAATACAATACTTGAACTGCTTTTCATAAAAAAATTAAGTGTTCACCTTCTCAAAACCCAAAACGGAGATCTTCGCCCTCATACTGCAAGCTAATTTGCGTTACTACTCAAGAGGCTATACGGGCAAACTGGAACATAATATCAATTTGTAAATTTAAGTTTTAGATCAAGAATAAATTTAATTGATACAACAAATTAAAAATTCAATAAAAGTCTGTGAACTCGATCAAGGCGAGAATAATAGAGGATATTTTGTTAAAGTTTTTTTAGAAGGTTTCAGAAAAAATAAAGACTTGATATAAAAGACTGTGCCGATACGAGTAAAAAATAATTTCGAAAGAATCCTTAAAACTACTTTCTCAAAATTTTGAAATCAATTATCGTATTACACTATAAATTTGGTTTACCTTATTTCGGCGAAAATTCAAAAAAAATTGTAGAAATAATTATCTTTGGAATCGAATGTGTTATTTTCACGGCGCCGGTATGTATTCAACATTGCTTCGATACTGTAAATACAGAACTGTGATCGATGTTCAGCCACCTACCAAAAAGTTTAATCTTTCAGTGGTCCCCATAAGCGTGCATCGAATGTTTTTGGCGTATATATCCGCGATATTATGGGTGACATCGAAAGGTCCGACTTTGAAAACTGTCGACTTTTCCAAAAGTTAACAAAATCGTGTTGAATGTACGAATTTTGCAATAAACGGGTGGAAAGTGGAACTGGGGACTTACATTCGAAGTTTTTAACTGTCGACCAATTGAACCAATAAAAAGATACTAACAAATTTAATAACAAAAAATGATTCTTTTTCCAACCTAAGTCTTATCTTAAAAAAATGCTTGCTATCTCTTAGCGCGTGTTCAATCCCTTAATTGTTGTCTTAGTGATGATTGAGTGATTAAACACCGACAACTTTGCGTCCAATATAAAGCACCCTGCTATAATCAACCAAGGCAATCACTAAGACAAACATTCGAACACGCGCTATAGAGATAACAAGCATTTAAAAAGATGGAGCTTAGGTGGAAAGTATATACTAGTGGTAAATCCATCATGAGCCCGAAGTAAACCTTTAAATCTCTCATTTGTCTTTTAACTCCCGTAGTGGCCGACATCTCTGGACCCGTAGTGTCTTTGCGCATCGATGGCGCAGCGCCTGCGTTAGCATTATAACCGAAACATTCATTATCAATCATATATTGTTTTCAATGATAATCATATTATTCAAGAGAATTCTCCTACAGTCCCGTATAAAAAGCAATTTGTTAAAAAAGTTTATAAAAGTTATCAAATGTGAATAAGAACAATTAAAAACTCTCTCATTTTTGGCCGATTCTCAAAACAAGTGCATAAATAACACAAATTTAGGGTTAATTTGAACATTTTCATATTTTTCAAAATATTAAACCGCCATCAATTTGGGTATATGCATCTGCATAAAAAATGGAATGTTTTTCCCTCACCATTCTCATGTAAAAATATTCTTTAAAACTAATGGATCTATCTCGGCGCATGAAAATAATTTATCATCTCTCTTCTTTCTTTCGCTACGCATTATTAGACGATGTTGGAATAAGAAAGTTCAACTCAAAATGGGTATCGATGTTTTTAACCTATCTTTAAGAGAATTTTTTTTTGGTCATTTAAAGACCACAGGATTTTTTTGTTATTTGAAAATTTTCAAAAAAAAAAACTTTTTTCGATTTTAAAGGGGTCAATTTTTTCGGATTTACAGGTAAATGTGATCCAGTTCTAGCCGAAGCCGTATAAAAGTGCTAGAAGGCTGATTTTTTGGCCAGTGAAAATTAATGCGTTTTCGGCTACCCATTTTTTTAATTGAGGGTGGCGACCATATTTATGACCCTAATGACCGGTCAAAGGTTAAGGGTCATCTAAAGTTCCATCGTATGGACTTGTATACCCTCAAGTATCGGAACAGGGCGACTTTCCTGGTGAAGCGTATTACGCAACCTAATGGGTGCAATAATGTTAACTGAAGGTGTAGAGAGCAAAACAACTAATGAGAGGCAAAAAAGTTTTTTGCTCTCTAGCATGAACTATACATGTCTATACGATGAACTTGAGGTTGACTGGTTGGTTGACCCGTTTTTGCTCTCCTAGCGACCTCCAGTAGCATTTATTGACGCCATAGTTCTATACTTTCATTAGAAAGTTGACCCGTTCCGATTCTTTTTGGGGGTAGTTACAAGTCCATACGATGAAGTCCATACGATGGCCATAACGATTGAGATTGACCTTGAACTTTGAACCGGTCATTAGAAGTCAAATATGGTCGCCGACCCTCAATTAAAAAAACGGGTAGCCGAAAAAACGCTTAATTTTCACTGGTCAACAAAATAGCCTTCTAGCACTTATTACGGCTTCGCTAGAACTGGTCACATTTACCTGTAAATTACGAATAAATTGACCTTAAAATCGATTTTTTTTAAATTTTTTTATAAAAAAAGAAATCCTAGGTCTTAAAATGACAGAAAAAAAATTCCTCTACAAATAGGTTAAAAACATCGATACCATTTTGCTTTTGAAATTTTATTTCAAATCGCCTTATGTTATCAGGTTTCCGGAAGTTGGACTTCTAGAAATGGTTCTATTTAGCCGGAGGCCAATTCTAAAATGTAATAAAAGTCTTAGAAATTCTGACGATTCTTTTAAGGGGGTCTTCCACGTGATTTGAAGTAATTTTGAAGAAAGGCATATTACAGTAATTTGAAAAGTACTCAATTACGTCAGAAAAATTTAGGTCACCCTTTCAGACGTTTAAGACGATTTTTCTCATTACATCAAAGTCGAATAAAATCACGTGAGCGAAATAATTCAAAAATAAGGGTTGAAATTGTCATAGATAAATCCTTATTTCTCGAAAAATAAGATCACGTGACGTGTTTTGAAAATATTATTATGTTTCAAGAACCTCAATTATGGGGTCAACTTCAGAACGTTTTAAGACATTTTTTCATTAATCAAAGTCCGATATAAAATCACGTGACGAAATAATTCAAAAATATAGGTTTGAAATAGTCATAGATAAATCCTTATTTCTCGAAAAATAGATCACGTGACGTGTTTGGATAAGATATTAATTATGTCAAAACTATTAATTATGTGTTTATTGGCCCAAAAATTTTCGGCGTATTTGATCAACTAATTGTTTACTTTCACGCAAAACCTTATTTCTACATTTGAAGGGTCACGTGATCGTTTTGTCTTTGTGTAATTGAAAAAAGTCTTAGAATTTTTTTTTGTCCCGTCAAGAGGCTTTTCTTTGAATGATTTAAAATTTTTTGCAAAAATAAGTACTAGTAATCAAGTAAAAATTTTCGAAAAAAAACCCATAAACGTCAAATTATTCAAATAGTCGATCAATCACTGTTGTTAAATTTTCATTCATACATGATAAGGGTCCTTATTGCGATTAAAGGACTTGCGCCAATCTGATGGCGCAAAAGACACTAACGGGGTTAAAAGAATATGGAATTAAGAGATTTAAGTTACTCTTGGCATGCCATGAATCGATATAGGTTTTAGATAGGCAAGTCGTATCTTCTTAACTAAAAGCGCTAAAGAACCCAGTATATGAATTTTTGAACTCAACGTTTGCTATTTTAGTTATAACAACTTAAAACATGTAAATATTAATTTTATTTATATTAAAAAAATTTGGAGTAATCGAAAATAAAAAATTATGTCGGAACGGTTAGACACTTGGTCATGTTTATAATACTGTTTCCAGAAACATGACCTACGAATCGTTTAGTACAATTAAAAAATGTCAGACGATACATAATGTAAAGAAAACTTTTCAATCGTGATCCTGGGAGTTGAAATCTGAAATGATAATTCAGAACAAGCCTTTTTTTTGAAAATTGTCTCGAAAAGCTAAAGTACATGTTAAAGCATTATTTTAATTTAAAAAAATGTAAAAATATAAACCTCTACCGTGGTTATAAATGCTAAAAACAGTCCTTTTCGCCTCTTTAAGGAGTAACTGGTCGCATTTTCAGTGCCAAAACAGGGTTTTCAGCGTCGCTCAATGAAGTATGAGACAAAGCACGAACATAATGTATTTATAGGATAATTGAACATTAATCTTGCTTTCACAAAACAAATTGAAGGGCCTCTATTGGCCGACCAATCACGGAAGACATTTCAAAGTGGCACTATTTTCACTTCAAAGCCTATCCCCCTGAGTTTGAAGATAGAGAATACTTTTACTTAGCTTTATTGACAAGAGAACGTGGGCAGAACCGCAAGTTCAGTTTTTACTCAAAAAATTTCACTTCGGGCCTTAAATGAGCAAAAAACTGTTTTTTGGCCTTATTTTGAGTGCCTTGGGAAAATACTACTGCCTCCTGGATTTTGACGGAGAAAACCTAAAACTGGTAAGTAACCGATCCGTGAGATACGCGCAACGCCCTAAGTTCGACAATTGCAATTTTTTGTAATCTCGTCTTTTGGAAACCGCGATTCAAAATGCTCAGCATTTCCAAAATTTTGAAAAAATCTACACTGAATATTTCAAAGAATCGTAATGAATACTTTTTTTTATGAAATGAAAATAAAAAAGAACATCTGATCAACTTATTTTTTGTCCATTATTCAGAAAAAACATTTTAAAAAATTGGAAAATTTCAATGTTGAGTCTTTAAATGCGACCAGTATCTCCTTAATTCATTTTTAGTGAGAAAATTGAATAAAATAAGAAAGCTTTTTTTTTCCGTTTTTTCATTTTCCAGATTATGGACGAGTTTGAAACATTTCTTTAACCAAAATATGTTAAAAGATATATTTTTAGTACAGAAGTTTGTACTGCATTATGGTTCAATGTATACTCTTATTCCAAATAAGTATAGTTTTAACGCTCACCGAAAGTCAATTTCGAAATTTCGAGAAAATAAATACAGTCTGGCTGGAAAATCTACATGATTAACTCCTAAAGTCCGCTAAGGATAAATAATTTTCTTAGAATTAAAGTTAATATTTTACATACTGTCGTGAAGTCGTTCCGAGTAGTAAAATATTCTTGCGTAGGTTTAAAGTTAGTTAATAGCATCAATCTAATAGCGCCAGTTTAATGCTTAACTCGCGGCTCAGACAAACCAAATTACTAAGTATAAACGAAAACCGGATTTGCCAACTAGTTGGCTTGACGTGACTCTACGATTAATATCAAGGAATATTTATAAATGCTGCAATTCCCAATTTTCTTCGAAATTAATTCATCGTGCCTTGGATTCAAGAAAATATTCAGGATATTGTTCTTTGATATGTTTTTCTTGGGTTTTGTTTGAGACACTAAAAATATAATTTTTAATTTTGAATAATAATCTTGTTTTTTTGAACCATGTTTCGCTTAATTTGCATTTCAGAGTGAGAACGAATTGTAATTTTTTTAACAAAAACGTTTTTGGTGCGGTAATCAATAAATTTGACAAAGCGGGCCTAGTTTCGGTTAAAGTTATAATGATAATGTTTCTAGTATAAACTTCTTACAACCTCAATCAAGGAACCTATCCATTTGGATCAAATATTTAAACTTTACCTTTAATTACCCCCATAAGAAAAGTGCTCCATCATTTTTTTCCAAATTAAATTAATAAAGTTGTTCATCAATGGGTTTCACTGGGTAACCACGTTCTTTGTGTCCTTAGTTCAAGACTTCCAAATCATCCGCATCAAGAATGGTCATCAATGCAATTATCATAAGAATTCGTTTTGTGCCCATTTGTCCTTCTGGTGTTTTGTCATAAATAAAGCGTCAACAATTGTACCGCGGTTCTTTTTAGACGGTTCAGTTAGTCAACAAAAAAATTATTATATTACGCGTTTTTCCAGAATTATTCTATATCTATTACGGGGTCCCCGGTCGTTTTTGCTACTTTTTGGCAAACATTTTTATATACAGTATTAATTTGGATTTTGAAAAGAATCATCGAATTAAGTTCTTCAATTAGCTTAACACTGAGCACGAATATACTGAATAATTCAATAAAAAAAATGAGTCCGAATCGTATCGATTTTCAATATTTTTTTTCATGAGATTACTGGAAATTTTTTAATTATCAGCTTTTTTGTTAAGAAAATTGGGATAAAAATGGTCTGATTTGGGACCATTTCTCTGAAATAATTTTTCTCTGAATATTTCCGCTCAGGTTGAGTATCTAAGAATTCCATCGGAGGAGATCGTTTTCGGCAATTCGAATTATTTACAAATTTTGGCTTGAAAAATGGCAAAAAACGACCAAGAGGACCCCGTAACTGTTATGAACCTTCAAATCAAAGTTAAAAAATCGCGTTCAGTAAGCTTTTTATAGTATTGTATGAAAATCAGAAATGTTATGGCTGCTCATTAGCTCTGTTGATACTTGGAGTTTGGCTTTAATTAGGTTGATAATCAGCCGAGCCTTTTATATTGGATACTATCATCATTGAAACGGCGAATTTTTCCATAAAGAGAATATTTTATGATGGAAACAATACGGCTATTTTTTTTACTCTTTACCACCCTAGAGTGTACATAATCAATATTATGGGTGTTAATTCAAAGCGATTGCTAAAACCTCTCAAATCATAATAAACTAATTTTGCTCTCTAGTATCTAAGCGTGCATAATTAGCTATGTTTCATAAGTTATGAATCATAACCCGTAACGTATATAAGTTATTAGAAAGTTGGACCTCGAGAGATGTTTGCTGGTAAATGAATTCGATAACTTGAAATTAACCTCTAAGTTGACCAAGTCATTGTGGTGTACCGGATCGCGTTCTATTTAAATTGCTAGAGCTCGGTGAAATAAAGCTTTTGACTCATTAATCAGGGTCCTGATTGCAGAAGAAAATACGCTAGCTTTTAATTTGCATCTTTTAAAGCTGGATAACTGAAGTCATGAAAATTTGCCCAAAAATGCTCGGTTTCAAATGTACGCAAGAATAATTCTCTACAAAATGAGCTAATAAAACGATTTTCATTTTTGACTTTTCACTAGTTACACTGGATTATTTTCAGATGATATATTCTCTTCCCAGCTAAAATTTATCTGTGTTCGGAGTCCGAACTTCGGACAGACTAGAAAAATACTGTCTAAAGCAAGACAATTGTTATACCAGATACTTGCTTTACGAAAATGACACAATTTTTAAATTTAGGATCAATGATAATCAAAGTATGGTTAAATAAATTTGAACTTCTTGCATAATTGGATTTATAAGTCTTCCAGGTTTGTAGGCCTAAAACTTTCTCAGTCCATGATAAAAGATAGCCAAGTTCCGATAACAAATCAAGAATATTCGGCAACAAAGTCAGTTTCGGGTCACACATCCAAAGATGATTTTTTGGCATTTCTAAAAATGAGTTTTAGGTGTTTTCCAGAAGATATTTTCGCACACTAACAGTGTAGTGCTAGCATGGCAAGTGGCAGGTTCGATAAATCGAAATAAAACCGGAGCTTTTTCATTGCCAGGAATTTCGATTGAAGGAGCGGTGAGTAGGTGTTTTTTGCGATGTATACCGATTACACTAAAAGCTTATGTACGGTGAATTTTTTGTTTATTTTTTTAACACAAGGTAGAATTTGATCATGAGAAAAAAATGAAAATAAAAAAAAGGGAGCACTTGAAATTTAAGGGGGTTTTGGCCCTAAATATAATTTTTTGCGAGGCTGATTTTTGGCCCATTTGATTCAAAATTCCTGGCAACCAATATAGCTCTCAGATTAGGAATGATTTTGAAGTAAATTTTTTTTTTCGAAATATGACCCATTAAAGAGCTAGGCTACTTTAAAGGTGAATTTCACAATTTTTAAAAGACTAAAAATTCCCCTTAAAAAAGCAAATTGGAAAAATTTAACTATATATAGGGTTAAACGACTAATGCGCGTTCATGAGCTGCTTTCAATTTTTGAAAAATGACCGGAAACCGGTTTTAAGAAAATATACAGGTTTTTAGCGAAATTTATGCGGTTTTAGAATGAACTACTAATTTCGCATGTAAAGAAAAAACTTAAGAAATTTCAAGTTGGGAGATATAAAAATTGCTTTGAAACCAGAAAAATCGTCAATATATTTGATTATAATAAGATAAAGTATGTTATTTTGGAATAATCTGACCTTCATTAAAATTGACTCTTTTGTAATGAATATAAATTTTTTTTGATATCATTTAATTCATAGGTTTTACAGAGTGATGTATATGTCGAACACGGTTACTCCATAATCGGTGCAAAGTGAATTTCCTTGAAATCATGAATATTGTCCAAAAGTAATGTTTGTTCAAAATTTAAAACTATATTTAAGGAAAGAAGTTGATAAAAAAAAAATCTTTTACACTTTTTTACTTTAATCTTGACAATGAAATAATCATAAATTTTGAAAAATTTATGTCTGTGACTCTGAACCATTTTGAATTTAATTATTTTTATGTTATTGATCCCATACAAAATTAACAGTGTAAGTACAAAATGTAATTAATTGTATGTATATCATTTTTTTTGTGTTTGCGACCTGCATAGATTGTGTTTTGAAAATTCAAATCTGAACAACAATACATAATTTGTCAAAAAATAAACATTTTGAAAATTCAAATTTTGATGAAAAAATAAAAATTTCGTTCAAAAATATGGATTGTGTTGAAAAACTTTTTATTTTCTTTCAAATTTAGAAATAAATTCGAATTTTCAAAATTTAGTTCTGATATTGAAAATTTTGTTCAAAAAAGGTAAATTGTCCATACAATATGAATTTTTCCAAAAATAGAACTTTTTTCTCGAAAATTAACATTATGTTCAAAAATTGACATTTTGTTTAGAATTTGCAATTTTGTTTTAAAAATTGACATTTTTTGAAAAATTGAAATTTCAAAAACCAATTTTTATTTTAAAACGATTATTGATTTTCAACAAAATGTTTTATTCGTAACAAAATTTTAATTTTTAAATTGAATGTATTCTTCATTATAAAAATGTTTTTTAAAAACTGAAATTTTTTCAATAAAATAAAATTAAGTTTGAAAAATAAATTGTGTCCAAAAATTAAAAAAATTCTAATAATTGAAAAGTGTTCCATAAAAATAAAATAAAGTTTCAAAAAACATTATTTGGTTCAGAAAATAGGCCGGCCGAGGCAAAAAATGAGGTCCAAATAACAAGGTCGTATGGTTCTGACATTTAAGTCCAGCGGTAGTTTTTGGCGCTTAAAATCTGGCTCAGAAGAATAATTTTTGGTGCCATCACTCGGTGGCGCTGTTTTGGGTGGTCAAAAATAGGAAATTTACAACTTTTGAAAAATAATAAACTTTTCTTTATTTTGTGGTAACTTCATATCGGTATGTCGATTGATCTAATAATTCTGATTATTTTTAAAATCTATCATTTTATAACGGACTTTTGGAATTGGTGGTGCTGACTTAAGAGGTGGTGGTGAAAACGCTAAAATGGTTTACGTGCACTATCAAGCTGAAAATATGGTAACTATCATTTTTAAGAGAATAAAAACAATAAAAAAAATTTCCGACCACTTGGTGGCGGTGTTTGGATGAAAAATTACTTGTATTCATAAAACCGTTCTTTTCTCTTGTTATTTCAGTCTGAAAAAATGACCGTTCTTTTGCCGGTGAAAACGATGCAATTGAAAATTTTAAGTATTATCACTAGGTGGCGCTGTTTCAGGTGGTCAAACATGAAAAATTACACAAATATCAAAAAATTTACTTTTCTATGGTTTTGTGGTTTCTTTCAGATCGGGTTGTCCGATTGATTAAATGATTTTTGTACTTTTTAAAATCTAAGCTTTATATAATCGTTTCTTCTAATTGCGGTGCTGACCCAAAATGGTGGTGCTGAAACGCTAAAATTCATTAACGTGTCCTATCAAGCTGAAAATTTAGTCACCACATTTTTAAAGCCGTTGAAGACAGTGAGACTAAACAATTCGTCCGACTACTTGGTGGCGGCTGTTTAAGGTCCTCAAAAACAGCATTTCAGACTTTTCAATATAAAAGTAAATCATTGGTCCCAGTAACCACAGGTGGTGCTAGAGGCGCTTCCGTGTTTTGGTGATTTCCGTTAAATATAAAATTTTTGAAGATTAATTTTAAACTTCTTTTCAAAACAAAATTCAAAGTTATTGGCGGTTTCTGATTGATTGAAAAATGAAGTGATCAGATTTTAATTTGTGAAAAAATTCCAAATTTAGGCCAAACCAGCCTAAACCCGATAAAGGGAGATATATATTAAACATTTAAATTTGTGGAAAATGAGCCCGAAATCGGCCGAGGCCGATAAATGGGGATTTTATGTTCTTTTATTTAATTTTGTGGAAATAAGCCAAAATCGGCATAGGCGATAAAAGGGATTAATGTTTTTTATTTAATTTTGTGGAAATGAGCCCGAATCGGCCGAAGGCCGATAAAAGAGGATTTATGTTTTTTTATTTAATTTTGTGGGAAATGAGCCCACATCGGCCGAAGGCCGATAAAAGAGGATTTTATGTTTTCTATTTAATTGTGGGAAATGAGCCCAAATCGGCCGAAGGCCGATAAAAGAGGATTTTATGTTTTCTATTTATTTTGTGGGAAATGAGCCCCAAACGGCCGAAGGCCGATAAAGGAGATTTTGTTTTTATTTAATTTTGTGAAATGTGCCCCAAATCGGCCGAAGGCCGATAATAGGGGATTTACGTTTTAAATTAAATTTGTTGAAAAAATGAGCCCCTAATCGGCCGAGGCCGATAAACGGGATTTTATGTTTTTAATTAATTTTGTGGAAATGAGCCCCAAATCGGCCGAAGGCCGATAAACGGGGATTTTATGTTTTTTTATTAATTTTGTGGAAAATGAGCCCAAAATCGGCCGAAGGCCGATAAAGGGGTTTTTATGTTTCTTATTCAATTTTGTGGGAAAATGAGCCCCAAATGGCCGAAGGCCGATAAAAGGGGATTTTATGTTATTTATTTAAGGGTATGGGTGGTTCCTAATTTGACCATATTCTCGATGAAATTTTAGCCAAACAGGGCTTCTCGATATATCAGATTAGCCAGTTTGTAGAACTAGTCTTCATTCTTGCGTAATAACATGTGTCAAATTTTTTTTCGCATGCATACACTCTCAGACACATAAGCGAGACAGGGAGACCTAAGTGCAAAACGGAAAATCTAATCTATCTCCTCTCAGGCTTTATTTTGAAATAAACCCAAATTTCAACGTAATCTGTAAAATTAGTATTTCAAACTTCTGAGGAGCGCTTTTGTTAATAAGTGCTACATTATTTTTGGAATATGCGATAAACCACCGTTTTTCAACTTTGTTCATCGGAAAATCTATCTCCTCCTTGGTTAAATTTCAAAATTCACTTCAGTTTTAGCAAATGGTAGCTCGAAACAAATAGAATCTTCTGAGGAGCCGTTTTTGTCAATTTCGACCCCAAACTCAAAATATGAATTTTTCAAGGTCACGTGAAAAAATTTCCGAAGAAAAATGTGCTTCGATTTTTTCGAAAGTAAGCTCAAAAGAAAGCTGGGAAAATACTGAAGAGAAAGTTGGCTTACGTCAAGCCGAAATTTTGAAGTTTTAGTGGTCAAATTGAAACATACGTTATTTTTGACTCATTTTTGAAAAAAAATTTGAAATTAATTTTTTGAAATTATTTTTGAAAAAATTTTGAAAAAAATACTCAGAAAAAAAAAATTTTTGTTCTTATTTTGGTTGTTTTGTGCTTTCAAAACATAAACGATTGATTTGGTGCATTTTTATGATATAAAACTGCAGAAAATGTAGGAACCACCATACCCTTAAGGCCATAAATTATTATCTGATATTTCCTTTCAGACAAAAGAAGAGATCGAAAGGTGTATTAAAAATCTGAGGTGGCCATCCCGCCTAATTCTTTGCGAAAAATACGAAAAATTATTTCGAGATTTTTTTCAAAATGTTTCAAAATTTCAAATGACCAGAAGTGAAAATTCCTAGTTTTGAACTTAATCTCGGCTCGAATCCAACTCATTACACCCATAATTGATTAATCGATAACAGGGAAACCGAAAAAGACGTTTAAATTTTTATTTAAATTTAAAGAATTTTTTAAAGTTCATTTTTTTGTTTTAAATGTGAGATTTTCAAATAACCGGAAGTGACCTGATATTTTTATTTTACAAAATTATAAGACAAATGGCTGAAAAATAAAATTTCTCAATTACTATCGATTTCTAAAAGTTCAAAATAAAAAAGATTTGTTTTGTAGAGCCGGAGATCATAATCGGTTTATCAGAAAAACATTAATGATTACTCATTTGACTGTTGCGAAAATTCTTGGTTTAGCAGAAATTACATCTCGATCCCGTTTTTCATCATGTATTAATGGAAACTGGTTATTATGACTATCTTATATAATAAAAGTGAGATCAATATTGCTGCAAACATAGCGGATATGCCAATTATTTTGACGGCCAAGTGCTATGTATCACTTAAATATTTGATATGTANGATGGGACTGAACTACGTCGATTTCAGATTGTAAAAATTCCTTACCAAAAATTCCTGCGGAATTTCTCCAAACTCCGTCCGTTTAAAGTAACCGTTCGTCCCAAAAAAATTTCCCTGCTGGGCCTTGTCCGTTTAAACCACATTGGCAGAGATTTTCACGCCGAACCGTCCTAAAGACCCGTCCGTTTAAGTACAGTACACTGTACCAAACCGGCCAAAATACACTTTTTTAAAGGTTATCTACTGTATTTTTTATAAAAGTCAGACAACAAAAACCACCGCAACAATTTTTGCTCATTGAGAATCCGCTCAATTTGACACATGAATGGCAGTTGATCGGATATGTAATTAAGGAGAAAATGGTACCTACGTTTTCGACTTTGCCGCCATTTTGTGGGAGAACCGGTGATTAAAAAGCGACGAGAGCATCACCAATCGTTTTTTTGGTGGTGGTTTAGTACTATATCAGATTTTCAGGCCAACTTTTTTTTCGGACACTACCCCCTTAAAGGCCTTTAGTTAAAACTACTAAAAAAGTCACATGGAAATTTTTACTTTTCTTTTCGGTAAAATTTCTATTTTTAGTAATCAAACTGTCAGAAAAGCTGCTGCACGCTTCCTCAAAGCTATTGTTGTTCGCCAATTGATTCCTGCTGATCAAAATGTAATAGATATGGCTCGAAGTGCATGTTCTGATAAACTTCTCTCCGTGCGTAAAAATGGAATTTCTACTTTTACGAGTATGATGATTTCAATAAGCGAATTTGATCAAAGTTGTTGTTTAAATAATACAATGTCAGAGAATGCAAAAGTTGATATAAGACTCAGTTGGCTTCAAATGATCATGGAAAAAATTCATGATCAAGAAAAAACTGTGAAAGAGGAAGCTGTCAGGAACGGATCCAAAATATCAAATTATTTCATTAAAATACGCGGAAAATAATATTTTCTGAAAATTTCCTCATTTGCAAATTTATTCAAAGCTAAAAAAATACAATTTACAAATAAGTTGATTCAACAATGCTATATTTTTAAGGAGGTTTTCATGCTGATTGTTGTAATCTGCCCTGGGTAATCTCTCACTGGCTTTTCAACGGTCTATAACTTTTGTTTGGAATACCGCTGCGCACCCTATCTAAGTCTATGTGTGTGTTCTGAAACACTCTCGTGCAGGTGGGGGGTAGGACATCTCGTGTAGGTGGGGGTTAAGTGGTCCTACCGAAAAAAAGCGACCTTAGGTAGTTTTTTTTTAGACGCGACAGAGTTGACTTTTCACCACAGACGAACCGTATGAGATATCACAAAGCGGTGTTTTGCTGGAAACTAAAAAAGCTTACGCCAAAAATTTTTTTTAATTTTCGAAATTTTTTTTGAAAATTCGAGATTTTCAAATGACCCAACGTTTCATTCCCAATGTATCATGGTATCATACGAAACTAGAAGAAATTCTAAGACTAATGGCTGAAAAATAAAGTTTCAAAAATTAAGTTTTCTTACGATTTTTATAATGACAAAATGGTAAAAAATCAAATCTGTCGCGTCTAAAAAAAACTACCTTATTTATCTTTTCTCTATCTTTTGTAGTTCTTGAGATAAGGCAATGTTGTCGACCAAAAATCGGGGACCTGAAAAAATTCAAATGAGATTTGAACTTGAAAAAATAAAAAAAATTTCGATTTTATCAACTTTGCCACCGTGATTTTAAGATTTATTTTATGTGCTAAAAAATGAAAAAATTTTTTTTTGATTCTCACACATCAAATTTTTTTCGATTTTGTTTCAAAAAAGGTAATTTCTTGCAAAAAATATATATTTTTTTTCCGATAATTATAAGTTATTTTATGCAAAACAACAAATCAAGTGTTCCTAAACCAATATATTGATAATTGAAACTGTTTACTTTTGAACACCTAGTAAAATCGGACACAAACGATGCGGCGCGACGGGTCCCTTTACTGGTTGTAGGGCTCAGAGAAATGTTATTTCAGATCCGAAGGGTTAGAATCCCGCGCATGCAAGTTTTATGAAATACACTCAAACACTAATAAAGTAGAATAATTTGTTATTTATTAGGAACAAATTGTCGTAAAATAACTGTACTGTACTGTGATTTCTGTCTATAAGGACAATTTGTGGGAGAAATATGCCAAAACCTACGCTTTTGGATTTTGGTCCGTTCCTCTATAAGGACAATTTGAGAAAAAATAATCAAAAGGGTATATTTTCAAAAATCTCTATAAAACACCTTCTTTTTCGTAAATTTTTTGGGTGAAGAGCAAAAAAGGTCTTCAAATTATTTTTCATCAAAATCGTATATAATTCAGAAAATTTTTAAGTGAAGAGCAAAAAAAAAGGTCTTCAAATTATTTTTTTGAAAATAACTATTTAGTGAAAATTCTATAGAAAAGACCCCTTTTTTCGTTTTTCAAAAAGTGAAGAGCAAAAAAAAAAAAAAAGGTCTTTACTTTTTTTTGGGAAAAAAATTATCGCTTTTGTAAAAATATGACCAAAATAGCTTAGGACAGATTGCTAAGGACAATTTGGGAAAATTAGCTTAAGGACAATTTGGGAACATTTTGCTAAAGACAATTTGGGGAAATCTCACCTGTCCTTATAGACAGAAATCACAGTAGTTATTAAAACTTAAATATAATAACACAGAAATAGTGAGCTTTTTACAGTGTAAGCCTGATGCTAAACGATACGTAGTATAATAGTTTTACAAAAATTGTCGAAAGACTACCAATGGAGGAATAGTAAAAAGAGTTTAATTTTAATGGAATTTTAAATTTAAAATATTTTACAATTGAGCTAAATTTATGAAGAGATCAGTTCAGCCTTTGAAAACAATTTTATCCCGTTGATTTCGCTTCACTATTATTTTTGCTGCGTCAACTGTTTTTGATTATATTCAGAATGAGAACAATTTTCGAGAACCCTTCGCGCATTTTTGCTGCGTTTTGATTGTCCAATTGAAAAGGGCCAATTACGCAAAGGCGAAACCGTTTATTGGCTATAGATTCTACATTAAATATAATTTGATCATATATTTTTAACGTAGTTGTTGGCGCTATACAATTTGTTGAAAGGATTTAGGTATTCAACAAATTTGACCCTATTTTGGTCCGCTTAGAGAGATTTTATAATTTATAGTTTCTTAAAATAACGAAAAAAAAAGAAAAACTTCTAATTCAATTTTTTCTGGAATAGTTTCTTCTTTTTATTATGATGTTGACCAGTCTCTAGCGAATAAGGTTTAATTTTTAGCTCTTTTAGTGCCCTCTAGGGTTTGATTTAGAGCCGGTCTAATCGGACAAAACGGGGTAAGTTGTTTTTGTCCGCTTAAAAGCTCTAAAGAGGGATTTTGTAATTTCAAAATAACAAAAACTTCTCATTTAACTTATTTGGTAGTTATTTATTAGTTTTTTTATTTTGATGTTTACCAGTGTCTATAGCGAATTTGGGCTCCAGTTGTAAAGCTCTCTAGCGCCTCTAGGAGTGATTTAGAGCAAATAGGTCTAAGACGGACAAAAGGTGGTACCTCTAAGATGACAAAACGAGATTTTGAAAAGTGTCCGCCTTAGACAGAAACCACAGTAAATCAAAGCGGACAAAACTATGACGTGGACAAGTGTGCTCTTGACAAAAATGCTTGTGAAGACAACTGTGACCGTGTAATTACGTGATATGGTATACTTCCTTTTAAATACCGTTCCTTTTCTCCCTATATTTTCTAGAACAAAAAATAAAAATTCTAGAATATAAAATGTCGGATGAATATATTACCTTTCAACTCCTTATTGCGGAAAGAATTGAAATTCCAACTGCCTTAAGGGGGTGGTCATGTCTGATTTAATAAAGGCATAAAAATGCCTAATGATACGGGATGAAAATTAAGTGTACTAGAACCCAATCATCAAAATTTTATTTTTCGATTTTTTTCAAGTATTTTTAAAGATGAAGTTAAAAATAACGTTTGCTCGAATTTGACACTAAAACTTCAAAATATCGACTTGCGTAAGCCAACTTTTCTCACTAGCTTTTCTTTTGAGCCTACTTTTGGAAAAAATCGAAGCACTTTTTTTTTCCGAAATTTTTTTCGAAAATGACCAAAAAAAAAACCATCTTTCGAGTTTTTAGCTGTTAATTGCAAAAAGCTTGTGATCATGCTCTTACTATATGTTCTGAGGAGTACTTGTTAAAAATTTGAGCCATTTTGCAAATTTATCCTCGGAGGAGATTAGATTTTGAAGTCTGAACATTGGTGAAAAATCGTCGGTTATTTGGCTTTCTAGAATGTTCAAGTCACCGGATCAAAAACAAGCTTGTGATTAAAGTTTGACATACTACTGTTACGTTATCTGTGAAAATTTGAGCTCAATTTGATATACCGTCTGGGAGGAGATAGATTTTGCAGTTTGGAAAATGTCACGTTGTTACGATACTGTACCTATTGGTGTAATGGTCAAAAAATAATTTGTGATGTCTTTTTCGCAAGATTAAGGATAGATCTACAAATTGGCATTTTTGGAATTATTGCTCAAGATTCAGATTTTCCTGAAATAGCTCTGCAAAATTGCAAAATCAGACATGACCACCCCTTAACCCTCCGAGGCATATACCCTTTTTGAAAGGGTAAAGTCACTTTAATCAGCCAAAAATTGATTTAAAAAAGCTCTCTTTCGAATACATTTTAAAACTCAACAATGTGAATCTGAAAATATCACCCAAAATTTTTCGGAAAAAAAGTTCAAATTTTATTGACGAGTTGATTGGAAGGCGATTTTTCGCGTTAAGTCTTACTTCCGAAAAAATAACTTTTGACTCCAATCTGTGTTGAAATTTAAAATTAGCCAGGATTTGAAAAAGTGTTTTGAGTACGATTTGCGTAAAAAATTAGCATCCTAGACATATCTGGAGCAGACAGCAGGACTCAACTTACCAACTTTTTTCAACTCAAATTTTGAAAGTTAAAATACTTTTTTTCAATTTATTGAAATTATATATTGAAATTAAGTTCCCAAAATTATAGTTTCAATTAAATTTTATAAAATTGGATGAACCGTTTTGGTGCTGTGAGTCATCAAAATTGTATCCTCCTGAAACGGTATTATGCCTCGGGGAACTTTTTTTTCTATGCCTCGGGTGGGTTAAGGGGGTAGCAGCGATGTGGCAGATTGGTACATTTTTTCGGAGTGATTTTAGAAAAAAAAATGTGAAAAATTTTTATTTTATTTTTTATCTAAAATGAAAGTGTTCATACTTGCAAACGTTTATATTTTTAAATTTTTTACATACTTAAGTATCTGTAAAAATATCAAAAAGATTTCATTACAATCCATCCAATAGGGATTTTTTAAAAGGCTTATATAAACTTCAGACATTTTCGGTGTAATGCACAATTAGTGGGGGAACATACACATGATTCCTAATATGCAAAGTTTGTCAAATTTCAAATAGAGAAAAACAGCTTTTTAGGAAAAAAAATTGACCTTGATCTGAGTTGAAATAACTAAACCCAAATAGATATCCGGATTTTAAAGTTTAAGTTGCATTCACGGCCTGATTTTTTTACAGATTAAAAACTACTAATTAAAATTTTGGATTGATTTGCGGAAAAATTTTCAATAATATTTCTAAAGGAGTCGACAACAAAATGACAAGAAAACATTTCATGATTTTTCAAACAGCAGTCAGAAAATATGTTAAACATGCATGAAAAACAAGTTAAAGTTGGCTATTTTTTTTCGTTTTTATTCCACAGAATTATAATAAAAGTTTGAACTCAAATCGTTCCTTAAATAGATAAAAATTATTTTAATGAGCTGTGACTCACAATTAATTGTGGTTCAGCTAACGATTAATAAGCACAAAAAAATAAACCAACTAATTATTTTCGTAAAATTAAATTGACGTCAGTCTGCCACATCGCTTGCTACCCCCTTAAGCTTTCTGTAAACAACATTCAAGTAGAGCTATAATTGTGGCTCTGGTGCCTTGGCGGAACTTTTTTTATATGCTCACAAGGGTTAAGAAGATTCGGAATACATTTTTTACGCACAGTCTTCTTACGTAACCGTTGCAAGTTTTCAAAGGTGCAAAAATAGTTTTTTTCTTCAAATTGTCTGATAAAAGGTCTATCTGATCTATTAAATCGACCCCACTGATTTTTTTGACGGTTTTTAATTTCGTTAATTTTGCGTTTCAGACTCGTAATAAAATGGTCTTACATTTGCAAATGGCGGGATTTTTTATTCTGCGCAACCCGCAATCGGAGTAAATGTTCTCGAAAATGGTACATCGATTCAAAAAATTATAATTTTATCCAAGAGTCAATGCGTTGATCGAACGTACCGCGTTTTGACCGTTGATCACATAAAAATGCGGAATCTTGGGAAAATACACCTAAAAAGCTGGTATCAATCGGAAGCGAATGTTCTCTCCAAAACGGTAACATTCGATTCAAGAAATTTCAATTGTAGCCCTTTAACCCACATACTCAGCGCTTGGCCATAATCTGGCCAATGTGACTGCGAGCTCTCTGTTTTATAAGTTAACTTTTTTCTGATCAATTTTTATTCAAATTTATCGCTGTTTGCAATTTCTCTATCTTTTTGGCTAATGATTATAAAAACCTACGCAATTTATCGAAATCACTTTTAAAGAATTAAAAATTTACTCAGAGCCGTCAGAACAAAAGTAGAAAATGCAGCAGTTTCAGAAATTGTTTTCCTAATAAAATAATCATTCAGAAGCAACCTGCAATTTCTGGTCTTTAATTTACAGGTGTTTTTGGAAATAGCTCCATGCCTTGGAGGGTTAAGCTTTGGCACTGATGTGTTTCTAAACTCAACTGATCACTGGTCAAGCATCTGAATTATTTGGCCTGAGAAAATTTTGCCAAATGTTTTTGAAGCAATTTTTACCAGTTTGTTATTAGTAATGTCATAATATTGAACTTCAATCCTTTATAGTAAGCTTCATGAACATTTTATTGTGCCAATTTCTGAATTTCTAAACCACGAAGTTTGGGATTCTCTTCGATTCTTCAAAGAAGAACTGATGGAAGAATTTGAAACTAATATTACAATTTTGATGAAGCAACTTATAACAGATCAAAAGCAACCTAATTTCAAGAGATTCGCTTCGAATATTAAACATCAAATTTTCGAGCAAGAAAATCCGGGTCATTTTCCTGTTGCTTGGATTCTCCTCAGAATTTTGTATAATTGTAATAAGAAACTTGATGTGGAACTATTCAAAGACCACTTTTTGCAGAACATGAATGAAATTATGAAAAAGGAATGGTTACATTTATAACGCTTTAATGAAATTTATATCAAACTTCAATATCTGGAATTCCTCTATCATACAGGCTCTATGAGTAGGCACCGCTGAGACAGATTTGAAAAACAATCTTCCGAATAAAAGGTTCAACTCGGCTTATGTTTAAGACGGGCTGCCAGACTATACGGAGATTTAGAAAAATTTCGACTTCCAGTTTTAAGGATATCGGGTTGTCAAAATCTCGAAATTTGGAGAAAAATTCTAAAACACACTGATTTTTCTCAGAAATTTATCTTCAAATCAAATTCGGAGAAACTTTTGTTAATTTCCAGAAGTGATTTTGTCGAGTGACAAATTCGCTCCATAAGCGAGAATTGCGACTGTAGAAAAGTCGGACAATTATTGTAGCGCTAGAATCATGATGATAGAGCCCCGGGATTTTTTTTAAGTGAAAAAACTATTTTGCGCTTTTGTAAACTTGCAACTGTTACGATCTTCTTGGGTGGGGTTACCTAAAAAAAACTACCTAAGGTAGTTTTTTTTAGGTGACCCCACCCTAGTCATGTCTATGACAGGAAAACCATAGGCGATATCGACGAACGGTTTTTCGCATTCAACTGCCAACTAAAAAAGCTGAATGGAGAATGTTTTTCTTTTTTATCGGATGACCGGTAACCGGGGATCTATTTTATTAATAAAGCAGTTTCAGTATAAATTTTGAAACAAAATCGAACCTCGTTTTTTCTTACAGGAACTGATCAAAACTATAGTTCAAGCAGTTGATGTGTAAATAATCGTGATATAAGAACGAAAAACATAAAAATTCAATTTTCCGGCTGATTTTAGGAAAAAAATTTGGGGCCACCGAGATTCGAACCTACCAAAAAATTACTTTCCGGTTTACATCGGGTGAATCGGATTTCAAATCAAAATCTTAATAAAATTTCTCTATCGAGCTTTTTAGTTGGCAGTTGAATGCAAAAACTATTTTTCGATATCGCATATGGGTTTTCCGTAATCGTCATGACTAGGGTGGGGTCACCTAAAAAAAAGTACCTAAGAAGACTGTGAGTAGAAAATATATTCCGAATCTTCTTAATAAACATTTTGGTCTCTTTTTACTTTATTAACCCTTGTGAGCACAGAGCCACAATTGTGGCTCAAGCATACCTAAAATCATTCAAAAATGGCAAAAAACGGGATCGTAGAATCTTTTTTTTCAAATACAAAAAAATTTCAATTATTTTTTGGGGACCGAATCACAATTCTTTATAATTATGAATAAAAGAAAACTGTGAGATCAGCCAGTTTTTAGGAAAGTGTTTTGTGCATGCAGAACAGTTGAAATGAAACAATTGGTATCTAGGGGCAGATATTTTTTTTCGGAAGTGAAATTTCTAAATTTTGAACTTCAAGTATCCCATGAGAGAATTTAATTATTATAAAAGTGAATTTTAGCAAACAAAAATTGTCAACAGTTGTACTTTATTACCATTTTTACTTGAAAATAATAGAAAAGTGTAATAATCTGCTTTTATAGGTAAAAATAGACATTTTCTATCGAAAATTGTGATTTTTCCATCAAAATTTTTGACTTATTTATAAATTACTTTTGATTTATGAGATATACTGTGGTTTCTGTCTAAGCGGTCTAAAACGGGCAAAAACCTACGCATTTTTTCCTGAAAATCCGAAATTTCGTACCTCTAAGCGGACAAAACGGACAAAATTTCAAGCTTTTATTTTAAGGTATTTAATAAAGTTTTAGATAACTATTTCTTGAACAGCAGTGTGGCGCAGGTTGGTAGGGCTCAAGAAAATGTTATTTCAGATCCGAAGGGTTAGAATCCCGCGCATGCAAGTTTTATGAAATACACTCAAACACTAATAAAGTAGAATAATTTGTTATTTATTAGGAACAAATTGTCGTAAAATAACTGTACTAGTACTGTGATTTCTGTCTATAAGGGACAATTTTGTTGGGAGAAATAGTGCCAAACCTACGCTTTTGGATTTTGGTCCGTTCCTCTATAAGGACAAATTTGAGAAAAAATAATCAAAAGGGTATATTTTCAAAAATCTCTTATAAAACACCTCTTTTTCGTAAATTTTTGGGTGAAGAGCAAAAAAGGTCTTCAAATTATTTTTCATCAAAATCGTATATAATTCAGAAAATTTTTTAAGTGAAGAGCAAAAAAAAAGGTCTTCAAATATTTTTTTGAAAATACCTATTTTAGTGAAAATCTATAGAAAAGACCCCCTTTTTTCGTTTTTCAAAAAAGTGAAGAGCAAAAAAAAAAAAAAGGTCTTTAACTTTTTTTTGGGAAAAAAATTATCGCTTTTGTAAAAATATGACCAAAATAGCTTAGGACAGATTGCTAAGGACAATTTGGGAAAATTAGCTTAGGACAATTTGGGAACATTTTGCTAAAGACAATTTGGGAAATCTCACCTGTCCTTACAATGACAGGAAATCACAGTAGTTATTTAAAACTTAAATTATAATAACACAGAAAATAGTGAGCTTTTTACAGGTGTAAGCCTGATGCTAAACGATACGTAGTATAAATAGTTTTAAAAAATTGTCGAAACGACTACCAATGGAGGAATAGGTAAAAAGAGTTTAATTTTAATGGAATTTTAAAATTTAAAATATTTTACAATTGAGCTAAAATTATGAAGAGATCAGTTCAGCCTTTGAAAACAATTTTATCCCGTTGATTTCGCTTCACTATTATTTTTGCTGCGTCAACTGTTTTTGATTATATTCAGAATGAGAACAATTTTCGAGAACCCTTCGCGCATTTTTTTGCTGCGTTTTGATTGGTCCAATTGAAAGGGCCAATTACGCAATAGGCGAAACCGTTTATTGGCTATAGATTCTACATATAAATATAATTTGATCATATATTTTTAACGTTGTTGGCGTATACAATTTGTGAAACGATTTAGGTATTCAACAAATTTGACCCTATTTTGTCCGCTTAGAGAGATTTTATAATTTATAGTTTCTAAAATAACGAAAAATAAAAGAAAAACTTCTAATTCAACTTTTCTGGCAATAGTTCTCTTTTTATGATGTTGACCAGTCTCTAGCGAATAAGGTTTAATTTTTAGCTCTTTAGTGCCCTCTAGGGTTGATTTAGAGCCGGTCTAATCGGACAAAACGGGGTAAGTTGTTTTTTGTCCGCTTAAAAGCTCTAAAGAGGGATTTTGTAATTTCAAAATAACAAAAACTTCTCATTTAACTTATTTGGTAGTATTTATTATTTTATGATGTTTACCCGTGTCTATAGCGAATTTGGCTCCAGTTGTAAGCTCTCTAGCGCCCTCTAGGAGTGATTTAGAGCAAAATAGGTCTAAGCGGACAAAACGGGGTACCTCTAAGATGACAAAACGAGATTTTGAAAAGTGTCCGCTTAGACAGAAACCACAGTAAATCAAAGCGGACAAAACTATGACGTGGGCCAGATACTTGTGCATCGTTTCCGACAAAAATGCAACTTGTGAAGACAACTGTGACCGTGTATTACGTGATATGGTATACTTCCTTTTAAATACCTTCCTTTTCTCCCTATATTTTCTAGAACAAAAAATAAAAATTCTAGAATATAAAATGTCGGATGCAAATATATTACCTTTCAACTTCTTTATGCGGAAAGAATTGAAATTCCAACTGCCTTAAGGGGGTGGTCATGTCTGATTTAATAAAGGCATAAAAATGCTCCTAATTGATACGGGATGAAAATTAAGTGTACTAAGAACCCAATCATCAAAATTTATTTTTCGATTTTTTTCCAAGTATTTTTTAAAAGATGAAGTTAACTGTTGATAACTAAATAAATAAGGTTACGTAAATATTAAATACAAAAACGTGTTGTGTCAAACCAATCGCAGGATAAGCATCGGCAAACAATCGCAGAATTCACTCAGAAGGTTTATCAATTAGACTCAGAGAGTCTAAGACATATAGCAGTTAGTCTTTGCACTCACTACAGACGTAGCGTATACCAAGACCTTACTCCTATTGTTTACGTTATGAATCCATCCATTTATACTATGCTCACTTCTGTATAAATTATAAGTATTTTGAAAATAAAAACAAAAATATTCTCGTAATTTGGTCCTCATGATAACCATTAAGGAGGTGTCGTCCTCAAAAAATAAGGCTCAGGAAAAATCCAATAGTAATTTAATTGTATATGGAAATATAAAACATTAATATCGAGCTCAGGACTCCCTGGTCAAATTTTTAAACCGTAGTTTCAAAAATAAAGTTTGTATTTTTGTAATATAAAAATTGTTTTGAGAAAAGACGACCCATAAAATGTCCACATTATTTTTCAAAGAGCATTTTATAAAATATTGAACCACAACATAGAAACTTAAAGTGTCAGATTTTAATGTTTTCACCAATAGATTTTAACTCCCGGTAGTGGCCGCAATTCTCGGGACCCGGTAGTGGTCCTTTGGCACCATCAATGGTGCGCGCTTAAATTGAGCATTATAACCGAACATTCATTATCAACAATATATATTTTCAATGATAATCACTATTATTCAAAAGAATTCTCTACAGTTCCCTATAAAAACAATTTGTTAACAAAAAATTTCTAAAAGTTATAAAATGTTGATAAGAAACATTAAAAACTCTCCTCATTTTTGCCGATTCCTCAGAAACAAACTGCATATAAATAACACGAAAATTTAGGGTTAATTTGACATTTTAAAAATTTGAAATATGTATAACCGTCACAATTTGGGTATGAATCTGCAACAAAAATTGAATGTTCAACAAAATTCCATTAGTAAAATGGGGACCTCTTAATTTTTGTGGCACGATTTGAATTTCTCTCTTTTTTCTCTCGCCTACGCATTCCTTAATGTTATCCATTATTTCGGAAGTTTGGTCTTCTAAAACTGCTCAATTTAAACGAAGCCAATTTAAAATGCAATAAAAGTCCTTAGGAAATTCGTGGACGATTCTTTTAAGCGGTCTTCCACTGATTAGTACTTTTTGAAAAAAAACATAGTACAGTAATTTGAAAAAGTACTCAACATTACGTCAAAAAAATTCCAAGGTCAACTTCAAACGTTTTTAAGACATTTTTTCGCATTACATCAAAGTCCGAATAAAATCACGGTGAAGAAATAATTTCAAAAAATAAGGAGGTTGAAAATACTGTCAATATGATAAATCCTTATTTCTCGAAAAAATAAGATCACGTGACCGTGTTTGGAAAATAATTATTATGTTCAAAACTCTTAAATTATGTGTTTTATTGGCCCAAAAATTTTTCGGCGTAATTTGATCACTATTTGTTTACTTTCATCAAACCTTATTTCCTAATTTGAAGGCACGTTGATCATTTTAGGTCTTTGGTGTAATGGGAAAAACAGTCTTAAAAACTTCTAAAGAACCATTTCACGTTCTTTCAAAAATTGATTTGGGTAATTTTTGAAAAACCAGTACTATTTGGTCAACCTATTCCTTGAATATACGGTCACGTGATCACTTTGGGGCTATGGTGTAAGGAAAAAAAAGTCTTAGAATATTTTTGGTCCGCCTCAAGGCTCTTGGATGATTTAAATTTTTTTTGGCAAAAAAGGTACTGTAATACAGTAAAATTTCAAAAAAAAAACGCACAAACCGTCAATATTACAAATAGTTCGATCGATCACTTTGGAAATTTTTTATTCAACATGATAAGGGTCCTAAATTGCGATTAAAGGCCCTTGCACCATTGATGGTGCAAGGGCCTTCTTAAAAATATTACTTAATAAATGATTAAACAGAAAGTGAAGCAATAAGTATAAATGCATGAGATCAAAATCCTAAGAATAGAGAAATAAAATTGAATCAACTCATCGATTGAGATTTTTTGAAAGATTATTTTTGAATGGGTATTTTGGTAAGTTATAAAAACTGAACTCTGTTTGCAGTTTTGAACTTTTTCGGATGACACAGAAATTTCTGAAGTGTTGTAGAGATTGTCATAGTGGTTTCTTTCGAATGACTTGAACTTATCGACCGGTCGAAGATTGTACTAGATGTCCACCACTATTTTTCTCTGGTCGAACGTAAAAAACTTGATTCGGTATTGTCCTCACTTTTTGTGGTCGAGAGTAGATTTGCCTCTTAGTTGAAACGGGCGGTATAAAGACCGTTAGTGTGGTCGATGGCAGGTTTGTTGAAGAAACTTATTTTTGGTAAGGTTTTTGTTTCAGTTGTTTTCGACGACGTTGTTTTTTCATCACTCCATAGTTGTTGGTGATAAGGAACTTATGAAGGTACTGGTTTCTTGTTGGTGTTGTGTTGTGGGTTGTTGTTGTGGTTGTTGTTGTGGTTGTGTGGTGTGTTTGTTGTGGTTGTGTTGTGGTTTTGTGATGTGGTTGTTGTTGTTTGTGGGTTCTTGTTGTGTTAAGGTTTGTTGTTGTTGTGGTTCTTGTTGTGTAGTTGTTGTTGTGGTTGTTGTTGCTGTGGATTGTTGTTGTTTGTGGTCCGTTTGTTGTTGTTGTGGTTGTCTTGTGGTCGTGGATGTAACGTTGCCTGACGTGGTTTTTTCCCTCTGATTGTACTGGTTGTTTTCGTTTGTTGTACTTGTTGTTGACAGCAAATGACTGTTGTTGACCGTTGTTTTATTGTGGTTGTAACTGGTTGTTTGGCGGGGTTGAACTGTTGTTGGCGTGGTTTTTGCTCGTGGTTGTGGTCGTGGATTGTACTGGTTTTGACGTGGTCGTAACTGGGTTGTTGGCGTGGTTGGTTCTCGTCGTTGATGTACTGGTTGTTTGACGTGGGTTGTGCTGGTTGTTATCGTGGTTTTTATCGTGGATGTTGTACTGGTATCGTGCTTGTTTTTCATACTAAAGGTTGAACTCGTTGTCGGTACTTGTGGTTTGACTAGTTGTTGTTATTTGTGTTGTAACTTGGTAACTGATGTTGGTGTTGTTTTTTCTTGTTGTTGATGTGTGGCTTTTATACTCGTTGTTGTGGTTGTTGTCAGTTTTGTGGTTGAACTTCTCACAGTAGTTGAGATTTTAATGGTCCTGTAGGATTGTGAAAGCTTTTTCTTGTCGAAAATTTTCGATTTATTTTCTCTATTCCTTCTTTAATAAGTGGTTACGAATTAATATTTTAAATTTATACAATGGAGGGAAATAAAGCAAAACAAAATTTGACTGGGGGGATTTCTAAAATGTCTAATTTAGTTTTGTTCTTGCCTTAATAATCTAATAATTTTTTTAATTTTTAAACAATTTTAACAATTTTAAAAGAATTGTTGAGATGAATACAACAAATACTAACAATGCTTGAATTTATCTTAAATACAAATAAAAGTAGATTAGAGAATAATAATTGCGCAAAATATTGCTCCGTTTACAACAGTTAGGTTTAATTCGGGTCAAGGAAGTTTTTAAGTGTAAAAGTATGTTTTAAAGTCAGTTAAGTGGGGTCCAAGGGGATTTCCGATCTAAATATAGAACTTCAACATATGATTGAAAAATGACACTAGAAATTTCACGAGCCGATTTTTAATAAAACTGGCTAGTTTTCAAAATTTTAAAAAAAACAAACCAGAATGATTAAAAATGAAGTTATTTTTCGAATTATAAAATTGATTTGGCGAGACGAACATATAAGCGAAGGCACGCATGAAAACCTGTTCTTACAGATATAACAAGCGGATAAAGAACGTTAGATTCACTCATTTTCTTTATAAAAAAATCTGAAAGTTATAATGAAATGTTAATCAGAAAAGTGAATAACGTCGACTGTCAATCTTTTTTGCAAAATATTCTTTACTGTTAAATGTACCCTAAAAATGGCACTTTGAACCCAAAATTTATTAATGTGAGCCGACATTTGTATAAGATTTCAAAATGGGCGTTATCGCCAAAAAATATTCTATAGATTGTTCTGGGACCGCTAAATTTGAGAAAATTGACTAATTGGAAAGTTAGTTCAAATAATTCCCGATTTAGCAATAGTGTAGCTTGCGAATATGATTTTTCTAAAAACACACAGAGTGGAATTTTTCCGAGAGGATATGACTGTAAATTGTTTTAAAGCAAATCGGCCCAATATAAAATGACAAAAAAATCAATGGAATTTAAGAAGGTTCCCAATATAGATTCTGTTCTTAAAATTATAAAGGAATGTGAAGAGCGTAGTTTCAAGAAAAAAAATTTAACTACGCTTCGAACCCACAGATACCATTCTAAGGCTCCTTCCAGATTTCCAGAAACTATCAGTTTAAGCTACATATGACCTCATAACTTATAATTTTTTACAGATGAGGATGAAAATAGCACCAAATTTTTTTCTGGATTTGAATGAGGCCTGTGCCCCCAGAAAAAAAAAAACCAGGAAAAAGAAAAAAAAATGTCTGGACGGCACTTTTAAAAATTTGCAAAGATTTAGATGAAAATCAATGGTATAAATCAATTTTGAAGGAAAACGAGGATAACAGGTTGTTTTTTGCCTTATCCTATTGTTTTTGCTCTTTTGTCGCGGTAAAAGTGAAAAAGTTTATACAAAATTCTTTTTTCGATAATAAGCGAAGATAACTTAATTCCAAAAAGCAGTTCACTCAGATTGTAAAAACCATTTTTAAATGAACTTGAACAGCAAAACATAGAATTATTTCTCGAAATATTTGGAAGTTTACTATTTTTAAATGAAAACTCAAGATTTAAAAAAAACCGACTGATATTATAAAAAAACTAAGTGAAAAATTTGAAAATCAATAGCACCACAAACTCAATCGAATCAATTGACAAAAAAATTAAAAATACGCTTGTTTATGATACGGAAAAAATTACTTTTCAAAATTTTTTTGATTTTCGATTCAGAATTCGAGTACAAAGTTTTATAATTAAATAATAGAATTTGAGAAAAAATCATACAATTGAAAATGATAAAAAAAATTCAAGATTATACAAAGAATATAATCGCTTTGTCCATATATGACGAGTTGTAAACCTTATGATTTGCACTACAAATTTGGACAAAAAATCCATTGGCATTTTATGCAGGTGATCAATTTTTTCAAATACCAAGAATGATCTTCTGACGAAATTTTGAATTTCACGGATCTTTAAATTTTGGTTCCATTTCAAATCAAAATTTTCCAAAGTTCTCATAACAATAATGTGGTTTATATATTCCTGTTATTATATATTGTCAAACTTGTAATAAAAAACTTTTTGCAGTATTATTTATTCACTCTGTCAAAATCTATTGTACAATAAACATTCCTAAAAAAATGACACTCAAAGTTTCGCGAGTTTTTTCCTTAAAGCCGCATTTAGATGATTTGGTTAAATCAAGCATTGTTTGAATGTTTAACTCATGTTTTCATAGTTGAATCAAGGTTGTGCTACGATGAGTCGGACACGACCCGTTGCACAGATTTTTTTTTCGGCTAGTTGGCTGAAAAATGCTTTTAACAGTTTAACTCTTAATAATTACTATTTAAAGGCGATTCTGAAGCACAAGTCGACGAAAAAATGACGAAGAACTAGACTTCATTGCCGATTGGTAAAATTTATTATATTTTTCACATCAAAATCTATTGATGCTTTGTAGACAATAATGGTCACGAAGGCAGGCCTGTGAAGGATGCATCCCCGACCGGATTTTCTATCCCCACTCATTTTTTGCCTATCTTGCTTAAATCTACGCAAAATAGGGATGGAAAACCCACGCAAAAGCTATCCCTTTTAAACAAGCTGGTTCCACGAGGAACTAATCTTTTGCATACTTGTTTACATATAATTAAGCTCAGAGCATAGTTGTGAAACGGATGATCCGAGACATAATGAAAAGTCATTTTTTAAGAAAAAATATAAGAAAATTAACGAGGGGATGTTTAAACGCAAAAAATTTCAATTACCGTTAAAAGGTTCAAAATAATCACACTTGATCAAAAAATTAAAAATTATTAGTTTTCAACCAAGAATAGGTGTGAACTCGTTTCGTCTATTTGGTTAAACGCCTTTTTTGGTTACATTTTTGTGTTACATGAAAATGTTTCACCATATTTTAGCGAAAAGGCTTTGAGCTAAAATTGAAATATAAAAACTATTTTATTTCACGGAAAAACCCACCATTCTTTTCTAAACATAATAGCAACATAGGGAATTTCTTGCGTTTTTTAACACTTTTACACCTACCGCTCCCTATTATTTTGAATGTTTTTGGAAAAATGAGACGACATCTAGAAAATGTATTAGATGAAGACGCCGAATGAGGAAAAAGGATGAATAACGATCTAATACGGCGGAAATCTTCACCGGTAAAATTCAATATTTTTTTATTAACATAAAATGCCTACTTTCAAAGGGTCTGGTTGGGGTTCTTGGTCTTGATGAACAGTGGAAAGGTAGCGGGTGCAAGGAAACCGCAATTCGCAGCTGTAGACGTGAGTAAATTTTTATAAAAATAAAATTTTTCAAAAATGCCAAAACACAAGATATAATATCAAACCCGAAAATAAGTCTTGAATAAAAAACTTTTTTTGTAGAATGGTATGAAAATCAACACCCAAGTACTCTTTGGATTGTATGGCCATATTTTATCATCGTAATCTGTAACCAATTATTTTCATCTGTTGCTCTAGATAATTTTACTTGAAAAAAATTGAATTTTAACTCATTTTAAAATCATGTGAGACAAAGGTTTTAAATGATATGAATCGGAATAACTGCACCCGGGAACCAGATCATAACCGCTTCTATACCGATTGATCTACAGTTACTCCTTTCTATTTTTGGGGGGTTGTTTCCCGGAAGAAAAAATAATAATGATATGGATGACCGACCTCAGAGTATGCAAAGCCTGAAATATTTGAACAACGCAAGATATAAGCATTCAATCAAAACCCTGAATTGCGGATAGGCCGATTTCAATTGTCAGATTAAAAATCAAATGTACCCGAGGGTCCGGTGAATCCATATATAAATTGTAAATTTTAAACAAAATGTATTATTTGAAGTTTCGGTTTTCGATAATCATACAGTGAGAGAAAATTTGAACTAAAATATAAGAGAATTAATTGGGCTCACCGGAAGGCCGATTCTCACAAAATGCGTTAAATATTTTGCTAATTAAGCAATCTTTCTAGACACAAAAAATTCTCATTATAATTTAAGTTTAAAATTTCTCATCACTTATTATTATGGAAAACCGAAACGTCAAAATAAGTACATTTTTAAAAAATGACTATGTAATATAACTTATTTTTAGATAAAGTTCATTTCTTTTTTTTCAAAAATTCTCTCAATTCAAAAAAACTTTATATTTGAAAATAAAATTTGCATTTTGGCACCAATTATTAATCGAGTCGAAATCATAAAATTACCTGCAAAATACTCAAAAGTCACCATAAAGCATCGGCAAACGAAAATTTTGTTTACCATTTTTTTTAATATTTTTAGAATGCGCAATTATTCCTGATATATCGATTCCAGCTGTGTAAGCTAACTTTATCCATACTACTTACATGTTAATAAATTGAACATTATAATTGTAATTTTTTTGAAAAATATCGATATTACGATTCGTTTATTTACGAAAAAGTTAATTTTTTGAAGTTCAGCATAACTTATTTGAGCTCAAGTTCTGTATAATGTTTGTAAAACTTTTTCGGTGAATTTTTATTTCCTGTAACCGTCAAAAATTGAGTTAACGTAAAAGAAGCCAAACTCAAAAATTGAATATCCCCTCCAAATTATCTTGGAATAAAAAACTTTTTTTGTAGATGGTATGAAAATCAAGAGCCACCATACTCTTCTGGATGCTTTTGGGAATATTTTTTGTTTATTATAATCTGTATATTTACCATTTTAAAAAGTTGAAATTTTGAAACGCAAACACTAACAGCGCAAAATACTAAAAGTTGAGTTGTGTTCATTAAAGTTCAACTGTTCGACAAAAGTTTTTCAAATTTGCTTGCGGTTTTAAGCTCCAGATCACTGATCATCCGCATGAATGATTGGCTCATGTTTAATAATATTGTGATGATTTTGATCTCACAGTGAAGATTCTCCACTTCTAATTTCAACACTGCTGTTCCTGAAGCTAAATTGCTGGATAAAACCTGACATACTATATTGTGTTTAATGTTACTTCTAGATAATTTTTTTAAGAGAAAAAATTTTTAATTTGACCCTTTTTTCTAAATCTGCTCGGGTTTTCATACTCTACCAGGTATTTTTGGTTCCAAAAATCGATTTGCTAATAAGAATCAAAAAAAAGAAGACCTTTTTTTCGAATAAATATAAATCGTTTACAATTGCAAGTCGAACTAGCAATTCCAGAAAGCCTTTGCGCAATAGCATGAACGGAAATTTGAAATTCTACGAACTTCGACATTTTGAAAACCGAATAAACCAAAAACCAACAATTTGAACAAATTTTAAATTTTTTCGAAATTTTCGGCTGCCCTCCGCACACAGCCAGAAACCAGAACTTTGGCCTCACACTCAAAAACCTATATATAAGCCGACTTGAGCGCTTATAACGAAGAAAATAGAAATAATATCCATTGATGATTCTTTATTGATTGAGATCAGAATAGAATTTTAGTAAATAACACCTTGGTATTTCTCAAAAAACATATTTTTTTGAACGAATGACATATAAGTTAAAATTACAAATGAAACTCCTGGCTATTTATAGACTGTCTCAGATGAAAATGATATCCTCGATCGCTTACCAAACAATTATTCATATCTCCGCGCGTCAAAAATATACGCAGCAAAATGTGAAAAATATGTCTAGTCGCTGGGTTACTCTAAATCAGTACGACTTTATGTTCTACACGTCGCTCGATTTGTCTTTTATGGCGTCCTTTATTAAGGGGTTCTTTAATTGAAGACTTTGAGGCAATCAGAGTGCAACCAAATTGTTCGGGTTGTCTACAAAATGTTTTTCTGATCAAGATTAAAATAAAAAAAAAATTCGCGTTTTTTCTATTTTTTTCACAAGTATTTTATTTCAGAAATTTAGTCAATAAATATTGTTTGTTACGATTTACCGCTAAAACTTAAGAATATCGGCTGACGTAGGCCAACCTTTTCTATATAAAAAAAAATTTTTTTTTTGCAATGAAATTTAAGCACTATTTCTAATATAAATTAAAAAACTCTACGACATATTTGAATTTTAGGTCTGTGATGATGTTATTTCTGCGCCGTTTTTGCACCAATTGAAAATTTTTTTGCCTAAATCCGTTTATCACCTTTTGGTTAGAATGCGTAGCCACAACGTTTAACACACGTTAAAAGGAGTAGTGGCTACGCATTCTAACCAAAAGGTGATAAAGGGATATACCCTTTCACGAAAACTAATGATAATCTAGGATGTGCGAGCGAAGGGAGCCAATCCTAACACTCCCTAAACCGCTTCCTAGTCACTCCATGGGTCCACTCTTCAGCCCGCAACATCTCTAGGATTAACATTAGTTCGTTAAATGGATATAGTAAGGGTGTGAGGAGGTAAATGCTTCATTATTTCCTGACGCCCTTTTCTATGTAAGTTGAATATTGCAAACAACAATGAGTTTTCCGTGTTCTCAGCGTCCTCAAATTTTCTGTCTGATTATGAAGCACTTTTTCATAGCCAACCAGAAAGTTTTTTTTGAAAAAATTTTCCTGACTTACGGAAATTTCTTCAAATTTCTAGTTTAAAATCAAATGAAAAATTTTTGAATAAAGTTATTGTCTTCTTCACTAATGAAAAATTCAATATTTTTTTATGAAATAAGGAAAAGGGTCAAATGATATTAATTATAAACATCCAAATTTCTCAAAATAATATCTACTTTTGATTCTAGAAATTGTTGACGAAGAACAAATTTTTATAACATTTATCTGGTTGTTCTAGCTATGAATAATCATAGCTTACTGATCATTTCGATTCTGATTTAAAAGTTTGCTCCATGAAAAAAAATATCTTATAAATTTGTTCACCGATCGTTACGCCGTAAACAGACATCAGGGGCTTAACGATTCTGGAATAAAATCTATTCTGAATAAGATTTATTTAAATCAATTAAGAATGATGACAGCAGTTCGAAATATTGATTCCAATCCGTAGGATTGCTCTTGCTCAATTCCCTGCTTTAAAAAATAAAACATTTCGAAAGAAAAAAAATACAAAAAAACTCAAAATTTATAGTTTCCTAAGGTCTATGAGACCACAATAAATGCTGTACATTATCACATGCGTCAATTAATTAAGTCATTAGCGCGTCATTATTAATTTCAAACTTAGTGATTATTTTTTTTTGCAAGTTCAGTAAAGGGTTTGCATCTAAGAAAAAGGAGTCAAAATTTCTTGTCATTGTAACCATAGAATTCAAATGCGTAGATATAAGCCTAACCGGTTCAACATTTTATGCAATTTAACAGCAACCGTTTATATCCAGAAAACAGGAGGAAGAAGGGAATAAATTCGTTTCTACTAAACCTCCGTAACTCCCTACTATACGAGTCAAATAAAAACATGCCCAAATTTACACGTCGAATGCTGATTGGCCAAATAAAAATCGATACCAGTTTATACATTAGGCAGTGTGAATTGTAGCATAAACTGGTGACCCGATTTTTATCTGGCCATCGAAAAATTCGCGAAGAAATTTAAATATTTTTTTTTCTAATTTTGAGTGCTTCAATTTAAAGTCGGCATGAATTAATGTTTCTTTCGTCATACATTTTAAAATAATGAATAATAATATTATTATTATTTCGAAACAAAACGACAGAATTTTTTTTTCGGAATAATCATATTTATCAAAACCGAAGAATTCTCGAATAATACTCGGGGCGAATTATTTTTCAAGATATTTTATCAAAAATACAATTGCTGTCAGAAATATATACATACAAGAGTGTCCCTTAATTTTAACCCTGGCCGACCACCTGTTGGCCGACCACACTTCGTTAAAATAAGTGATATACCACAAAAATGGAACTGTCCACGTGATATAACTTCCAAAGAACAAAAATTCGAAATAGAACTAGAACGTTAATATGTATAAGTCCAAATTGCCATTTTATAAACTGAAAATTTCAGTCACTGAATATAAAATTGAATCTGCTTGTGATAAAACGTTGCCAATTTAACCGTTAACAAACCGTTTAACAAATTAATTAAAGAAAACCTCATTTAATTTTGAACGCAATTTGACCGAGATAAACGTAAAAAACTAGATTGGTTTAAAAAAATCGGGTGTACACGAAATCTCGATTGCAGGCTTAAAAACCACACATAACATACTGCAACTTAAATTGGCATAATGTAAACTTTCGACCTCAAAGTCAAAACTTTTGAAAAAAAAAAAGGCAGAAAATACGATGAGAAATGCCCTTCAGGGTGAATTTCAAAAGATAAAGTTCATTTTTCAAAGTCTGAGATGAAACGTGATTTACGAATGATTAAGAAATTATTAAGAAAGTACTTTTTATACTATACGAGTTATTTCAAAAATCACCACGAATTTACACGCCGTTATTGTTTCAGTACAATAACATCAGTTGAGGGGGGTTGAGACGCTCAACGTCACGTGATTTTCTTGAGCGCCATCACCTTGCCAATTTAATTTTGAGTTGACTTTGTTGGGTTTATCACCAAGAGAAAAATGTTTGAGAATCCGGAGTCGAAACCCAAGGTAACGGACGACGTCGAGTCGCCGCTAACCACTAACGCCAACTGATCATATGTAGCCAATAATCCTGTCTCCTTAGCATTGCAATAAACTAAAATATAATAAATAATAGAACTACTAGAATATGTTGATTAGGTGCGAAACCTTCGCCCAAAACTCCTTAGATTCTAAGCAGGTTCTATTGGTAACAAACCACTATATTTTAAGAGTTCGATATTCCACATTAAGGTACCCTTGGATTCCGAATAGGCAGAAACCAAAAAGGACATCAAACAGCTGTTACAGGGTTCTCAGCATGATTTTTTGGGATTGGGAATTCGGGTCCACAAATAATTTTTAAGCCATATTTAAAAGCGAAATTGGTACCTGTCACCGTATAGCCATTTTTCTTTGCTTTTTCACTTCTAAATGCAAGTACTTAAAATGAAAATTACGCCGTGTTATTTTTCTTTCTTCGAAAAAGCTTAGAAATCACATAATAAAAATCCAATATCTAGATAAACTGACATATTTGAGTTATTTTTAGAATAAAATGAGGTGTTTACATCTGTTATTCCAGGGTTCAGGTATTTCGTAAAAAGAAATAAACTGTTTCGTAAAGTGCCGAATAAAACTGTCTTATTTGATTCAATTTTTTTTTCTTCTTTAGAAAGATTCACCGCAAAGAAACCTCACATATGTGGTATGGAATTTTTGTCATTTTGAAGTTGGTCATTGTTTATCAGAGAATGTCGCGCCACACTGACATTTCCGTTGCAAAGACACTAATTCATAAAAAGAATAATAAAAAAATACTATAGTTTAATAAACTCCACACAGACATTCAGTAAGCCTGTGAAGTGGATTCCTAGCAAACATCTTCCGCCGAGAGTTCGTGTTGAGGCCCCCACCCAAAAACAAAAAGGGGCTCGTTGTTAACAAAACAGGTGTTCCGGAAACTTTCCGGCTGAATGGAAATTTGTCCGACCGGAATTTGAAGAATCCAAAGTTTAACCGAATTATACCAAATTGTCTGTTAATTTGGAAAAACAATCGATTTGGCCGAAAACTACAGTATAGAAAATCCGGATAATGTTAACCAAAAGATGGTGCCGCCGTATTTTCAAAAAACTAATCTGATGCCTTCACCTGTAAACACCGAGCAGTTCTCTTTGAATTTACGAACAATTTCTTCACTATGACCGAAAATGACCAAAAAATTTCTTTATTTAATCGAACTTATTTTAACTGCAACAAAACCAAAATGTTACCTAGACGGTAACTTTCTTTTATTAAAAAAAGTCACTTTTTCGCAGGTTTATATTTATATCCGTTTTTTTCGACTTCGTATCATACATTTCGTAATCCCAATTGTTTTTCATTTCCAAGAGAGAAAAAATAAGCCCAACTACATAAAATTATTGAATTTTTTGAAAAAAAAATAATTTTTTTGAGAATAAAACATTTTGGGAATTAGAAATTGAATGGGCTTTAAATTGGAACTGTGAAATGACAAAGATAAAGCCGATCGAAGAAACTTTCTCAGACCCTAATATGAGCTTTGCACGATACATATAGTCCGATCGTGGTTTAACAAATAACTAAGTACCCTTTTGTAAAGATTTTTTAATAAAGCATAAATTACGGGGATCTCTGAAAATTCTTCAAAGGAGTTTTTTTACATCGAAGTTATTTATTTGATCCACCTGGTTAACCACAAATTCGATTTGAATGATCCCCTAAACCTGCCTGCCTGCAAAACAACCCGACCATGGAAAGAATTTCTTGATTATCTTTTAATGAGAATTATTTTTAAAGCTGACGCATCCTTTCCTCCTCAATTTGGAATTACCACCAAAACATTCTGACCACCAGCATTGTTTGATTTGACAACAAATCCCACTGAACGAATAATCGACGATTGAAAGAAAACCTGCTCAAGCTGGCCACATTTCGTTTCACAAATGTTGCAACTCTACAAACATTCAAACCAATAGTAAAGAGAAATTGATTTTCCAACAATCACCCGTTGATAATAATCTCAAAATCGACCGAATGGTCAACACTATCTCTCACACCAAAGAAATTCTGAAATTTGACCAGTGGTTCCATAATTTAATATGACTGCAAAGTCTCAATTTGTATTCATATTCATATGAAATTTGGGTAAAATGTTTAATGTCTTCAAGACATATTCTCCAGAATTGTCAACCACTTTCAAGTCCTGAAGATCATCTTTTGGTAGAACTCCTTTATGGTTAAATTTACCTGTTTAAATTACAAAATAAAATAATTTAATTTAATAGTTCTCAATACATTTCATAATATAAATTTTTTCAAAATAACAGTTTATCAGTGATTACGTATATATAGAATATAAACAAGTACCTGCCCTCATATGCAGCGCCAGCCCACCAGAACAGCCTGTCGCGCCCAGTGGTGTGGTAATTATATAGAGTCAAGATGGACGTTCACAGTTGTGAGTCAACCTTTTTTCAAGTAATAGTGATTTTTTAAAATCGTTATAGTCGAACTACTCGAAAAATATTATCAACCTGACGACAAATTCGAATTTCGGATATAAATTCTAAAAATAGACTCTGACGTCATCATATGAGTAATGTGAATGAAAATGATGTAAATGATCACAATCTACGCAATTTTTGGCAAAGACCAGCAAAAAACTTCTGATAACCCTTACGTATTATAAACCCCTATTTTGGTTCAAAAATATCTTTAATAAAGTTTTAAAATTACGAAAAAAAAAGCGCATTTTAAATTAGTTGCAATCCACCATTCACAAGTCCCCTTAGTTAACTCGGAAATCGTTATTTTTTTTGTTTTATTTTAAAAAAAACTGCATGCGTGCAAGCAAAATCAGCATGGTGAATTTTGAATACGATAAAAGACCTTTTTGAAATCGGATAGCCTCAG
>SCLH01000210.1:402652-413104 GCA_004367855.1 Oikopleura vanhoeffeni
AACTATTTTGTTTGCAGAACTGTTTTTTGAGAAACAAGAGCAATTTATTCCAAACCTGAAGTACCACCCCCTTAAAGTGAAATGGCTTTTAAAATAGATGATCCGCATTTTTAAGGGTAAAACATAATGAAAAAAGATACCAATAACCATTGAACATTTTCTGCTCGGTATAAAGATGAAGTTTTCAAACTTCGAGCACATCATAAATGGTGTTTAACCGAAAAAAAATATACAACGAGAATTGGCATCAAACATAAATTGTTCCCGATGCTTTCATCAACTCCTAGACCATCGCGCAAAAGACAATTTGGTCAAACTTTGAATAGAAAAAACATTTTCAAATAAATTTTAATTTCTTGGTGATACCAAATAAACCATATTAATAACTGTNTGTTTGTCTTATTTTAAATTAATTATTTGAAAGCATTTTTTTCTGTTTTTAGAAATCAATAAGCCAAAGGAACCCTTTCCTGCTTTTTTGTACTGATTTAAAGATTAAGCTGGTTTGAGTTTTAAAATGAATCGAAAATCATCCCTAGGAATAATAACAAGGATGCTGAAAACACTAACAACTTGTCGAATTATAATCACGCGTAGGCGCGTGTTTGATATCATTTTTTCAAGTGATTTTTTGATGATTTATCGATTTTGCTCTCTTGCGTCTCTTGTGGACATTTTTTTTTATTTTTAGGGTTATTTTCGTGATCTCTGGTGACGATTTGCCATGTGGTGAAATTTTTGGTCAAATTNACAGAGGAAAAATAATACCGAATTTTGAGGGACCGTTGGTCGGAAAAATAACTACTGCACCCACCATCTCTTAGAGTACCCCACCGCGGGTTTTTATTTTTCGGCTCTCAGACATGGTAGAAGAAAGCTAATTTTTATTCGCATTTCTCATTTTGTTATTCGGTTTCAATCCAAAAAAAATTTAAAAAAAAAAATTTCGATTTGTAAAAAAAATTTCCGAGAAAATTTCCTATTTTTCTAAGTAGATAAATTTCCTTTCTATTGTGCTGTAACTATTTAAAGTTGGATCCGTTGGGACGCTGATTTTTGTTCATGGAGATTTCCACTTTGATTTCAATCTTAAAAAAGGAAATAAAATTTTTTTAATTTTTCGGAATAAAAAATTCTGAGAAATTTTCTAGATTGATAAAATCGGACGGACCTTTATATTTCGCTGCTCAGACATGTAAATGCTGAATTTTTTATCTGCATTCTTCAATTTTGTTATCGGAGATTGGCATTCAAAAAAAATAAAATTCGATGGTAAAAAAAAAATTTTCCTTATATCTGTCTGATAAATTAAGGGCCTTAAGGGCATTAAAAATTGCTCCAAATGATACGGGTTATAATTAAGTGTATTACCAAAAGTGTATTTGAACAAAAAAATCAATTTCGGTTTTAGCCTGGAAATTGCAAAAAAGGGGCCCGACGAGGGGTCTTACAATTGTCTTGTATAACTTGTTGATAACATTGGAGCCACTTTTGCAATTTTTCCTAGGAGAAGATAGATTAATTGAAAGTCTGAAATTGTGAAAAATCCGGTGTCGGTTATCTGCCCGTTTCTAGAATTGATTCCGTCGCCGATAAGAAAAGCACGACGATCAAAGATTGACTACTACACGTTTTACGTTGAATCTGTTGAACTTGAGTGCATTTATATAACGTCGGAAGGGAGATGAGTTATTTGCAGATTTGGGAAAATGTCACGCTTGTACAATACTGGAACTATAGGTTGTAATGGTCAAAATATTTGTGATGTTCTTTTGGTCGCAAGATGAAGGAGAAGATCTACCCAAATTTAGGCATTTTTCGGTTTATTCTCAATAAGCTTTTTCGTTTTCAGAATATACGGAATATGGTCCCAAATCTGCCAAGTTATACCGCCTGTAAGGAGTGGGTTTGGTTGTCGCTGATTTTGAGCCTTTCTTCCATCTGATACATTTCACCTAGCGCCGTCAAAACCGACGCGCAATTCATTAGATATTTTTTGTAATTTTTTATCGGAGCGTTATTAAAGGTTGCGGTCGTTACTCTTTTAGGTACTTTGGGGTTGTAAAATAGCATGACATTGCTAGAACACTCAGAAAGGCAAATTATTAAAAAAACCAAAAAAAAATCCAAAAAAAAGTTCGAAATTTTTCAGTTTGTGAATCTTTCTAAGGGTCGCTTTTTTTTTTCGGTTTTGCTCCACCTAAGGGGTTTATCTGTTCTGAGAGAACTAGACTAGATAGCGACAAAAACTCGGTTTTTTGGCATTCTAATCTTAACCGAATTTGGGACGGCAGGATTTTTTTCCTTTTTCTCCGATGATTACCGGTTCACCGGTAATTCGCAAAAAAACCGGGTTTTTTCGGTCATTTTGAGCAATTTTCGATGGACTGATTTCCGGGTTCATGTGTTCAACCTTAGGAAGCCAAAAAATCTACCCGCATATTTTTTCCAAGGTTTCACGTGCAGAAACTGATGGTGTCGCTATCTTTGTTCTAGTATTCTCCCAGTCGAAATCATTTGGGGGAGCCAACGAAAAAAAAAGCACCTAAGTAATTTTTTTTGGAAAAACATTGGAACCCAAAATTTCGGACCAGAAAACTCAAATATCAAGAAAGCTGTAAGGCAGATTTTCTTCTCTCGGCATCACCAAGCTCTTATTGGATGGTACTTCGACTAAACCGGCGACTTTTATTTCGAGTTTTCACTTCCGGTTTTTACTAAAATCGATTTCTACGGAATTCAACAAAACATTTCATAATCGGCTTTCATCAAAATAACAAAACATATTCGTCATCTTTCCAATTTGATACTGCATTCTGATTAATGTAACCTATAGTAAGTAGTTCCTTTTAAGGAGCGTTTAAGCCTTGAATTATTGCGGTTGTATCGGCAGTTCTAGAAAAAATAGTTGGAAATTCGAAAATCCGCTTCATCAAATAACAAACCATAAGTGTTCCGTGGTGTGATGCGCAAGTGTTTGAGTGTATCGTATGCGAGCTCTGAGGAATAGTTATTTGAAATTTGGTTAGGTGTTTCAGAACTCGCCGCATGGTGTCACCAGGGTCGGCCAAAAATTATTCTGGTTAATTATTTTTGTAGATCAAGGATAGATCTTCCATTGGTATTCTTCAAAGTTTCAGAGCAGTTTTGTATGCTGGTAAATTGGAGTACAAAAGTACATTTTGCGACCGCTACCTTCTTAACAAAATATTCTTTAAAATTAATATACTCAATATTCCGAAATTTTAAGACACAGACTTATAGACTCAGAGTTTATGATTTAAGCCTCGGTGCATTTTGACAGATACGGATAGGGGCTCTTATGAAAACTTTTACTGGGTTTATATATTTTCTCAATATACCATCAAAGTAATGTTTATTAATCCAGGCAACTTTGTTGTACGACAGAATTTTCCGGAATATTCCTTCTAAGAAATTTTAAGTTCGAATTTAACTTTTCGAATTCGATAAATTTATGAGAAATTTTGAAAAAAGTTCCAAACATTATAAAAAAAAAATGCCTGTTTTTTGTTCAAATTTTATTTCAATATTGTTTTCAAATCAACGAAAACACTCTTCAAAATCGGCCATTTTAACTTTTCGGCGTGGGTGACCACATATTTTATATGCCATTTGTAATCATATCACCTTTGTCATGATTTTTGTCAAAAATAATTTGAAATATTTTGAAAATTTTCCTCATTTCTTGTTCAAAAATTTTTTTTTGAAATCTCAAATGAAAATATTAAGAATTCCACCTATTACTTTATTCAAATATGTCTCGTTTTGTTTTTTTTTTTCCACACCGAAACTTGCCAAAATGGTAAGCCGACCCTATCCACGGTTAAAATTTATTTTATTCAACTCCTGGAAGAAAAGTATTTTTTTGATGTTGCCAAAATTTCGCGTCTTTTTATTAATGGACTATCTCATAGGCAGAAATCAAATCTCATTTTTTGAGTGCTTTACTTATTTAATTTAATTTTTAGAAAGATTTTATTTCCTAAAAATAAATATTAAGCGCTCATTGAACAATTTTTCTCCTTTTTTCAAGATAACCCTGAACTCCACAAATAATACTTTCTACCAAAATATTTCGACTGCACTATCTAAACGTTTGTGCTGTTTAAAAATAAAACTTGTCAAACTTTGTTAAAGTTAAGAAAAAAAATTATAATGTATCGATATTAACTTTTATTGATTTTAGAATTGAAATGGATGTTAATTCAGACCATATCGAAAATTTTGAAAAAATGGATGAAGAAGTTGTATATGACGAAGAAATTACAGATCTTGAACTAGAAGTAAAAATAGAAAAATCCGATGAAAACAGATATATTAAAACTGAGGTTTTTGAAGAAAAGAATAATTGTGAGCCTTTTCAAATTATTGGAGATAAACGAAAAAATCAAGGAACATCGAATTCGGAAAATGAAAATAAAAAAATTAAAGAGGAATTTGTGGTGTTAGAAGAAAAAGACGACAAACAAGAACCTTTAGACGTCGAAGATATTAATCTGGATGACAGAAATTATCAGGTAATTAAGATAAATTAATAATTAAGATAAGGTGATTTGTAGGACAGACGCAGATTTTCTGGCCTCCAGGTATTTGAAAACCGCATGAAATCATATGTTGATGGACGTAGCATTTTATTTCGCGTCGCCCGGCTGATTCAATTTTCAAAATTTGCTTGTTTGAAGGCGGTGAACAGTTTTCATCGCCAAAATGTTCATTTGAATCACCGCTAGAGATTTTTGATCCAAACTTTGTGCATGGGTGGAGGATTGTCGCAGGATTTCTAGTATCCATTTATCAAAAGTTGCTTCGATTGAGCCCAGACTTGGCTTATAGAATAATTACGGCACCAGGAGTTCGCATCTGATATCAGCTTTCATAGTTGACATCATTGTGAGTCATTTTTGGGTTACTTCAGATGACGTCATAGAACTTCTTCAGAACTTATACTAACACGGTAACTTGAGACGATTTAAAATAAGGAATTTAAAATAAAAAATGGGTATCGATGTTTTTAAGCTATCTAATAAAGATTTTTTTCTGCTCATTTTAAAACGTAGGATCCTCCACCCACGCATAAATTTCAAATTTAAATCAGCCGGAAAACGCCAAATAAAATTCTAAGTTCGGCAATATACATGTATGGTTTCATTTTTTTTATTTATTTTTCTCTTTATCTTTCTACAGTAGAGTGTGGTTAAAAGGACAACCCCTTAGGACAAGGTCAGAGCAAAAATTCCTGCCAGCGACCATTTAATGGACAACCTCGAAGGGAAAATTTCCACCAAAGCGGTTTAAAAGTACAGCTTGAAAAAAGTTCCGCAGGAATTTTTTGGAAGCGAATATATTATAATTAGTAATGCCGACAAAGTTAACTCCAAACAAATGGTATATAATGACTTAAGGGGGTGGTCGTCGCAAAATGAGGCTCTAGATACAAATTGTCCCAATTATATTTTTATGCCTTTTTTATGAAAATATGTATAATTACAATCATTTTGGTACTCGTTTTATTTTGATACATGGCTAGAAAAACACTTTTCGATGTGTTCAAAAATATTTCGTATGAAAAAAGTTGAAATTTCTTGATTTTTGGAAATTTAAAACCCGATTTACAGAAAAACGAGTGAGAAATTTAGACAAAACTCAACTCGATAATATGCACGGACTCTTTGCACATTCATGTAGGTTTCGAATGTGTAACTTTTAAATCCAGGGAAGAGATACATTTTGATTGAGACCCCTAAAAAAGGGTCAAAATACTGTTTTTTGGTGATACTGAGACCAAATCCAAGAATTTTCAAAAAAATTCAACTCGATTATCTGCTCATGTTCTGTCCGGTTAATTTAAGTCATAAATCATTGTTGTACCTTAAAAAATCAGGATGGAGATACATTTTGAAAAAATTATTCCGTTAGTTTTGTAAGCACGTTTCTGATTGGACGAGCCATCCGTCACTTTCGATTTTTTTATAGAATGCAAGATTTTTGCTCAAATACATTAGTTAGAGGGAATACTATATCCAACAGTTTGTACTTTTGCGATAATTGGCCATTGAAAACCCCGTTTTTCGCCTTTAAATGCGACGACCCCCCCTTAAGCAGCGGTTTCCTAATTAAAATCTAAATTTTGTCGTTCCCGGTGGATTGCTCGGAACGGCATTATTTATATTTTGAAACCTTAAAAATGTTGTACCTGGTGGATTGCTTGGAACGGCATTTTTAAGCCAAATTTTGCCATACTTTTAAAAGGACAGTTTGAAAACTCAACCTGTCCTTTTAACCAAACTCTACTGTACTCAGTTTAAGCGTTTTAAAAACTCAGTCGGATGAGTAGGTTTTAAAAGCCAAATTTAATGAAAATTTTTACTAAAAAAGTGACTGAAAAGGCCAAAAAAGGCCGTTATAGATATAAGATATTTGAAAAATCGGTAACACTATAGTTTCATGGGTAGGAAGTGTCAGCTAGGAAGTTCAAACAAAACTTTTCGAGTTTGTTTTTATAAATTTGTAGGGCCTTTAACTTTAGGCCTCAATTTTCACGAGCATAATAATTTTTTTCTATTTTAACGCAATTTTGAATTAAACTTTTTTATTTACCTGATTTTTAGTAACTCAATGTTTTAGATGCTGGATTCTGAAGACAGCGATTTTTATATCGGCGACCAGCAACTTATGTGCCAAGAAGAACAAAGTATCGAAATTGTAAAGAACGAAATTCTTGAAAACTGTGCTCTGAGTCAGACAAAAATGAAATGCAGACTTTTGAAAATTATTAATTGCCACGGGTACCCTCATTTATATTTCGAAATTGATGGAAAAATGTATATTTACGGGATTCGAGGAATAAAAGAAGACAATAAAATTGTTTTGCGATGCACAGAAAGGGTTTTAAGCTCAGCATGTGGCAATTTATCTTATATTCTACCTTCGGATTTTTTAAAACAAATCATTCAAAATTCGCCTAAAATTCTTACCCACGGAATGGTACATATTCCTGGTTCATATGAATACTATCCAAAAATCTTCGATATATCGGACCCTAGTTTGTATGATTCAAATAATTATGATATAAGTTCGTTTGATATTGGTGACGGCCATAAATGTTCAGGGACAGAAATTGATATTTTTTCAAACTCAAATAATCAACCGGAAATTGAGCCCAATGAATTCAAATGCAAACTCGTAAAAATTTCTAACCGCCGCAAAAATCCTAACTTTCATTTTGAAATAAATGGAAAATTCTATTTTTACGGAATTAAAGGAATTAAAGCGGATGATAAAATTGTTTTATACTGTACAAAAAAGTATGAAAAGGAGGGGACAAAACGTGCGCAATGTTATACTACGTCTACTATAACACCTTCAGATGATCTAAAACTTATTTTTCAAAATTCACCCAAAAATTCGAGATATGCAAAATTTATGGACAAATCGGACCCCAGGGTTTATGATATTGAAAATTACTATGTTAATTCGCTGGATATAGGTAAAGAGCATCAATGTCCGGGAACAGAACTCGAACTTTATTTGAAATCAAATAGCATACCAGAAATTGGGGCGAAACCTGAATGTAAACTGATAAAAATTACAAATCATCTCGGACACCCTATCTTTCATTTTGAAATTAATGAAAAAATGTATTTTTACGGATATCGAGGAATTAAAGCTGATTATAGAATTGTTTTAATGTGTACAAAAAGTTTCCCTAGAGGGACATCAAAATCGCCTTGTAGTCTTAGCTCTTTTATATCACCCTCAGAGTGTTTTAAAAAATTTATTAAAAATTCCCCTGAAAATTCTCTATATCCAAAATTTTTGGAAAAATCGGACCCTGGGGTGTATAATATTGATAATTACGATCTAAGTTCATTTGATATCGGTACTGGTCATAAATGTCCGGGAATGGATCTTAGCGTTTATTTAAATTCAAATAATAAATCGGATTTACATTTGGTAAAACCGATAAAAGTGAATTGTAAACTTGTAAAAATCAGTCATCGCCTTGAACAACCTTCCTTTCATTTTGAAATTAATGAAAAAATCTATTTTTTCGGATTGCGAGGAATTAGAGCTGATTATAAAATGGTTTTATACTGTACAAAAACAGTTTTAAAAGCAAAATGTTTGAATGTCTCTTATATTTTACCTTCAGAGTTTCTCAAAGAGAATATTCGAAATTCGCCAAAAAAATCGCACTATGCAAAAATTTTGGACAAATCGGACCCCAGAGTTTATGACATTAATAATTATGATATTACTTCATTCGAAAGTTGTGAAGACCATAACCATCCAGGAAAAGAACTTGACGATTATTATAATAATATTTTTTCTAAAGAATCGGGTAAATTTGTGAATCTGAATGTCCAGGATCAGCCATTGACAAATATAATACAACCAAAAATATTTGAAAAATGGAAGTGCAAACTTGTTAAAATTTCTTATCGCAACGAACGCGTTTCCTTTCATTTTGAAATTGATGGGAAAGTCTATTTTTACGGACTTAAAGGAATTAAAGCAGATTATAAAATTATTTTTTATTGTTCAAAAAAACCTTTGGGATCAAAATGTAAGAATGTAGGAAATTTATTTCCGTCAGAGTCTTTCAAACAAATTATTCAGAATTCGCCTAAATATTCTCGGTATCCAAAATTTTTGGACAAATCAGACCCCAGATTTTATGATCCAGCAAATTACGATACAAATTCATTTGAAATTTGTGGAAATCATAATCATCCAGGAATGGAACTAGACAAGTATTTTAAAAACATCTTTCCGATTACAAATCAAACCTATCAGAAAAAATGAGTTCATAAGAGTGCGTTTAAACGGACAGTTTGCTAGGAATGGATTTGGCCAAAAAGTCCTTCTAGCATGGGTAAAAACCGGCAATTTTGAAATTCAAATTGCTTGTTTGAAGGCGACAAACAGTTTTCATCGCCAAAGTGTTAATTTGACTAGATAGATTTTTGATCCAAACTCGGAGTATCTAATCTGAAAAGATAGCGACAAACGATTTTGGCATCTGAATCTTGACAGAATTTGTAATGGTTAAAATTTTTCCGGTGATAACCGATTCACCGGTAACTCGCTAAAATCGTTTTTCATTAATTTCGTGCTATTTCCGGTCAAGTGATCAACCTAGGCAGCCGAAAAAATCTACCGTATATTTTTTCCAAAGTTTTACATGAAAAAACATTTATCGCTTTCTTGTCTAGTTATCCCACTCGAAATCACAGTGGGACAGTCTAAAGAACGACCTTAGGTAATCCAATCCCTCTGGAGCAAAGACCGTAGTAGGTATCGAGAAACGGTTGTTTGTATCCGATAGCCAGCCAAACTTTAACCAATGAAAAAAAATCGATTTTCAGGGTCCACCGGTTTACCGGTAGTCAGTTCAAAACACCGGTAATTGGCGGTTTAAAAATAACTAATCATAATTCAAACTTAAAAATATACTTATATGGGTAACTTTTCAAGAGAAAATTTTCGGCATTGTTTATTTTGACACCTGACACCACCTAGTGGTAATAGGAGCACTTTTTGAATCTCGGTACTGGGACATCATAGAGACCTGTAATTATGCTAAAGCTGCTAAGGAAAATACACAAAAAATTATTTTGGTTACTTTCAAAATTTGTTTCAAAATGAAGAATATTTTAACCTATCAAGCCTAACCTTAAAAGATATAGCCCCTTTTACTGTCAGAAACTGTTGTGATTTTTATTTCTTCTGAAATGGTTACAAAAATAAAACAAATTGATAACAAAAAAACTCAAAAATAAATTTTATCAATAGGTAAGTAAATAAACTATCGATATTAGGTGAAAAATTATGTTAAAATTATACATAAAATAATTTATTAGAAATTTAGCTCGAAAAAATCAAGAATTCACCCCTTACATTTATACAAGAAAATTGAGTGAATTTATCACTAAAGCATACATTTAAAGTATTTACTGTTCACGATTTAAGTACAGTATGCCACAAACTGTATGTTTTTTTAAATTTTCAAAAGCGTCCGCTTAGACAACTATGACAGTACTTGCGAAATGAAAATTCATGCTTAGTTTTTTATGGCCAATAACTAGGTGGATTTCATTTTGAAAGCCCGATGTCGAGGGTTTAAAAATATAATCCACCTTATTACCATTATTATCGACCATAATAACCTAAACCGCGATTTTCATTTCGCAAAAAAAATTGTAAATGCTAAAAAGCTCGAAATTAATCCACATGTACCGTTATCTTGTTATCTGCCCTAACTGACCGTGTGTCCGAGCGTAACCAAATTTCTGTTCTCTCCTTTAACTGGTAGCCTAATCGCTATTGTCCCACTTTTACAATAAATGTATACAAATTTCTTCTACCTACTATTTTGTCTTAATTATTTTACATTTCTTAAAAATGAATTGTAAAAAAGTTTGATAATTT
>SCLH01000210.1:413220-455952 GCA_004367855.1 Oikopleura vanhoeffeni
AGAATTAATTCCGCATCTCGCGTTGGATTTTTTTTTATTTCAGACCGGTTGACCTGGTAATGGCGGATTTCCGTCTCCATTTTCAAAGTTGTTTCAATCAGGCCAAATTCGGTTTGTAGACTAATACGGGCACAAGGAGTTCGAATCTGATATCATATTTTATCGATTACGTCATTATGAGTCATTTTTGGGTCACTTTAGATGGCGTCATAGAAAATCTTTACAACTTGTACAAACACGGTAACTTAATAAAAACGCGTAATAAGAGTTAATTTGACACGGGGAGTCCGAATCTGATACCATAATTCACTAATAACAACATTATACGTCAATTTGGGTCAAATAGGAGAATTCATATGTAAAGAAGTTAGAGAAAACCGTGACAAGAATAATCTGGCCGGAGTCGTGATTATGACTCATAATGACGTCATCAATGTAATCTGATATCAGATTCGAATCCTTTGTGCCCGTATTAGTCTACAGACCGAATTTGGCCTGATTGAAACAACTTTGAAAATTGGACCGACCGGAAATCCGCCATACCAGTCAACCGGTCTGAAATTAAAAAAAAATCCAACGCGAGATGCGGAAGTTAAATTCTCGATCTGCCAATATATAGTCTTATGGGGTTTCAAAATACCAGAAAGCCGTCATTTGTAGCTTCTAAAAAAACACCTTGGGCCCCCAGTGTTACATCTGCCATTTGAGAACGAAACGAGATATTCACAATTTTTTTTCAACGGATGTCCGGTGATACCGGAAATTAACCGGTAAACTTTTAAAAAGGCGGATCTGAGGACACCCCACGACCTTGGAAGCCAATTTTTTGGCATCTTGTACAACTTTTTTGGTCAAAACTTTTTTTTGTAATTTGACAACTTTCAAGGAGTCTAATAACAGTTTGTAAATATCTCGTTGCGTTCTCAAATGGAAGATGTAAAGCTGTTTCTCTGTTATGACCAAATAAATTTATAAAATAAAATTATTATAAACGTTTCGCTTTTATTAGTATTTGAACACTATTTTAATGTCTAACACAGTCTTTGAAAATAAAGCATTTAATTAACGGAAAAAGTATCATCAGTATAATTTGAACCAAACGCTCAGAAGGAAAGAGCTTTTTATGCAGTTAAAACAGCTGGTTTTCGCATGAAGTAATTAAATTTTTTACAGTTGAAAAAGCTGATTGTCTGAAAAAACGAAAGTGCGCGAAAAATCTAAAGTGCGCTAGTTAGTTGGCTAAAAATTATTGTAATATGTTGGGGAGCAAAAACAAGATTTTTATTTAAAAAAGTAGGTAAAGCTGTTTGCCCTACCTGAAAAAAGTTACCGTAATGTTTTGTAGTATTTATAAAAACATAATGGATGAATTTATAATTCATTTTAGATTCAAAATGGAAATAAATTCCGACTATGTCAATTTTGTTGAAAAAACGACTAAAGAAGTTGAATTTCACGAAGAAATAACAGATCTAGAAGTCAAAATTGAACTATCGGATGAAACAGAAAATATCAAAACTGAGATTTTTGAAGACACAAAAAAATCTGAGTCGTTTCAAATAATTGGAGAAAAACGGAAAAATTACGAAAGATTGATTTTGGAAAATAAAAAAAATAGAGACGAATTTGTAGTTTTGGAAGAATCTGATTATAAACAAGAACCTCAAGTGATCGAAGAATCGAATCTTGATGATGTTAATAATCAGGTAACTACTAATTGTAACTTTTCTTGAAGGAGGTTGCAGGGTTCCAAAATCAAATATTATAATATGACATATGCATTTTGAATGCTTATAATGATTTGTTTCCTCACGGCGAGTTTTTTGTCAGTCAGCCACCAAGAGTGTTAGTTTCGTCGAATTTAATCAGACCCGTACCATTCTTTTGTTATTTGACCCCAACTTATGTCATATCAAACTTTGACCCGTGAAAATTTAGTTCAAAATATTATGGATGAATGCCGTAAAATTCAACATGGCATTAAATGCTTTACTCGTGAAAATTCTGTTCAAGTGGGTAGCGGTCGTACTCTTTTTAGGGTATTTTGGGGTGTAAAAATAGCACGATATTGCTAGGAAACACTCAAAAAGCATAAACTTATTGAAAAAAGTACAAAAAAAATTTGAAATTTTTATTTTCTGAGAAATTTTTTTGGGAAACATTGAAACTTAATTTTTGACCACAAAAACTAAAAATATCAAAAAGCTGTAAGCTGTACAGTGTAAGCAGATTTTCTCCTCGCAGTTCTAGCAAATACTAGTCAGAAATTTCAAAAATTCATTTTTACGACCTTTACCCTTAAGGGTATTCCGGTCACCTAATTTGACATATCTCGATAAATATTAGCCAAACACGGCTTCAAGGAATATTATTCAGATTAGCCAGTTTGTATAACTAGCCTTCATCTTGCGCAAAACATGTGTCAAATCTTTTTGCATGCATACACTCCCGAGACACATAAGCAAGACAGTGAGACCTAAGCCAAAACGGAAAATCTATCTCCTCTTCAAGGGTTAATGAAGGATGTTGGGCACGATAATTGAGATTTCTCAGAAACTTTTTGATTGCCCCATTTTGTAGAGAATTTTCCACTGAGTTTTTTAAAGCCAGGATTTTTTCTGAATTTGAATTTTTTTCAGGATTTAGAAAAAATATAGTTCGAAATTTCACCAAAACTAAAAATTCACAAGTCGTTTCTTAAGACTTTGGAGAAAAAATTCGAAAAAAGGCTACCGTGTGAACCTTAATTCAGCCTTCGGTGAATTCGAAGCACAAATTAAAAAATTCTAAATATTTTCAAGGAGGAGTAGGCTATTTGCGCGAGGCTCCCAAATAAGCTGTTTTTGACCACTAGAGGCAAAATTTGAAAAAAGGCTACCGTTTGAGTGATGAGTATTTATATCTACATTCTAATTGCAAAATATCAAAATAAAAGTTATGAGGAATGAATGAGGAGTAGGCTTTTTAGTGCTTTTAGGGACGCCTACTAAAACCATTTCTGAGCGTAGGTTGAGGTTTCAGGATGCTCTGAATAGACTGCCCTTCCTTACGAGTTTGTACTAGTATTTAAAAAAAAATATTCTGAAGTCAGGTTTCTCAGAAACTTCACTTGAAATGTTGTAAAAAAGAGCCAATTATCGTGCCCCACATCCTTAAGAGTTTAATTGAAATAACTTAAATTTTAACATACCTGTTAATTAGTATTTAAAACTTCCTGAGGAGCGCTTTTGTCGATAAGTGCTATATTTTTTCAGAATATGCGATAAACCACCGTTTTTTGGACTTTGTTCATCGGAAAATCTATCTCCTCCTAGGATAAATTTCAAAATTCACTCAATTTTTGCAAACGGTAGCTCGAAACAAATAGAAACTTCTGACGAGCCGTTTTGTTCAATTTTGACCTAGTAAACTTAAAATATGAATTTTTCAAGGTCACGCGGAAAAAATTTCCGAAAAAAAATATGCTTCGATTTTTTCGAAAGTGGCTCCAAAGAAAGCTGGGAAAACACTGAAGAGAAAGGTTGGCTTACGTCAACCCGATATTTTGAAGTTTTAGTGGTCAAATTGACACAAACTTTATTTTTAACCCTTGGAAGCTCCAAATCGAATTATTCGTGGACGGCTCCAAAGCCGATTTTTCGCGTCCGACTTGAGCGCTAGAGTATTGCGATGAAACTACACATCCGATTTAATCTCTATGTAGTCTCAAGTTAAAGGCGAAGGCCCAAAATGTTGTAATGATTATAGATTTTAAAAAAATTGTAGTTCTTAAAAGTTAGCAAAATGAGCGCCAAAAAAACGTTTTTTAGTATCGGTTACATGAAAAATCAGAAAATTTTTCAGAAATATTTTTAAACCTGAATGTAACTAATGCGGAACCTTGGCTTTCTAGTCCTGGCTTTTGCCAATGTCAAATATCTCTCTGCTCCGTTTTTCAGTCTCTGCAACTTTTCAGACACCGGTGATTAGATCGCGGGCTGCAATGTTGAAAAGAGAGTAATTATGTTTGGTTTGATGAGATATTGAAAAATTTTTGAATGAGTGTGATTAAACCTGTCGGAAATCGAGAATCAGATAACCTGAGTAAACAAAACACCGGCTGTGCGGGATGATTACTCGGCGGGAAATCTAGCTAGTCAAGCGTGCTGCTCATTGACGTCAGCTGTATCATATGTTTAGTGTCATTATAATACTATAGGTCTGGCGTTAATTCTAATGTATTTATATTTGTATTGGAATATTAAAAACAGCATTAGAAAACATAAAGATGTAATATATAGAAAAGTGGCTTAATTTCTTACGAGGAAGCTTGATCTTGAGGATTTTGTTTTTGTTATCAAGATAATGAAAGCCAGAGGCTTTAAATTTCTGACTCTCGAGCGATGATCTGACTGAAGGATAGTTGAATTTGAAATGGATGAAAACGCATATCGTGTGAACATTTAAAAATTATTACCAGAGGATACTAAAGAGAGAATTTTGAGAGGACAAAATAGTTTCTTGCTAGGGCGCTGTCAAAAAAATATTGGTGGTAATTTTCCTGGGTTTTCGGGGTCGCGTTAAAGTTTTGGAAAGATCGATCGGTAATTTGGGACATTTTGTCTCATTTTAGACGCCCATCAGGACGTTATAAATTGTAGTCAAACGCCATAAGTCCAATTTTCTGCCTTTAATGTATATAGGAATCACGATACTGGTACTGAAGAAATTCCTATTTTTAACTCTCATTCCTCCCATAAAATCTGACACTTGACAGCGCCTAGTTGGTCACCTGACTACTGTATTTCGTTGTTGTCAAAGCCCTGCAGTCAACTATTATTCCCTTAGACTCAATGGGTGGTTGCCAGAGTGTTGTGTCCAACACTCAAAAGTTATTCTAACTGAAAGATATAGACAATGACATGAGATATTATTCTTTTAAAAAAACGTCTTTTGTTCAAAGTCTATAATTTTCTTATTATTTCAGTTTTTCGAGATATCACGTACAAAAGAATAAAAACATTGTCGGAATCAACCAGCTAGTAGTGATTTACGTACTTTCAGTAAAAAAATTCAAGAAACAGCTTTCCTAAAGAACTGATACCAATCGTAAAATTTGTTGAAACATGCTTCTAACAGAGAAAATGGATCCGAGCGACTGTATAAACTTTTTTCAGAAGAATTGAAAAACAAACAGACACCATAATCGGCATAAAAAAAATTTGAACCCAATCATCGGAAAAATATTTAGAGCTCTCAATTTTTGAATTTCCCTGTGGCAAAAATCTATGTTGGCGTTTGCCCGGCATAATTATAGTTTTCGCCTTATATTAATGTACGGACGTTTTGAGGAGATTTATAAATTTTCAAAGCCGGATTAAACCGGCTTGCGGAAGCTTCCAGGGTTAAGATTGAAATACAATGTGAACTCATGCAACAAAAATCAGCTGTCAACGATTGGATTTCAACTTTAAAAGTTACAGTACCAATAGCGGAGAGGAGAGATTTATGAACCTTAAAAAAAATAGGAATTGGTGTCGGAAAATTTTTTACATCGAAAATTTTTTTCTAATTGTATTTTTGAGAGTTGAAACTGTGTATAAGCAAAAGAATGGAGAAGCGATAGAAGTAATGGCTTTTCTACCATGCGATAGCCGAAATAAGACCCGGCGTGCGGGTACGTCGATTTTTATCAATTCTAAGAAAATTTCAGAATTTTTTTTTTTCGGAAAATTAAAAATTTTTTTTATTCCTTTTTTTTAAGATTTAAATCAAAAGTGAACTCATGCAACCAAAAATCAGCTGTCAACGGATTTTAACTTGAAAGTTACAGACAAGTAGAAGGAATTTATACTTAGAAAAATAGGAAATTTTTGGAAATTTGTTTACATCGAAAATTTTTTTTATTTAATTTTTTGGGATTGAAACCGATTAACAAAAATGAGAATGCGATAAAATTAGCTTTCTACCATGTCTGAAGAGCCGAAATTAAACCCGCGTGGGGTACTCCCTTAAACAAAAAATTTGAGAAAAATACTTGAAAAAATCGAAAAACGCAAAATTTTCGAAATTTTTTTGTTTTCATTAGGGTTGTTTTATGCGTCCAAAACAGTTAAACAATTGATTTGGATGCAATTTTTATACATAATAACTGCAGAAAATGTAGGAGCCGGGATACCAGGCGGTGGTAATTTTTGCTTGCGATCTTACCGGTTAACCAGGGATGCGGTTTTTTTGAAACAACTACTGTGCAAGAATTTACTCTTTTGGCCTTGGTCATTTTGAAATTAGTTGAATCGGATGGGCCAAGCCTAAGATTATACTTACGGGTCCTGTACTACAGGACCTGCAGAACTTTGACGTCCGATTTTCTCAGGAATTGCATGATTTGATTGGTCAATACATGATCACTATTGTGTATTGATCAATCAAATCACGCGGGTCTTTAGGTCTCTGACGTCAAAGTTCTATGGGACACGTGAGCATAATTTGAGATATCAGAGAGCATTCGACGCAACTGAAGCACCCTCAGTGGCTTTTCTGAAAAAAAAACCCGTCAATAATACATAAACTTTAGCTTGATATTGTTGAAGCTAAGAACCGAATCGACCAGTTAACCGAACCTTCTTTTTAGACCTAAGAAATACACCTCGAGCCTTAATATCAGAGTGAGTGTAGTAAATTCATGTCATATATCTAGGGTTCGAACCTTGAGAACCATGGGCCAAACTTGCAGTTTTCATGAGTGTTCTTTGACATCAGAGAGATTATCGTTAGCAAAATTGATCCCAATGATAAAAAAAACTTTAGGGACCCTTGGTTGTCAGAAAACCACGCTGTTTATTTGTCTTCAAGCTCAATAAAAAAACCATAAATATGGATTTTTAATTAAAAATGACACGAGGGAAAAATTAAATCATTGACAATGCGTAGGAGGAAAAATGTTTTTAATTAAAATATTTGACCTGACCTAACCTNNNNTTGCGCGATATGAAAAATTGGCAATTTAAAGATTAAAACCTGAATATCCCCGCAAAATTCTCCCATAAATTATTTTATTTCGATAATATTTTTAAATTTCAAATTCTACATAAGAATCTTTATTTTGTTTCAAGTTAAATTTAGTCATTTCAAGGTTCAGATTTTCCCCGGTCCGAACCCTACCTATATCATATAGGCTTTATGCTATAGTATCTCATAGGATATTTGTTTTATTCAAATCGACGCAATTTTCATGGGTTTCTATGCGTACATTGTGAAAATTTAATTCACGTATTTTATTTTTGCTGTTTTAGATGCTTGATTCTGATGACAACGATTTTTATATCGGCGATCACACAATTATAGACCAGGAAGAGCAAAGTATCGAAATTGGAAAAAACGAAATTCTTGAAAACAGTGTTCCCAGTCAGTCAAAAATGAAATTTAAACTTTTAAAAATTGAAAACCGCCGCGGTTATCCTAATTTTCATTTTGAAATTGATGGAAAAAGTTATTTTTATGGAATCGCAGGAATAAGAGCAAATTATAAAATTGTTTTGCGATGCACTAAAAAAGTTTTTGGATCAAACTGTGATAATCGCTCTACTATACTGCCTTTAGATTTCTTAAAACAAATTATTCAAAATTCACCTAAAATGTCGCAATATTCCAAAATTCTTGACAAATCGGACCCTAGGGTGTATGATTTGAAGAATTATGATGTAAATTCGTTTGATATTGGTGATGGTCATAAATGTTCGGGAACAGAAATTAATATTTTTTCAAAATCAAATAATAAACCGGAAATTGAGATCAATGAAGTAAAATGCAAACTTGTAAAAATTTCTAATCGCCGTCGTCACCCATATTTACATTTTGAAATTAATGGGAAAATGTATTTTTACGGAATTCGAGGGGTTAAACCAGATTATAAAATTGTCTTGCGATGCCATGAAAAAATTTCAGATTCGACATGTAATAATTTATCATCCATACGACCATCCGATTTTTTGAAACAAATAATTCGAAATAATAAAAATAAGATAAAGTGTAAATATGCAAAAATTTTTGACACATCGGACCCTAGGGTTTATGATATGAAGAATTACGATATAAATTCCTTCGAAATCGGTAAAGGTCATAAATGCCCAGGTATAGAACGTGACGTTTATTTGAAATTAAATGATAAACCGGAAAGCAGGGCGAATCCAGTCAAATACAAACTTGTAAAAATCGCTAATAACCGCGGTTACCCTAACTTTCATTTCGAAATAAATGGAGAAATATATTTTTACGGGCTTCGAGGAATCAGAGCAGATTTTAATCTTATTTTATACTGTACTAAAAAGTGTGCAAAAAACGCATCTACAATTCCTAGCGAAACTGGGAAATCGAAAAGATGTTATACTCGATCTTATATATCACCGTCAGAGTGTCTAAAACAAATTATTCAAGATACGCCTAAATATTCTCAATATCCAAAATTTTTCGACAAATCGGATTCCAGGGTTTATGATATAAAAAATTACGATATAAATTCATTTGAAATTGATGGAACTCATAACCATCCGGGAACAGAACTTGACATTTATTCAAAATCAAACAATATACCTGAAATTAGTGTTATGTTACCAAAAAAGAAAAATGTTGCTGTTAGTCATTAACAAAATATTTTCTTTTGAATTACAATTGTAACTGTTTAAGGGGGTGGCATATCGAAAATGATGCATCTGCGGCCTTTTTATCAGACGGCATAACTTCGAGACAGTGTCCAATCACATCAGACGATTGTCAAGAATCCTGTGATCTCATTGGTCACTGCCTCAAAGTTATGACGCCGGATAAAAAGACCGCATAGGCATCATTTTCGATATACTCGGCAGACTGGAGTCAATATAACTTACGAAAATGATTATTTATTTTTTTGTCCTTATTATCGTTAGCTCAACCAAAATAAATGTGTTCCAGCTCAAAAGAAAAGGTTTGAATTTTCATTAATGAATAAATTGAATTCGTAAAAATTAAAAAAAAATCAAAACATTATTAAATTTTTTCCGCATTTTGGTCCAAAATTTTTTCTGATTTTTTTATTTCAATTTGTGGTAAAAACAAAACAAAAATAGCTACTTTAACTTTTTTCATAGATGCCTTTTTTTCATCAGTAGTTTTTTAATTCTTCATAAAAAATCAGGCAGAATCAATCATTAAATTTTCTGGTACCTATCAAACTTCCGTATGTCAACTGATGGAATGGTCGCGCGATTATCAATTTTAAACTATTGATAAAATTTACAACACTTGGTTTTACAACCGGTAAGTGCGATTTGGCACTCAATTTTAATAAATTTTATTCTTGCAAAATATTTCGGATACAATCCCGGGTGTAATAGGCGTCATTTATTTTGATACCCAGGACATTTTTTAATTTAAAAACGCAATTCAAGGTCAATTTCCTTTTAAAGTTGTTTTGTCTTTTTTTTGGCCATTTTTCATGGAAAACATTGATATTCAGGAAATTTTTTAATGTGTAGAATTTTTAAGCTACTATTTGAAAAATATCTAAAGTGGGGTTTAGTTGAAAATGGAGTTTTAATGAAAAGCGTTTTTTATATTTCCAAAAGAACTCAGTTATGTTTAAAAATAGGAACGTTTGCAAGGATAAACACTTTTATTGAAGATAAAAAATAAATAAATTTTCTTATTTTTTTCTTTCATATCGCTCTGATAAAATGTATCAATTTTCCAGACTTGTGCCACCTCTTTAACAAAATCACTTTTTCTAAAATACCATTTGGTGGTTCACAGTTTAGGTCATGTGATTTTACATCTTCGTTGCTGGCGAAACCGTGATCAAAACCTCAATTTTTTATTTTTGCATTTGGATCCGACACCACTCGCATATGCGATAAACCTACGTGCTTTTTTAATTCAAATTTACTTTGCGGGTTTTTTAAGGGTTTTCCAACAGTGATGAATCGATTTTAGAGGTCATAACTTTGTTTTAACTTACCAAACTTCACATGAAATATCATAGTCCGGGTCAATTTATTTTTTTAATCATACTGTATTTTAAAATTATTTTATATTTCCGAAAAATGATTTGTAAAAGTTTGATATTTTCGACTGTTTAAATATTAATATTGTCTCATGTTTTTGCAGCATTTTGAAAAAATTCAACGATTCTAATTTTCATTCAATTCAGATTCGAAATGGAGATTAATTCAGACAGTGTCGAAATTATTGAAAAAATGGATGAAGAAGTTAATTCTGGCGATGAAATAACAGATCTTGAACTAAAAATAAAAAAAGAAGAAATAGAGAATGTCAAAACCGAGGTAATTCCGAATAATTCTGAGCCTCATCAAATTATTGGAGGAAAACGGAAGAATAAAGAACGATCAAATTTGCAAAATGAAAATAAAAAAATTAAAGACGAATTTGTAGTTTTGGAAGAATCCGATTATAAACAAGAACCTACAGAGATCGAAGAACTTAATCTCGACGATTTTAATAACCAGGTAATTACGGTTGTAACTTTTTTCAGGGGGAACTACATAAGAGTATATTTTAAGAAATTGCCTTAAAAATTCTGTTTTTCGTAAAAAGTACATTATATTTTTTGGGAAATTTTATTTGTACTAGTGTCTTCTGAGATAAAATTTTTTTGTGAAATTTTTAATTTGTCTCTTTTTAAGTGTTCTGAGTCCATGGGTTAACCGATTGGTTAACTAAACCTTCTTCTAAGATCTAAGAAATAAATCTCGACGCCTTAAATGAGCGTAGTGAGGGTCGATAGTAAAATGCATACAGAGTGAAATGAATACGTGTACAATTTTTAATGCTAAAAGTTTTATTTTAGGCTGTTAAATATTCAAAATCTTACACTTATACATTTTACTATTGACCCCGTAGTGATTTTAGTCATTCATGTTATCGATGTTATATGATGGTCTCGGGTCACTCTTCCCGCTACTATAACCGGGACCCGATTTTTGGCGGGTTCCCGTTTTTATTTTTCGAACCGGAACTAGCCAAACATCGGGTTCCCGCACAAAAAATGGAAACCCGAGCTCGTCAAACAGCAGGTTCCTGCACAAAAATTGGAAACCGTAACACGCCAAACAGCGGGTTCCCGCAAAAAAAATAAACTGAGACTTCCAGCTTTTGATTAATTTTATTTTTTTAACTTCAAAACAAATTGTTTTAGACGTAAAAATTTCATTATTGACTTCAATTATTTTTATTTTCCCTTTTCATTTGAAAATGAACGAATTTGATTATGTGGAGAGTGAGTAGTATATTTAGGGTTAGGTAAACTCGTGTCCAGTGTACACATCGTGTACACGGTGGGAAAGTTTTTTTCAATAAAAAAATAATTATGTATAGTAACCTTATGCTGAAAGTATTATATTGAGGGTTAAGTACACTTTTTTTGTTTTCGAACTGGAACTCGCCAAACATGGGGTTCCCGAACAAAAAATGGAAACCGGAACTCGCGAAACAGCGGGTTTCCGCACAAACAAATAATTACCGGAGCTCGCCAAAAAGTGGGTTCCCGCACAAAAATGAGAAGAGTGACTTCCTACCTATGTGATCCTTTACATATGCTTTAGAATATTTTTCAAATATAAAAGGAGGCAATTTTTATTGGCTTCTATGGGTACATTTTGCAAATTTTATTCACTTTTTTTCTTTGATGTCTGATATTTTAGATGCTTGATTCTGATGATAGCGATTTTTATATCGGCGAGCAGCAAATTATAGACCAAGAAAAACAAAGAATCGAAATCGATAAAAACGAAACTTTTCAAAACTGTGCTCTGAGTCAGACAAAAATGAAATGCAAACTTGTAAAAATTATTAATCATCGTGGTCACCCTAATTTTCATTTTGAAATTAATGGAAAAATTTATTCTTATGGAATTGCAGGAATTAGAGCAAATTATAAAATTGTTTTGCGATGCACCAAAACGGTTTTTGAATCAAAATGTAATAATTACTCTACTATACTGCCTTCAGATTTATTAAAACAAATTATTCAAAATTCGCCTAAAATTTCAAAATTTCCCAAAAAAATTGACAAATCGGACCCTAGGGTGTATGATTTAAAGAATTATGATGTAAATTCATTTGATATCGGTGGAGGTCATAAATGTTCAGGAATAGAAAATAATACTTTCATAGAACAAGAAGAGCAAAGTACCGAAATTGTAGAAAACGAAATTCTTCAAGCCCGTTATACCGTTTTACCATTTTATAAGCCTGTGAGTCTGACAAAAGTGAATTGCAAAATTGTAAAAATTGCTAACCGTTTCGGTTACCCTTCATTTCATGTAGAAATTGATGGAAAAGGTTATATCTATGGAATCGCAGGAATTAAAGCAGATTATAAAATTGTTTTGCGATGCACCAACACGGTTTTAGAATCAAAATGTAATAATTACTCTACTATTCTGCCCTCAGATTTCTTGAGAGAAATTATTCAGGATATGTCAGAAACAGAACTAGTCAGAATTGATAAATATCCAAAAATTTTCACAGACAAATTTGACCCAAGGTTGTTTGATATGAAAAATTACGATGTAAATTCATTTGAAATTGGTGGAGGGCATAAGTGTCAAGGAACAGAACTTGGAATTAATTTAGTTACATGCAAACTTGTAAACGTTTCTGATCACCGCGGTCATCCTTGTTATCATTTTGAAATTAATGGGAAAATGTTTTTTTACGGAATTGTAGGGGTTAAACAAGATTATAGAATTGCCTTGAGATGCCAAAAATTCAGAATTTCAGAATCAAAATGTAATAACTTATCTTATATACTACCTTCCGAGTTTTTAAAACAAATATTTCGAGATAATACGAATAAAATAAAGTGCAAAAATAAGTTAAATGAAAAAGTTTTTGACAAATCGGACCCGAGAGTTTATGATTTAAACAATTACGATATAAATTCATTTGATACTGGTAAAGGTCATAAATGTCAAGGTACAAAAATTGAAGTTTATAATAAAATAAAGCCTGTCCTCATAGACACGCACAGTACACCGTGTCATAGACACGCACAGTACAAGTGTCAAGGCACAGAAATTGACGTTTATTATAAAAATGTAATTCCCCAAGAAAATGAAAATTTTAAATCTGTCATTGAAACAGGAAATAATTCTCTTGATGAAAATGCTCAATGTATAAAATGTCCAGAAATTGACGAATATTATGAAATAACTCCACCAGAGTTCAAAACCTTCAAAAAAGTGAAATGCAAACTTGTAAAAATTGCTAATCACAGCGGATACCCTAAGTTTCATTTTGAATTTGATGGAAAAACCTATCTTTATGGACTGAGAGGAATCACAGCAGATTATGAAATTATGCTATACTGTACAAAGTTTAAACACAAGTGTGAAAATAGCGCCTCTATATTACCTTCTGATTTTCTCAAACAAATTATTTTTAATTCGCCGAACAATTCAGAATTTCCAAAAATTTTGGACATTTCCGACCCAAAGGTTTATCAAATTGAAAATTACGATATAAATTCATTTGAGATTGGTGAAGCTCATAAATGTCCAGGAACAGAAATTAAAGTACTTTCAAAATCGAATAATCAACCGGAAATTGGGGTCAATACAGTTAAAGGCAAACTGGTAAAAGTTTCTGAGCGCCAAGGTCACCCTCAGTTTCATTTTGAAATCGATGGTAAAATGTATTTTTATGGAATTCGAGGGGTTAAACCAGATTATAGAATTGCCTTGCGATGCGAAAAAGGAATTTCAAAATCAAAGTGTAATAATTCGTCTTATATACTACCTTTCGATTTTTTAAAACAAATATTTCTAGATAATGCACATTGTAAGAATACAATACATTCACTTAAGGCTAAAATCTTTGACAAATCGGACCCGAGAGTTTATGATATACAAAATTACGATATAAATTCATTTGAAATCGGTAAAGGTCATAAATGTCAAGGCACAGAAATTGACGTTTATTCAAAATCAACTAATGAACCAGAAAAAATAAACTGTAGACTTTTAAAAATTTCTATTCCGCGCGTAGACCCTAACTTCCATTTTGAAATTAATGAAAAACATTACTTTTACAGATTGCAAGGAATAAGAGCAGATTATAAAATGGTGTTATGCTGTACAAAATCACTTATAACATCAAAATGTTTGAATCACTCTTATATATCACCCACAGAGTCTCTAAAACAAATTATCCAAAATTCGCCTGAAAAATCTCGATATGCAAAATTTTTTGACAAATCAGACCCAAGGGTTTATGATATCGAAAATTACGATATTAATTCATTTGAAATTGGTAATGGTCATAAATGTGCAGGAGCAGAAAAAATTGAACAGAAAAAACCTAAAAATTTGTTCAAGGGCAAGCTTGTAAAAATTGGCAATAAATCTGGCCACCCTAACTTTCATTTTGAAATTGACGGTAAAATTTATTTTTACAGACTTCAAGGAATCAAAGCTGACTTTACATTTTCATTATGGTGTACCCGAAGAGTATGTCAAAATAGCGTTAATTTATTACCTTCAGATTTTCTAAAACAAATAATTCAAAACAGTCCTAAAAATTCTAAATATTCAAAGTTTTTGGACAAATCAGATTTAAGGGTTTATGATATAAAAAATTACGACATAAATTCGATTGAAATTGGTAGAATTCCTCATACATGTTCAGGAATTCCTCATTATAAGGACAATTTGGGGTGAAAATCGATAATTATGACTAGGTAGGTCTAAACACTTTTTCCAATCTTTTAACTAGGAAAGTATTTTAGACACTTCCTAGCATCAATTATCGATATGGTTAAAACCTACGCTTTTTATTTTGGTCCGTCCCTCTATAGTACATTGGTAGAAAAATTTAATTAACATGTCAAATACAATTTTTTTAATTGAAATAAGTAAATTATTTATTTTGTCTCGACCACAACCACAAAAAAATTAAACCATTCTCTATGTTCTTAAATTCCGCAATCAGGATTACAGTTTCACAATTTTACCAGATTTTCCCTCTAATGACTGCTATGTGTTCTGATGCGTTCTTTGCTATGCGTTACTTCGTTTTCTACCTTTCAAAAATAAATCTAGTTTTAAAAATAGTTGTGTTTTTGCAGTGTTCATAAAACTAAGAGTGTATTGATCTTAATTTACAATTTGTTTTAGATCTAAATGGATGCTTACTTCGGACCATGCTCCGAAAAACTTTTTGAAAAAAATGATAAAGAAGTTGAATTTCAAGAAGAAATAACAGATCTTGAGCTAGAAATAAAAGTAGAAAAACTGGACGAACAAGTAAATATCAAAACTGAGGCGTTAGAAGAAAATAATACTTTTAAAATTATTGGAAAAAAACGCAAAATTGAAGAAATGTCAAATTTTGAAAATGCTAAAATTAAACAAGAATTTGTATCTGAAGGCATAGATGACAAACGAGAACCTCAAGAAATAGAAGAGATCAGTCTTGATGATTTAAAAAATGAGGTACAGTAGAGTGTGTAGCAACGGGCGTGGTCGGCGGGAATCTTTTTGCCATGTGCGTTTAAGGTGGTGGTTGAAGCTAATTTGACTTTTTCAAACGTGTCTCAAGGACTGAATAAAAAGAGGATGTTTTAGATTTTGCACAAAATCGAAAGAAGTTATTTCAACTAACAATTTTCATATTGAAATATATTTTATGGATGACGTCACTGGCCTGTAGAGCATCAAGAAAATAACAAAGTCGGAAATAAAAAAGTTATGTTTGCCTTCGTCTAATTATAGATGTTTCTTACTTTGTTGATGATAATCTTCATTTAATTTTTGTTGAACTTTTCAGCGAGACAGAATTTTGGCCAAGAGCGCGAAATCGTATTTTTGAAATGTCATTTTGATGATTTAGGCCAAAATTCCGAAATTCTGTCTCAAGAAAAGTGTTAAAAATTATTAATGATTATTCTCGAAAAATCAGAAATATCCATAATCGAGGGATTTTTTTTAGTAAAACGTAAATAATTAGGATAAGCTTTCGATTTATTACAATCATTTCAAATCACGTTTTTTTTTGCGACTGAGAAATTGAAAGTTTTTTCGCAAAGTTGCAGAAAATAATTGAAATAGTAGGCCTCGAAATTGGTGAATCATATTTTAGTTTTACTAAAAAAAATGCTTTATATTTTATGTCGAAAAAACAAGAATATAAAAAAATATCCATAATCAGATGGAAGCAGACATTACTTTCTATTTTCGACTTTTGGGTTTTTCTAGATGCTCTACAGGCCAGTGACGTTCATTCAAACAATAATTTCAAACTCAAACAATGTCAGTTGAAATTTTTTTCTGTGAAAAATCAAAAATTTACTTTTTTCACTCAGAGGACACTCATCACTTCAACTTTAAAATATCATTTTGACGTAAGGTCAAATTTGCGTTCGCGCTTGAACTTATTTCGAGTGCTCTTATTTGCCGAACACCAATGCAATCGCCAGGCTATAGATCCTAAGCAAAGCTATGATATGCTTTAAAGTAGACTCAAAGTGACCGTGGACTAAAGCAATTTTTGGGAAGGGCCTATTAAAATTCAAAAGTTTTGGCGATTCTTCATTGGTCGAAAACAAAGTTGCTCAAAAGTGACTTTTGGCCCCGGAAATGGAATCGCAGTGTAAATTTACATCATAAGACATACTTTTGATTTTTTTAAAAATTGGAAATGAGCACTTCGGGTAGTTAAAAATGGCAAAAATGTCATTTTCAACTAAATTATTTTTTTTGGACGAAAACATACCTTCGAGGCTATGTTTGATATGTCGTCTAGTCCTTATTAATATAAGATTATTTAAGGGAGTGGGTGTCGCAGATTTTGCAGTTTTACGAAGCTATTTTTGGAAACTAGCAGAGCTGATATCCCAAAAACTTTTGCATTTGAAGAACAACTCTTCACGGTGATTTGTAAATTTAACAGTAATCTGATCAATCCCACGCAACGCTTTTAAAAAGCCTCCTAAAAAACACTCAGAATGAATGTTCTCCTTCAATTTTTCACTATTTTCATTATTTTTTTTGTTTCAGGCTCCAAGAAGCCTCACACATAATGAATTATTGTCCTTTACATCGGAATTTTGCTTTTGGGACCAAAAAGCCAAAAACGAAACAAATATTATTGATTTATTTATGATTTTGAATTGAAAGTGGCGCTAATTTGTTTTTTTTGACGCTACCGAGTTAAAAATTGCACCAAAAATCCTTAAAGTGTTTGTATTTACGGAAAAAATATTTTGAAGCATTTTTTCTGGTTTCGAATTTTGTCAAAAATTAAGGCTCAAAATGAAAAGTTGACATGGCCCCCAGAGACGCCGAATCAAAATTTCAAAAAAAACTCTCTAATGGATTGTCAAACAAGTCTTGTGCTTTAGATGTAGTATGAGTCGAAACTGTATCTTCTAAACTGGTGGAGGAGATACTTTTGCCTAAGCCCTCCAAACTGACCATTTCAAATTTTTTGTTTTTGTGAGCTGAAAGCAACATTTTAAAACAAAAGCGCTTTTGCATTTTGTAAGGCTTCTCCGGAGCCTGACACAAAAAATAATAAAAAATGGTGAAAATTGAAGGAGAAAAGACGAACTGTGTGTTTTTTAAGAAGCTTTTTGAAAGCGTAGGTGTCGGCGTAGTTGGATTGTATCAGATTACTGTTATATTCAAAATTACCGCGAAGGTTGGTTCCCTTAAGGGAGTGGGTGTCGCAATTTGAGCCTCTTCCAAGGTCCTTTCTCGCCAAATAGCAAGGTGATATTCCAAAAACTATTTGTAACTAACAAACCAACCTTCACGGTAATTTTAAACTTAACAGTAATCTGATACAATCCCACCTACCCGACACCTACGCTTTTAAAAAGCCTCCTAAAAAGACACGCAGTTAGTAGCCTACTTCCTTCAATTTTCATCATTTTTTTATTATTTTTTTGTGTCAGGCTCCGGAGAAAGCCTTACGAATAATGCAAAAGCGCTTTTTAAAATTTTGCTTCAGCGGACAAAAACGCGAAAAAAACCGAAAATTAAAATTTTTGAAATGGTCATTTTGGAGGCTCAGGCAAAAGCTATCTCCCACCAGTTTGAGAGATACAGTTTCGACTCATATACATCAAAAAGCACAGGACTTATTTAACAATGCATTAGAGCGTTTTTTTGAAATTTTGCTTCGGCGTCTCTTGGGGCCATGTCAAATTTCATTTTTAGCCAAATTGCTCGAAATGGTCAGTTTGGGAGGCTCAGGCAAAAGCTATGCTCCTACTACTCCAGTTTACCAGTTTAGAAGATACAGTTTCGGCGCATACTGCATATGAAAGCACAAGCCTTGTTTGACCAACATTAGAGAGTTTTTTTTGAAAATTTTTATATTTGGCGTCTCTTGAGGCCACGTCAACTTTTTCATTTTGAGCCTAAATTTTGACATAAAACAAACACTTTTAAGGATTTTGGTGCTATTTTTAACTCGGTAGCGTCAAAAGAAAACAAATTAGCGCACTTTCAATTTAAATCATAAATAAATTCAATAATTTTTGTTTTCGTTTTTTGGCCGCTGAAAGCAAAATTTTAAAACAAAAGCGCTTTTGCATTATTCGTGAGGCTTCTACACGGAGCCTGAACACAAAAAAATAATAAAAATGATGAAATTGAAGGAGTAGGCACTAACTGCGTGTTTCTTTTTAGGAGGCTTTTTAAAAACGTAGGTGGGATTGTATCAGATTTCTGTTAAGTTTAAAATTACCGCGAAGGTTGGTTCTGTTAGTTACAAATGTTTTTGGAATATCACCTTTGCTAGTTTGGCGAGAAAGGACCTTGGAGAGGCTCAAATTTTGCGACACCCACTCCCTTAAGAGGTGAGTAGATTCAAATGAGATATTTGAAAATTTGGAAAGACCCACAATTTGTGACCCACAATATGGGTGCTTCAACAAATAAAATTTTCATTTGTTTAATCAAAAAAAAATTTCGAGAAATTCTTTTCAGAAATTATGATGGGGAAATGTCCGAATCGAACATGCGAGAAATAATGTGAATTTTGACATTGTGTGTATAATTTCATAATGTTTTGCGAAAGATCGGGCAAAGCCCCGCATTTTGGCGGAATAAATTAAGAAATTATACATACAATGTCAAAATTACATTTATTTGCAATTGCATTTGTCTATTGGGACATTTGCACATAATTAGAAAATAACAATTTTTATTATTCAAAATTTCTTATTTTTGCTGATAAGTGAATGTTTTAGATGCTTGATTCTGATGACAGCGTATTTTTATATCAGTGATCACCCAATTATAGACCAAGAAGAACAAAGAATCGAAATCGAAAAAAACGAAATTCTTGAAAACTGTGTTCTGAGTCAGACAAAATTGAATTGCAAACTTGTAAAAAATTGTTAATTGCCGCGGTTACCCTCAATTACATTTTGTTATTGATGAAAAAATGTATTTTTATGCGAATTAAAGGAATAAGAGCAGACATAAAATTATTTTACGGTGCACGAAACAGTCTCTAGGATGTGATAATTACTCTTCTAATTCGACCTTTGGATTTGTTAAACAAATTATTTCATAAAAATTCATCAAAAATAAATTATAATTATTCAAAAATGTTAAACGTATCAAAACCCAAGGGTGTATGATTCAAAAAATTACGATTTAAATTCATTTCGATATTGGTAAAGGTCATAAATGTCAAGGAACAGAAATCGACGTTTATTTAAAATCAATAATAAATCGGATATACAGCCGGGCAAAACTGACGGAAGTGAATTTGTAAAATTAGTCACCGCCTTTGCACAATTCCCTTTCACTTCGAAATTAATGCAAAAATCTACATTGTCGATTGCGAGAGAATTAGAGCTGAAATATATAATGGCTTTATACTGTACAATAACATTTTTGAAATCAAAATGTTCTTGAATGTCTCCTTTATTTACCTTCCAGAGTTTCTCAAGCAAATAGTGGAATCTCGCCAAAAAACTTGCGCTATGCAAACATTTTGGACAAATCGGGCCCATGGGTGTATGAATCATACACCATGGGCCCGATTTGTTCCAAATTATATGATAAAATATATCATACAGTATGATATAATTTATTCATATAAAACAATCACGATATAATTCATTTGAAAGTTTTGAAAACCATAATCACTCAGGAAAAAGATCTGACAATTTTTTATGAAAATATATTTTCGTTAGAAAATAATTATTTTAAATCTGTCATAAAAAATTGGAAACAATGGTCTGATTCGGACACATTTTTTTAATCAATTTTTCTCCAAAAATTTGTGCTCAGGTTAAGCTATCTAAGAACTCATTCGATAAGTCGTTTTCAAAAGCATCTTTCTATAAATAAATTTTGGCTAAAAACTGGCAAAATTATCCAGTGTAATTTTCTGAAAAGCTTTCGCTGTTCTTTGCGGTGTTATCCTTTTTCCAATTTCTGAAAATCCAAAATAAACTGTTTTTTGAGAGACTTTTGCATTTGAACACCAGAATATACAGTAATACGATAAGTATTGCTTAGAATAAATATTATTTCCAATAAAAATTTAAGGATATTGTTACTGTCAATTGTATATATTTAACTGTAAAATTTGATGAAAAATAAACACATTATTTTTAATTGCTTCGTTTTGAGTATATCAAGTCTTTCTTACGTGAATGTGATTCTTTAAAACGATAAATTTCTTTGTGATGAATTTCAAACACTATTTTATTGCGTTTACAAATTATCCGCAAATTAATTATCTTAGAAGTTTAGAACTCACAATATTGCTCATTTAGTACATTGATAATTTATTGCAAGCAGGCAACATTTGTTATTCAAGCAAAATCACACTCGTTACATTATTACGGTAGATGTACAATGGAATTTATGCCCTAACTAGAAACGATATTTAGGCGTAGCAGTGCCTCCAACAAACTTCTATTCTGGAAATTTCCAAAGTATAATGGGCATCTATTTCCGCGAATCGTTTAAAATCATATTAAAGTTACAAATTTATTCAAAAATACTAATCAATAGACAAAATACATGTCATCTGTTTGCTCCCGATCTCAGGTTTTTTGCTAAAAAACTGATTGCCACCGATAGTTTTCTTATTATTTGATTGTACTAGCTATAGTAATTTTTCAAATATATTGCTCAATATTTATTTGACAGTTATAGGCTATGAACCTGCAAAGTTTCAAAACACAACCCCTGTAGACAAAACTTCAGGGTTCGAAAATAAAAAANGAGATATTTTTGTTCCGAATTTTCTAAAGAGCCATACTGAAATATGATATTTCGGAGCCCAATGAATTGCTAAGAGTAGGCTGAGGAATCGGCTTTAAAGCCTTAGAGTCAAAGCAATTGCTTAAATATTCCAAATTTTTTTGAAGAATTTCGAAAAATTTAGATTTTTTACATAAAATTTCGAAATATAAATAGGGGAAAAACCAAAAATGAAAGTTCTTGAAACAAAAATGGAACGTCGAAGATGAAAAAATGAAAAATTACGTGAAACAGTACAAAATTGGTGAACAGGAAATTCATACACTAACAAGAAAATACGACCAAGTTCAAAAATCGAATCTGAATTATGAAGACGACAGAAATTCCTCTGCAAAAGAACTGGAAATTTTGAAAGCAACTGAACGGAATTGAACACTTTACTTTCGAATGAAAATTCAAAAACTCGTGATTTTGAAGGTCAAAATGGAAAGACAAAGTTTCTCATTTGTGCTATTATAATATGGTAATTTGTATCTGAACATAAAATTAGAAACTGACGAAAAATTTTATCAAGAACTATTATGTTCTAAGAAATGAAATACAAGAATTAAAAGCCAACCTTGACGAATATTATGCGTCTCCAAAGGTCGTTTTTTCAATGCAAAGTTAACAGCTAGTACGATAGATTTAAGTTTTGCAACCGAAAATATAAAAAAAAATGAGTCCCTCGACAAGTCCTAATAAACTAGCGTGTCCAACCAATGCGACCTTGAAAATCACTATAAAATTGATCAAGTGACTCAGAATAAAAAGTTTTCTCATTTTTTTATTCCTATAATTTTGTAATTTTATTAAGCCCACAAGAATTTTCCCATCACTTTCCACCAGTGTTCTATGGTCGATTTTAATGATGAACACGCTATCTATAATTATTAGGCTATAACTTATCGCCTTTAAACTCTTACAAAGTCACCGTTTGAATAATAGAAGTGAAATTATCCAACACACTTCTAACTATATTTTATTTCTAACCGGTTATTGGTCGGCTCAGAATGCGTAGGTGATAATTAATTTTTGCAGAAGGGTCACAAATAACTTAATTCGCGTTCAAAAAAAACATTATTATTTATAATAACCTACAATTGTTTTTGAATTGCTTTTTTTAAATAAGTTGTCTAAGCCGTTAGAAGCCGAAAACAATTTTGGCAAGGAAAATCTAAGTATAATTTTGAGCAATCAGGAAGCGGAATTTTTTAAAAAAAAATAAGGAGCTTCCGGCCTTCAAAGGTGTCATACTGTTGCATGACGGAACAGAACCTCGCCCTTCGGATTAGATTGGGCAAACAGAACGACAATAAACTGACGAAAATCAATTTATCGTTATCTTACTGTGAAAAGATACTTCAAATCGCCATTTTGAACCATTAAAGCTGGAAATTTTCATCAGTTTCAATAAAAACTATGATTTGGTATTAATTACTAAGTAATCAATTAATTATTGTACGTAATAATTTATTTTTTATATCAATTTTGTGAAAACTTATCAGATTTTCTACCCTAAAGCGAGAGGACCAGAAGTACATTCAAAGTTTAGATCTGAATTCATCGACGATTCCTATGGTGCAATGGAAGCTGTTGACGATTGTCTTTAATTTGTTCGATAAACTTATAGGTCAGGGTTTAGAAGTGAATAATTCTAAAACATGTTGAAATTTAACTCCAGAGGGGGGGGGGGGCGATATCGCCGAAAAAAACCTACGCAATTTCACACGATTTTTAGCTAAATACTTCCAGTACCAATATCGCCGAATGTGTCAATATCGACGAATTTGGCAATATCGCCGAATTTTCTTGAGATTCATATCTCAAATTACATTTTGAGCGTGCATGAATGACGTCATTTTTAGAAATGACTCTCCAAATCTGGTTTTTCAACTTTTATTTGAATTCCTTTGGTTGAGTATTTAATTCTACGCCATTTTGGTGATTTAATTCATACAAATCAATTGTGGTAACAAGTCCACTTTAAACTCTTAAAATAGAAGTAAAAAATTGGTTGACATATGACGTCATTTCGAACGCCTAACGCGGATTCATTTTTTGAATGAAATAATTTAATTTCTGTTCCATTTTCGCGCCGAAATTTGCAAATATCAACCGAAATTTTTTGGCAAAACTTTCGGGCGATATTGCCCCTCCCGCTGTAATGCGATTTTATTTGTAACATTTTCCATAAAAAAGATTTCAACAACTTCGTTAAAGAGAGGTAGTCCCGAAATTTAACTTATACACAGTTCCTGCTCCTTCAAGCCCAAAAATTCATTTTAAAATTTGGCAGAGCAGCTTTGTCAGAGCTTAAAAAAGATGATATCCAGTTATCAGAGGATAATCGTATTTTTCGAAAAATGACGTTTAACCCCCTCACACCAAACGCCATTCGGGACGCGGAGATTTTTAAAATCCCCAAAACGAGATAGAAATAATTAATTCCACAGAACTTTTCATTCAAATGTGTCATAGGAGTTCGCAATTCTTTTTCTAGTAATGTTTTTAAAATTTTGATTACGAACTAGCAGTTCAAAAGAATATTTTTTCCTACTTTATTTTATGATTTTCGCCCAATTTTCGTAAAAAAAATCCTAGCGTAAATACGACACATAAAATAAAAAAGTTCTTGAGGAAGACTCAGATTTAGGAAATTATCTGAGACTATCCTGGTATTATTAATTTTTTTCTCTGGTCTGTATTGAGAGTTTTTATTTTTTCTCAAGTGATTTCTCTAAAAAAACTCGAAAAAAAAAAAAACTCTAGTTTTTTAGCACAATTAATTTATATTTTGAAAGGAAATAAGTTTAATTTTTTGATAGAATTAGATAGAATTCTAGTTTCTTTAACGATTAACATTTTTTTAATCATTGACTTTTCCATCATTTCAATTTCCCTCAATTTCATCTTCATAATTCACTAAGATCCTCAGTCTGGTGTATCATTATCTACGTAGTCAACAAAATCTTCGGAGATCTTGTTCATTATAATAGGCATTTTAAAAATTTCATTTCATGTTTTTTAAATTATGATTTCCGTCGGATGAATAATTGGAGATTTAAAAAACTGTATTTTACGCCATCTTAGACAAAATACGAAACGATCAAAGTCTTGTCAAGCTGCGCAAAATCTAGCTGAAGCTTGAATTATTTTATGTTCCTCGCCGGGAAAAAAAAAGTTAAAATCAGCCTACATGCAGGCCGAAAAATGTAGTTGTCTTCTTTTAGTGGCTTGTACAATCTTGATCAAATACATTTATTGTATCTTTACAATACATTATTTTTAATCCTCAAAAAATAGTTTTTTACCGATTTTTTTGAAATGTACTTTTTTGGTACAGAAAAATAGAAATTATCATGTTGTATGCTAATAAATAGAGATATTTTAACTCAGAGAAAAGATTCAATAGCCAAAGGTTTGCACTTATTTATTTATAATTTCCATATCACTCTGGAATATTTTTTTCTTTGTTGCAAACTTAAACTTCATTTTTTTCGGCTTATAATTGACGCAAGATAATTAAATTTTGAAAAATTAAATTTTAAAAAAATTTAGTCTGTTCTCAATAATTTAATATAATTTTGTACTTTTAATTCCAAATTCCAGCGAAATAAACCTTCAGAGTTCGAGTCGAAAACTATTTTCATAACTTTTTTTTCTGATTTTTTTGAGGCATTTTGGCGCTAAGGATACGAAAACTTCTTTTTCAGAACGATTGAGATAAGTTTTTTTAAATCAGAGACTATATTTGAGTAGCCAGTGTTCTAATTAATTCTTTTGTTATCATATGTGAATTTTGAAAAAAAATGTATGGTTTTTCCGATGAGGTACCGCGGAACTAAACTCTATTTTGTCTTGCATATTATCGAAGCACACAAAATTTCAAATTTAAAAATTATAAAGCCTCCAATTTAAGTCTAATCCTTGATCTTTTGTGTGCATTAAAAATAATTGAATATTTTATCGCATTTACTATCTCCGCAATAACGCCCAAAGTGGCGTCCGCCGAATGGCGTTTTGGGTGTGAGGGGAATTTCAATGGGTTTTGGGTGTGAGGGGTTTAAGGGGTCAACAGAGCATTGAGCAGGCTTCGAAAGGGCGCTTATTTAATGGGGTTAGCGGTCGTAACTAATTTTTTAGGTATTTGGGGTGTAAAAATAGCACGAATTGCCTAGGGAACAAATTCAGAAGCAATTAAACTTATTGAAAAAAAACGAAAAAAATTGAAATTTTCATTTTTAGTTTTTTCTGAGAAATTTTTTTTGAAACATTGAAACTGCAATTTTTTGAACCACAAAAACTCAAAATATCAAAAGCTGTAGCTTATTTAATTTTCGAGTTTTCACTCCGGTTTACTAAAAGCGATTTCGAATTGAACACAAAATTCAAAAAATTAAATTCCCTTAACCCCCACCTGCAGCGAGATGTCCTACCCCAATCTGCTTCGAGAGTGTTTCAGAACACAACACATAGTTTTAGGGAGCGCACCGGTAAAAAATAACGAAGAGAACTACAGTAGTTGCAATACAAATTTTTGAGCCCTCACGGAGCCCCGCGGGGGTTGTTGACCCAGAAAAAACGGATTCGGGTACAACAAAAAAGTTTTTTTAGCCCATCTAGTGGTCCAGAAAACTAACTTTTTAAAACGCTCATTTAGAGCAACTAACTTCCGATTTTGAAAGCATACAAAACTCCATTTACTTGATTTTTTCAGAATTAGGGACCGTTGTCACAATAAAATTTGCAAAAAATTTGGTTCTAAGTACTGTTTTTCTAACTGCATTAAACAAAAAATTGCATCGCAAATAATGCATTTTCCCGGTCTGAATGAAACAATTTCTAGAAGCTCACCAAAATTCTTGAAATTGAAAATAAGGGGGAAACTATCGGGGGGTCTGTTTCCGATATTCCGCCAGCCAAAATGACACTTCCCAAAATATTGTTGGTCTCTGTGTTTTGAAACACGCTGCGTGCAGGTGGGGTTAAATTGACGCGAAACATATTTTCTCCTTTTTCTCTCAAATTTATAACTGCATTCTGAAATTTAACCTACGAGGAGTAGGAAATTGAAGAAGCGAAAACCTTCGAAATTAGGCGGTTTTGGGCAGTTTCCTAGAAAAAACTGGTCAAAAATTTGAAAATCTAATTCCCTCATATACGAGCAATATTGTTTCTGTGGTTCATGCCAAATTTGAGTGAAATCGTATGTGAAGCTCTAGAGGAGTAAGGAATTTTAAAATTTTGATTGGGTGTTCTAGAACTCGCTGGCATGGTGGTCGCCAGGGTCGGCCAAAAATTATTCTGATAGATTATTTTTGTAAGACATAAGGATAGATCTACCAACTGCTACTCTCAAAAGTTTCCAAGCAGTTTTTGTATTCTGGTAAATTTGGAGTAAAAAAGTAATTTTTGGCGACCCGCTACCTGCAATAAACAGGCAGAAGATAATGATTCAAAAACTTTTGTAGCTTGAAGAAGCAACTCTCAAAGGTCATATTTTAAAACTACAGTAATCGATACTTGCCACCTACGCAAATACAGAGACTTCAAAATAAACCTTGACGGATTTGAAAATAGAATTTCAAAGTCAAAAAAATCGGTTTCCAATGTGTTTAAGGGTATCCCTTGGGTATCCTTAGGGTATGCCCTAAGGCTATCTTGTAGAGATTTTTTTTCTGGTCATTTTAAGACTTAGGATTTTTTAGGTTTTTAGTCAAATTTCATTAATTTACATGTACCAAGATGCCGCAATTATCGGTTTTCCTTGAAAACGGTATTATGAAACTGAGGTCCATAAGTGACCGCAAAGGTGGCGCCAGAGGGGAATTTAATATCCTGAGTGATTAACCGATATAAATTCCCGCTCTGGCGCCACCTTGCGGTCACTTATGACCCTCTAGTTCATAATACCGTTTCCAGAAACATCGATAATTGCGCAATCTTTTGGTACATGTAAATTATTGAAATATCCTTCCGGTACCGGAAGCTATAACTTTACTCGGTGCAATTTTTGACCAGCTTGGTAATCCGATAACGTTGCAAAAAATCCCTCCTCTGGAAGAAAACCATTTTCGCTGTCGAGGTTACTTATTTTATTTTTGATACTGTTATTTCAAACTCGCGTGAGAACCCGCGACTAAAAGGTCAACTTTTCGCACGCTTTTAAACACTTTTTTTTTGAAAAAAATCTCAAAACCAAAAAAAATCATGGGTCTTAAATGACCAGAAAAAAATTCTCTACAAGATAGCTTAAACACATTGAACACGATTTTTGACTTTTGAAATTTCTTATTTCAAATCGTCCTTTAAAATCAGACTAAAAAACTATCTCCTCTCGCAATTTTCGAGATTTTTCTCGATTTTTATTCAGAGGCATCAGAGCGGCATTACCAATATTTAATCGTGGCTTTTTTGACCCTTTTTATTTTCTTGGTCGCAACAACGAAAAAACGAGTTTTCGATTCTTTGAAAAACTGGGTTTTAGGGGCTCCTTAAAAACTCTCTCCTCTCTCAATTTTCGGTTCATAGGTGAAATGAAAGCCAGAAATGTTTTGTAAAGGATGATCGTGGCTTTTTTGCATAAATTTTCATTTGGCTTTATTCTGGAGGCATATATATGAAGTTTACTATAATTTTTCAATATTTGAAACTCAAAAAATGAGATTTGATGAGAAAATATATATTTTAAAAATTATTCATAAAGCTCATTTACACATTTTCATCTGTTCATTTATAACTTGTAGTCGAAAATAAAAACTTATCATCATGTTATCTCTCAGTCACAATTGAAAAAAATATCTTGATTTTTTCTGAAAATTTAAAATTTTCAAACATATCACATTTTTTGTCTCTTGACTTCTCCGATTTAAAAATAGCACCATAATTCTTAAAAATGTTTGCATATACAAAAAATAATAAAAACTATTTTTTCATCAAATTAAATTTTTTGAGTTTTAAATATTGAAAAATCATAGTAAACTTCATATCCTTAGCCTTCATATCCATAGCCTCCAGAATCAAGCCAAATCAAAATTTATGCAAAAAAGCCACAATTATCTTTCAAAAACGTTTCTAGCTTTTATTTCACTCATGAACCAAAAATTTATCTTGAAAATTGAGAGAGGAGATAGTTTTTGAAGGAGCCCCTAAGACCCAGATTTTCAAAAATTCGAAAACTCGTTTTTTCGTTATTGCGTCCAAGAAAATAAAAAGGGTCGAGAAAAGCCACGATCAAATGTTGATATTGCGGCTCTGATGCCTCTGAATAAAATCGAGAAAAAATCTCGGAAATTGCGAGAGGAGATAGTTTTTTAGTCTGCTTTTAGAGGTTTATTTTGAAGTCTCTGTGTTTGCGTAGGTGGCATAGTATCAGATTACTATACTTAAAATGATCTTGAAGAGTTTTTCTTCAAGCTACAAAAGTTTTTGAATCATTATCTCTGCCTGTTTGTCGAGAATCGGCATAGCAGAACCCCAAATCAGCGAGGTGTCGCTGATTTGGGCCTCTTCCAAGGTCATTTTCCGCCAAACTAGCAAAGGTGATATTCAAAAAACATTTGTAACTAACACTTAACAGTAATCTAATACAATCCCACCTACGCCGACACCTACGCTTTTAAAAAGCCTCCTAAAAAGACACGGAGTTACTGCCTACTCCTTCAATTTTCATTATTTTTTTGTGTCAGGCTCCGGAGAAGCCTGACGAATAATGCAAAAGCGTTTTTGTTTTAAAATTTTGCTTTCAGCGGACAAAAACGCGAAAAAACGAAAAAATTAAAATTTTGAAATGGTCAGTTTGGGAGGCTCAGGCAAAAGCTATCTCCTCCACCAGTTTGAGAGATACAGTTTCGACTCATACTGCATCGGAAGCACAGGACTTGTTTAACAATTCATTAGAGCGTTTTTTTTGAAATTTTGCTTCGACGTCTCGTGGGAGCCAAGTCAAATTTCATTTTTAGCCAAATTGTTCGAAATGGTCAGTTTGAGAGGCTCAGGCAAAAGCTATCTCCTTCATCAGTTTAGAAGATACATTTTCGACTCATACTGCATCTGAAAGCACAAGCCTTGTTTGACAATCTATTTGAGAGTTTTTTTTTGAAAAATTTTTTATAATTTGGCGTCTCTTGAGGCCACGTCAACTTTTTCATTTTGAGCCAAATTTTGACATAAAACAAACACTTTTAAGAATTTTGGTGCTATTTTTAACCGGTAGCGTCAAAGAAAACAAATTAGCGCACTTTCAATTTAAATCATAAATAAATCAATAATTTTTGTTTTCGTTTTTGGCCGCTGAAAGCAAAATTTTAAAACAAAAGCGCTTTTGCATTATTCGTGAGGCTCTACCGGAGCCTGAACACAAAAAAATAATAAAAATGATGAAAATTGAAGGAGTAGGCACTAACTGCGTGTTTCTTTTAGGAGGCTTTTTTAAAACGTAGGTGGGATTGTTATCAAGATTTCTGTTAAGTTAAAATTACCGCGAAGGTTGGTTCTGTTAGTTACAAATGTTTTGAATATCACCTTTGCTAGTTTGGCGAGAAAGGACCTTGGAGAGGCTCAAATTTTGCGACACCCACTCCCTTAAGAGGTGAGTAGATTCAAATGAGATATTTGAAAATTTGGAAAGACCCACAATTTGTGACCCACAATATGGGTGCTTCAACAAATAAAATTTTCATTTGTTTAATCAAAAAAAAATTTCGAGAAATTCTTTTCAGAAATTATGATGGGGAAATGTCCGAATCGAACATGCGAGAAATAATGTGAATTTTGACATTGTGTGTATAATTTCATAATGTTTTGCGAAAGATCGGGCAAAGCCCCGCATTTTGGCGGAATAAATTAAGAAATTATACATACAATGTCAAAATTACATTTATTTGCAATTGCATTTGTCTATTGGGACATTTGCACATAATTAGAAAATAACAATTTTTATTATTCAAAATTTCTTATTTTTGCTGATAAGTGAATGTTTTAGATGCTTGATTCTGATGACAGCGTATTTTTATATCAGTGATCACCCAATTATAGACCAAGAAGAACAAAGAATCGAAATCGAAAAAAACGAAATTCTTGAAAACTGTGTTCTGAGTCAGACAAAATTGAATTGCAAACTTGTAAAAATTGTTAATTGCCGCGGTTACCCTCAATTACATTTTGTTATTGATGAAAAAATGTATTTTTATGGAATTAAAGGAATAAGAGCAGACTATAAAATTATTTTACGGTGCACGAAACAGTCTCTAGGATGTGATAATTACTCTTCTATACGACCTTTGGATTTGTTAAAACAAATTATTCATAAAAATTCATCAAAAATAAATTATAATTATTCAAAAATGTTAAACGTATCAAACCCAAGGGTGTATGATTCAAAAAATTACGATTTAAATTCATTCGATATTGGTAAAGGTCATAAATGTCAAGGAACAGAAATCGACGTTTATTTAAAATCATAATAAATCCGATATACAGCCGGCAAAACTGACGGAAGTGAATTGTAAAAATTAGTCACCGCCTTGCACAATTCCCTTTCACTTCGAAATTAATGCAAAAATCTACATTGTCGGATTGCGAGGAATTAGAGCTGGAATTATATAATGGCTTTATACTGTACAATAACATTTTTGAAATCAAAATGTTTGAATGTCTCCTTTATTTACCTTCAGAGTTTCTCAAGCAAAATAGTGGAATCTCGCCAAAAAAACTTGCGCTATGCAAACATTTTGGACAAATCGGGCCCATGGTGTATGAATCATACACCATGGGCCCGATTTGTCCAAATTATATGATAAATTATATCATACAGTATGATATAATTTATCATATAAACAATCACGATATAAGTTCATTTGAAAGTTTTGAAAACCATAATCACTCAGGAAAAGATCCTGACAATTTTTATGAAAATATATTTTCGTTAGAAAATAATTATTTTAAATCTGTCATAAAAAATTGGAAACAATGGTCTGATTCGGACCATTTTTTTAATCAATTTTTCTCCAAATATTTGTGCTCAGGTTAAGCTATCTAAGAACTCATTCGAATAAGTCGTTTTCAAAAGCATCTTTCTATAAATAAATTTTGGCTAAAAACTGGCAAAATTATCCAGTGTAATTTTCTGAAAAGCTTTCGCTGTTCTTTGCGGTGTTATCCTTTTTCAATTTTGAAAATCCAAAATAACTGTTTTTTGAGAGACTTTTGCATTTGAACACCAGAATATACAGTAATACGATAAGTATTGCTTAGAATAAATATTATTCCCAATAAAAAATTTAAGGATATTGTTACTGTCAAATGTATATATTTAACTGTAAAATTTGATGAAATAAACACATTATTTTTAATTGCTTCGTTTTGAGTATATCAAGTCTTCTACGTGAATGTGATTCTTTAAAACCGATAAATTTCTTTGTGATGAATTTCAAACACTATTTTAGTCGGTTTTACAAATTATCCGCAAATTAATTATCTTAGAAGTTTAGATATTGCTCATTTAGTACATTGATAATTATTGCAAGCAGGTTCAAGCATTTGTTATTCAAGCAAAATCACACTCGTTACATTATTACGGTAGATGTACAATGGAATTTATGCCCTAACATGAAACGATGATTTAGGGTTAGCAGTGCTCCAACAAACTTCTATTCTGGAATTTCCAAAGTATAATGGGCATCATTTGGGCGAATACGTTAAAATCATATTAATAGTTACAATATTCAAAAATATAATCAAATAGACAAAATACATGTCATCTGTTTGCTCCCGATCTCAGGTTTTTGCTAAAAACTGATTGCCACCGATAGTTTTCTTATTATTTGATTGTACTACGTATAGTAATTTTCAAATATATTGCTTCAATATTTATTTGACAGTTATAGGCTATGAACCTGCAAAGTTTCAAAACACAACCCCTGTAGACATCGAAAATAAAAAGTGAAATTTTTATTGCTATTGGAATGCAAAACCTTCTAGATATGGGCTCTTCACTGTTGTTCTTCTGCAGGGATGATGCTTTGAACAAAAGTTAATCAAGAATATTTGCAAATTTATAAATATAATTTGCATGTCATGATTAGGTAAAATGTAAGAAAAATCAAAATTAATGTGCAATAATTGATCATGCAATTATTTCTAAATTCATATAAAATTAGCTGACACCAAATAAAATTATCTATCAATAATAAATTTTTCAATAAAAAATGTTTACGAAAAATGTTTTTAATATGCTCGAACTAGTGATATTGGTACATAAGAATAATTTTGAACAGAAAATTCAATTAGAAACATATACTGCCACCAAACGCTTCCTCGGAGTATGTTTGGTTGAAACAATATCAGTACCTATGGCCTCATTTGTGTTAAAAATCAGGCCCTAGTAGTTAATATAATTTTCAGCCAATTATACCTAGGGAATAATTTGATTGCATTTTTATTTTGACTTTTACGTTCAAAATTGGGAATTTCGCCCACTTTTTTGACGATTTACAGCCAATCAGATATAAATATATTATAAGTTAATTTGATAAAGGGCTCAAAAAATTAATGGACCGTCTTTAAAAACAATATAAGCTTTGTGTTTTCAAATCTGCAAATAATACACTTTTAAAATCAGTATCGTCAAAAGAAACCATATGCTATTTCGATCATTTACAGTAGAGAGCTTTCACCAGGACTCGACCTGTTGCGCTCGCGTCCTATCGAAAACTTGGGCCAAAAAATTGAGAATTTCGCGTCCTATTAATAACTTGGGCTATATATTGAGAATTTTCGCGTTCTATTAAAAACTTTGACTAAAATATTGGAAATTTTCGCGTTTTATATTAAACGATATGATTAACGCTGAGATATTCTTGTTTTGGAATTTATTTGTAGAACATCTGTGAAAACTCTGGTGAAAAGTCAGTTTTAGATATAGGAAAATTAAATTTCGAAGAAAAAACTTCTTTGCAACCGCAAAACACTTGTTTCTTTTCCTGATATTTTAATAGAAAACCGGGCATCTCTCGAAACCGCTGCCCAATTTTTCGCGTCCTGTTAACAGCCTCGGTATGAAAGTTTGAGCTCATTCGCGTCCTATGCCCGCGTTCTAGTAAAAGCTCTCTAGTGTAGAGTTAAATTGAGTCCCTGATTTTATTTGAACGTTATGAAAAGCACTGTGATTTTTGTCTATAAGGACAGGTGAGATTTTCCCAAATTGTCCTTAGTAAAATTTTCCCAAATTGTCGTTAGCAAGCTGTCCTAAGATATTTTGGCCATTTTTCCAAAAAAAGTGAAGACTTCTTTTTGTTGCCCTTCACCTTTTGAAAACGTAAAAAGGGGTATTTTAGAATTTTCAATAAAATGGTGTATTTTTATAAAATTTCTCCAAATTGTCCTTATATTTATAAAAATTGTCCTAATTTTCCCCAAATTGTCCTTAGATTTCCCAAATTGTCCTTATATTCCCCAAATTGTCCTTATATGTCTCAAATTGTCCTTATATTCCCAAATTGTCCTTATAGACGCAAATCACTGTGCCGTACGTGCAGATATATTTATGTACAGAATGTATGAGGCAATATTCTCAGGCTTATTCTGGGCAATGGGGCTGTCGAGCACAGTTAAACGCTCGCTTGACAGATTCTCGTTGAGCGGTAGTTTTTGCTTCATTTAATTTCAGGTGATCAAATTTCTTATCTTTTCCGAGGAGGGTGATTTTGTTTTTTGGAAGCCATTGCCTGAAAATAGAAATAAATACATTTGAATTATTTGTTTGGGTCATAGATAGGGTCAGTACCGGGAGATTTATCTGCAAAACTAAACCCCTCAGCACTAATTATTTGAGTTGATGTGGTTAAACTTTCTCAAAAAAAATTATTCCAACCATGAAAATTTTTTTTTGAGCCACCTGGTGCACCATGGTGGTCACAATGTGAGTATTGGTAAACAACATTTTGGGCTTTGTTAGGCGCATTAAAGGTTGAATGATCATTAATTTTGTGTTGTTATAACACGAATCGCGACACAAAAACATTAAGCTCTAAATTACAGAGAAAAAATTTTGAATTTTTGAAAAAAAAAAATTTTCGAAAAATTTTTCGGTCATTTTGATGTACAAATGCGTAGGCGGAACAACTGAAAACTCACATTGACAATGGCCAACATCTGGAAAATATATAAGATTACTCGAAGTAAGCTTAAAAGTGGCAACTTTCATTCGAAAAAGTTTTTATCCTAAAATATTGAAGTGGCAAAAAGTTTCCCATCAAGAGAAAAAAAATTGAAAAAGTGCAAATCTGTCAAAATGCACCGACCTCCTTAAAGGGGTGATCGTCGATTTAAAAACAAAAGTGGCAATTATCGCAAAAAGTCAAATGTTTGACAAAGTATTACCTTTAACTAATGTATTGAGCAAAAATCTTTCATCCTATAAAAAATCAAAAGTTGACGGATGGCTTCAGAAACGTGCTTACAAAACTGACGGAATTATTTTTTCAAAATGTATCTCCTCCCTGAGTTTTAAAGGTACAACAATAATTTATGACTCAAATTAACCGGACAGCACGTGGGCAGATAATCGAGTTGAGTTTTTTGAAAATTATTGGATTTGGTCTCAGTATCACCAAAAACAGTATGTTGACCCTTTTTAGGGGTCTCAATCAAAATGTACCTGGATTTAAAAGTTACACATTCGAAACTTAGATGAATGTGCAGCTGAAGAGTCCGTGCATTTTATCGAGTTGAGTTTTGTCTAAATTTCTGACTCATTTTTCTGTAAGTCGTGTTTTAAATTTCCGAAAATCAAGAAATTTCTAATTTTTTCATACGAAATATTTTTGAACTCATCATAAAGTGCTTTCCTAGCCATGTATCAAAATAAAACGTGTACCAATTTTTTTAATTTTTCATATTTTCATAAAAAAAGGCATAAAAATAAGATTGGGGAAATTTGTTTCTGGAGCCTCATTTTGCGAAAAGTTCCGCCAAGGCACCAGAGCCGATATATCAGCTCTACATTGGACATTGTTTACAGAAAGCTCAAGATAGTTGAAGCTCCAATTACTTTTGGAATAGGAAGTTGAAAAGTGATATTTTGCATCTATTATTTCAAATTCTAGAATTTTTATTTTTAATTCCAGAAAATATAGTTGAAAAACCAAGGTGTAGCATATCACCTGATACGTGCTTATCGTAGTCTTCAAAATTATTTTTATGGGTACCAACGCACAAGTATCTGCCCTACGTCACACTTTAATCCGATGAGATCTATATCGATCATGATGCCCGAGTAACTTAAATCTCTTATTCCCTATTCTTTTAAAAGGCAAAAGAGAGATTTAAGTTACTCGGGCATCATGATGAATATATCATCAATCAAAAGTTTTTTTATTAGAAGTAAAAAAAAATGATGAAAAAACCAGAAATTTCTATAGAATTCTGCATATGCAAAATGGCTAATTTCCAAATCAAAGCAGATTAATACGCTTTTTATTATTATTTTTAATTTTATATAGTAATCAAGTGACAGTGTTGACAATTTTTGATTGATTAAATTAATTTTTATAATAAATAATTTTTTTCATGGAATACTTAAATTGAAAATTTCACTTCGAAAGAAAATATCTGTCCGAAGATACGAATAAATTTAACTGTTAAGTGTTTTGTATGCAAAAAACACTTTCCTAAAAATTGGCGTACCTCACATTGTATTTGATGTCTAGTTTCGAATTAATTTTTCCGGAAGTAAAACTTCGGCGAAAAATCTATAAAAATTAACTCCCCGTAATATTCGAACCAAATATCCAAAACAAAAATGAGTTTTTTTTCAAGAATCACCGCCCTTTTCAGAAGGTTTTAGGCAGGCGTGAGCCGATATATCGGCTCTATGATTCCAAGGGTTAAGGGAGTACTGGTCGCATTTTAAGGCCAAAAAACAGGGTTTTCAGCGTCGCCTCAATGAAATACTAGAAACAGCACGAACATATGGATTTCAGTTTAGGGATAATTGAACATTAATCTTGCTTCCACAAAACACATCGGAGGCCTCTGATTAGCCGACCAATCAGGAACGACCTTTCAAAAGTGGCACTATTTTTCACTTCAAAAGCCTACTCCTCCCTGAGTTTTGAAGATAGAGAATACTTTTATAGCTTNAAGCTATAAAAGTATTCTCTATCTTCAAAACTCAGGGAGGAGTAGGCTTTTGAAGTGAAAAATAGTGCCACTTTTGAAAGGTCGTTCCTGATTGGTCGGCTAATCAGAGGCCTCCGATGTGTTTTGTGGAAGCAAGATTAATGTTCAATTATCCCTAAACTGAAATCCATATGTTCGTGCTGTTTCTAGTATTTCATTGAGGCGACGCTGAAAACCCTGTTTTTTGGCCTTAAAATGCGACCAGTACTCCCTTAAGCAAACAATACGATCGCAAGCAAAAATGTGACAGGCTGTATTTTCTTCTAATTTGACGCGAAGTTTTTATCGCAAATTCTGACAGCATTTGCATTACAATTATAAGAAACAAACCCCTTGAATTCAGCAGAGTTTTTAAAAAAATAAATTAAACACGTACACTTATCCGAACGCACCCTTATCCATACGGTTTTTGGTCGAGATTAAAACGCTGATAAGACCAAACGCCTATTAGGGGGGTAGTCGTCGCATTTTAAAGGATTTCTTGGTCAATTGTCGAAAAGTACAAATCGTTTGACCAAATATTACCTCTCTCTGATATTAGAACAAAAATCTAAAGTGACGGATGGCTCGTCCAATCAGAAACGTGCTTATAAAATTGACGGAATTATTTTGATAGTATCCAATCGAAATCGAATAGGGTCGAATAAATACTGTTTTTGGTGATTCTGAAGCCAAATCCTAAATTTTTTAAAATGATCTTGAGATCACCTGCCCCCGTTATGTCTAGTTAATTTAAGTTATTAATCATTGGTATTTCCTTAAAAAACTAGGAGATACATTTTGAAAAAATTATTCCGTCATTTTCGAAAGCACGTTTTTGATTGGACGAGCCATCTGTCACTTTCGATTTTTTAGGCTGCAAGATTTTTGTTTAACCCTCCGAGGCATATACCCTTTTGAAAGGGTTAAGTCACTTTAAATCAGCCAAAAATGATGGAAAAATGATTCAAAAAAGCTCTCTTTCGAATACATTTTTAAAACTCAAACAATGTGAATCTGAAAATATCACCCAAAAATTTTCTGAAAAGAAGGGCTCACAATTTTATGACGAGTGATTGGAAGGCGATTTTTCGCTTAAGTCTTACTTCCGAAAAAATAACTTTTGACTCCAATCTGGAGTTGAAATTTAAATTAGCCAGGATTTAAAAAAGTGTTTTGAGTACGGTTTGGAAAAAAATTAGCATCCTAGACATCGGAGCAGAAATCAGGACTCAACTTACCAACTTTTTTCAACTCAAATTTTGAAAGTTTAAATACTTTTTTTTTCCATTTTATTTGAAAATTATATATGAAATTAAGTTCCCAAAATTATAGTTCGATTATAATTTTATAAATCGGGATGAACCGTTTTGGTGCTGTGAGTGTGCAAATTGTACCCTCCTTGAAAGGGTATTATGCCTCGGGGGAACTTTTTTTTTATGCCTCGGTGGGTTAAATATATCAGAAAGAGGTATATGATCCAACGATTTGTACTTTTGCGACAATTGGCCATTAAAACCTCATGAAAATGCGACGACCACCCCCTTAAGACATGTATCTTTGTCCGAGCTGAGGTGTTCGAGTAAGTGAGGGTACAGTGAGTGTAAACCATTTATTTACAACAGGTTTTCAAATTGGGATTTAAAAAAAAATCCATCAAATTTCTGTCACTTACCAAGTTCGCCTTTGGTCGAAAAATAGTACAAGATGGTGGACATCGTTTTTTTTATTACAGTTATAATGGCTTCCCAGTTCAATAACTTCCTGTGTAGGTTTGGGAAGTTTTTCGTCACCATGAGTCAGCGGTTCGTCCGCGGCAAGTTTTGGGTTGCCAATTAGGGCTGGATACCAAGGATATCCCTTACATTTTGCCCAGACTAAATCGAGGGGACGGAAATCTTGGAGGTCGGAGCGGGAGGTGTCGTCGGAGTGTATTTTGCACTTTTTAAGCGACTTTTCGCCGTTTTCTTTTAACGATTCCTAAATATGGATTATTATATAATTTAAGGGGGTAGCGGTCGTATTGTTTTGAAGTCACTTTGAGGTGTCTAAAGTCTCCAAAATTGCTTTAGCACTAGGAAATGCTCAGAAAACAAAAAGTGAGTAAAAAAACAATAATAATTACAAAAAAAAGATCGAAATTTTCAATTTTTGTAAAATTGTTTGAGTAATTCTCTAAGAAAAAGATTAAAACCATATTTTCAACCTGAAGAACTCAAAATATCAAAATGTTAAAAGCAAGTTTTCTTTAATTTCAATATTGTACGAGTTAAAGATAGCTCGGGGCAAACGTTTTAAAATCAATGAAACGCGTCGGATAAAACCTCATAGAAAAGGACGATTTTGATGTTTTTGAGGCAAAATATCTGGAATTATAAACATAGAACCAAATAGTTTATATTGTGATAGCAGTAATAATTTTGAGTCACACATTTGAAACCTAATTTAAATGACATGTACATGTCATGTACCTCATTATTTAAATCATGAAGACTTATATCTTCGATCTCTTGAGGTTCTTGTTTATAATCTGATTCTCCAAATTCTTGTTTGACCCTTTTATTTACCAAATTTGAGCTTTCTTGATGTTTTCGTTTTTCTACAATAATTTGAACAGGCTCAGAATTAATTTTTTCGTCAAAAACTTCTGTTTTGATATATTCTTCTTCAGGCTTTTCAATTTTGAAATCAAGATCTGTTATTACTTCGTCATATTGAATTTCTTCAGCAAATTTTGGTTTATAAATTGACACCCCTGAATTTTTTTTAGGAGACCTTTAGATATGTCATATGGCAAAAATCGAATGAAAATGTTACCGATCAATTTCCGGTATCACCGTAAATTTTTGCCAATAGCTGTTAGCCGAAAAATAAAGTTGCTCAAAAGTCAATTTTGACCCCGGAAATTAAACTTCAGGGTTACATGAGACCAGAAAACAAATTTTGAAAATCGGAAAAGCGTACTTCAGAGCCGGGCCAGAGCAAAAATATTTTATGTTCGGGTCGGACAATCTGCTCGGGTCCGAAAATATGTTCCTGATTATGATCGTTTCGGATCGAGATTTGAAAATGAGTTTCGGTTCGGAATCTGCTCGGACATGATCGGTTCGGATTGATCAGATTTTCAGCATATGTTTCATAAAATGATAATTTCAAGAGTTCAGGTTTAATTACGAAGGACGTTATGGAAAGAAATAAGAACCATTGTTACAGGATCGATTTTTCAAAAAGTTCTATATTTGATCATTTTGAAAATAAAAACAGGTGTGAAATAAAAATAACATTTTGTGAAAGTATTAAAAAACTGACAAAGATTAAAAATGGTGATCAAAAAACAATAAATTTTAATTAAAATTCATTTTAAAGATTCTGGCAAATAATTAAAATTTGTTTAACATAAAAAGTTACTTTAGGAATCAATAATTTAAAAATGAAATATAAAAAATATAATGAACGTTACCAAAATTAAATTCAGAATTGTGTTTTTAACAAAATTTTAAACTTTGCAGATTGAAATATAATTTTGCATATTCTGATTCAAATTTTTTTATATAATTTATTAAAATTTCTTTTATCTTTTACAGAAAAAGTGAAAAAGTTCACAATAGTAAATAGGGCGAAGAGCATTTATATACATAAAGCATTAAAACAAAGGGAAAACACGCCTACGTTTAACTATAAATTAATATATTTTTGCTTACACGCCTACGCATTTTTTGTCAGCAGCATTCCCTAAACTTTAAAAGGGCGGTATGAAAGATTCTATAAAGTTTGGTCAACATTTTCAATTTTTGGCAACGATTTTGATAAGGATTTTGTTGATTTTTAAAATTTTGAAAATAGTTTATAATTTTTTATTGTTATGTTTAAAAACTGTTTATTTACAAATTTTTTTAATTTTGTCACTGTTCTTTATTTTTGTCATATTTAATTTTGTGATACAATTTTTGATTCTTAAAGTTACTTATATTTTGAACAATTTTTTTATTATTTTGGCAAAAATTTCTCATTTTCAATGTTATTTTTAATTAAGATTTATTTTTTTGGTTACAACTTTTGATCACCACTTTCAATTTTCATCTTTGACAAATTTTTGTAATACTTTTTAATAAAATGCTTTCTCTTTTTCTTAATTATTTTAATTTGACAACTTTCTCAAATGAGAAAATAATTTAATAGCTTAGTTTTTGGAAACCCTTTCGTGTAACAATGCTTCTCATTTCTTTCTATAATTTTCTTCACAATTAAACCTGAACTCGTGAATTTCACTCTGCTGTATTTTGACTTCATAAGCGCCATTTTTGTAATTTGACCTTTTGGGGTCATATTACAAAATTTGACCTGGAACATATTCGCCAAATAATTAAAGTGTCTTTGATGCTGTTATGAACTCTTTACGGTCGGCCCTCAATATCGACATTCCGGGGTCATATCACATCAGTNNNCAATTTGGATAACTTGCTATCCGCCAATGAGAACGATCAATTTCGGCAAATACCTTTGTCTTTTCCAGACTGAAGCAATCAAAACGATGGAATTCAGATTTATCGAATTGAAAAAATAGGAGCAAAAATGGTACTGTACATATTTGAAATTGCCGTGAAATTATCTTTCACGTGATATGACTGCATTTTTGTAATTTGACCTTTTGCGGTCATATGATATAATTTTTATCATAATATGATAATCATATAACTCATTTTACAAAATTTTACTTTGAAAATATTCGCCGAAAAATTTGAGTGTCTTTGGTGGCCAAATGAATTCTTTAGAAAATATGGTTCTCGAAATATCGTGTTTTTAATATTTGACTGGTAATAACCGGTAAACCGGACATCCACTCGATGACGAAAGTAGCCTATTTCCCGAGCCCTCAAGATCAGACGTCAACTACTTTTGAAATTTTCCGAATCGAAATCTCTAGCCGTTTTCGACTCGACTAGATTGGTCACTTAATAAATATCGCGTCCTTTGAAAAATTTGAATTATTCTTACTTGATGTTAATGTAACTTGTTCATCCTGAGGGGTTAGTTCGACAGTGTTTGACCATTTTTTCATTATTGACCGCCAGAAATCTCCAAAAGAACTTGTCATCAGACCACGAAACAAACTTACTTCCTTGTTTTTAATGAATTTATGTTCTGAAAAATCACTTCTACCGGAATATTGTGCCTGGAACAGTTCCCTTGATTTAGAATTAAATTTGTCAACGAAAACCTTTAATTTCCGCTTTTTACAATGCTCAATAAGAGCATTTATATTCGAAAGGAAAAATGCGGATAAAAAAAATCCAGATTTATCAATTCCAGCAAGTTGAACAACATCTTGGACACAGCTCATTTTGTGTTTCGGAATGGCCATACAGTTTTCATATGCATCAAGTTCTAGATTTGGCACATACAACTCGGGCAAACCGTCCGGCACATGTAGATTTAGAGGGTTGTTTTCTTGTATAAAATCCCCATATTCGTTTCGATAAAAAACTTCATGAGTTGTTTCCCTAGAGTAAAAAAATTATAATATAAATATGCAATTTAAATGGGCAGTTAATTTTGACAGTTGTTACGTCAGAAATAAGTTCAAATTGGTTAATTCAGATTTTCTCAAAATAACCTTCAAAAGTTCTGTAATTTTGAAAGTTGCGAATTTTTGCTGACATCAGGTTCCTTGAGGTGGTGGTCGTCGCATTTTAAGGCCAAAAACGAAGTTTTCAATGGCCAAGTGACGCAAAAGCACAAATCGTTGAACCAAATATTACCTCTTTTTGATATATTTGAACTAAAGTCTTGCATCCTAAAAAAATATCGAAAGTGACAGATGGCTCGTCCAATCAGAAACGTGCTAAAACTGACGGAATTATTTTTTCAAAATGTATCTCCTCCCTGGTTTTTCAAGGTACACATTCGAAACTTATCTGTATGTGCAGCTGAATAGTCCGTGTAGATCAGAATTGAGAATTTGGCCAATTTCCTTGGATTTGGCTTCAGAATCACCAAAAAACAGTATTTTGACCCTATTTTAGGGGTCTCAATCAAAATGTAATTCCTCCCTATATTTGAAAGTTACACTTCGAAACTTATATGAATGTGCAGCTGGAAAGTCCGTGCAGATCAATATAGAGAGTTTTGTCAAAATTTCTTTCTCAGTTTTTTATAATCGTGTTTTTATTTCTCAAGATTCAACTTATTATACAAAATATTTGAGTACCTCAAAAAGTGCTTTCCTACCATTACGCAGATAAAGACTGCCCCAATCCGCATTCATGTATATAGCGGGTTGTTTGAGACATAACATAAGATGATTTTTTCAATAAAAAATTGTTTT
>SCLH01000211.1:3927-18097 GCA_004367855.1 Oikopleura vanhoeffeni
TTTTTGATCAATTTCTCACATTTTTTACTTTTTATAAATCACTGATCATAAGGGTGCAGCGCATTACGTACAGTGAAAAAAAAATAATAAATCCCCCTTGTTTAAAACAAATTTATCTCGTAAAGCGGGGTTTTCAAAGTTAAAGAACAAATTAATCCGGGAGATTAAAAGCAAATAAAGCAATTATTTTTTTCTATGCGAAAACCCCCCGACAAATAATTTCAAAACTAACCCCATATTAATCTAACATTTAAACGATTATATAAAAATATATTTTAGTCTTTAAAATAAAATGAATGAGATAAGATCAATTAATATTTGGAATCAGTTTGAATGAAGAACTTGCACAGTACATAATTTCGGCCAATTTTTTGAATGAATGTTTGAAACAATTTTTTTCAGATTTTCTTTATTTACATGAACTTGCCATTAGAGTTTAAAGTGTTGTACTGACAGCACTAAACATGTTTTAAAATAACTATATTTTTTGCTCAATTCTGATTGGCTTTAATTTCAAATCAAAATCAAGCTATAATACAGGGGGCCCAATAGCTCCGGCCCAATGTTGCCGAATGTGCTGATATTGCCGAATTTAACCTACGCAAAATCAACATTTTTAGCTAAAATAATTCCGGTTCCCATTTTGCCGAAAGTGCTCAATATTGCCGAATTTGCCGAAATCTCCGATTTTTTATATCTCAAATTACTTAGTATGCGTCATGAATGACGTCACTTAAAGGATTATTTTTCCCAAATCTACTCTACTTTTAGTTGATTGCGTTTGATAAAGAATTACATCCTACGCATTTTGGTGATTCACGTCATTCAAACCTATCGTGAAACTCCTTATAAAATTGAAAAATTGTTTGATATTGACGTCATTTTCAACGCCTACGCGTTTTTCATTTTTTGAACGAAAAAATTTATTTTTCTTCCCATATTTCCGAAAGTGCCAATATTGCGATTTTTTTTTTTTTGCCAAAAAACTTTCGGCAATATTGGCCCCTCCCTGTATGTGTTTTATATTGCTTCGATTCTTATTGGTCGAAATTATAACCAATCAGAATAAAACTATTCTACCTGAGTTTGATAGGAGGGTTTGATTTTTTGAGAAATTTGATTCCTTTTTCATCGTTCCATAAAACAGTGTTTAAATCAGTCAATAATTTAAACCCAACAATTTTGCGATGAGTTTTGACTCTAAAATGAAATGTAAATCATATTTTAATTAGTTGCAGGTCATGTTTTCTGGCGAATAATAAAAGTTTGTTCACTAAGTAATTTTTATATTCGAATTATTATGATTGAAATCGATCATTCAAATCTAATAATTCTCATACGACCCTAATAAAATTATAAATTTATTGTGATTATTTTTCGTTTTTTTAAATCGTTAATTATCGCCAGATTTTGTGCATGAACTATAATTAGGGTGCTCAGTGGGAAACCTCTCATGTCCAAATAAAACCGTTTAGACAAAAAAATCGGGACTTAAAGCTGTGTATTAAAAACTTAGTAGATAATCTAACGTGAGTTGTTGAAAATTAAGCTTTTTTTAGGCGATTTCAGATACGGTTTATAAGAAATATGCTGGATAGATTAAATGAAATAAATTTGTGCAAAAAAAGTAAGAAAAAAACGCCCGCTCAGACGCACGAAAATTCTGAGTCTAAAAAACGTGCGCTTAGACAAATTTTATTACTAGTCTATACGATTTTTGCAAATTTCCATGTTTTGAGCTTAGATTGCGATGCCCACTTCGATGACTCTGATATATTAATTCTGTATAAATTCATTACCGGATCGATCAGGTATGACAGAATTTTGTCCTAAGATAGCAATCTTGATGATGAATTATATATTTTTTTTTAGAAATCTACATTTATACGGGTGGCGAAGAATAATTATCACTGTGACTCACGGAGAAAAATGTTCTTGGTTATTTAGGGGGTGATCAATGCAAAATCGGCCAAAAACGTAGCTTTGTGGTCGGTTTCACGCTAGATATAGAAACGAGAAAGATATGATACCATCAGAATCTGATCAGATATACAATATTTGAGTCACTAGACATCGTGTGAGGGTCATATTTGGTCGCTTATAGCCACTTGCCTTGCGAAATAAATGCATATCGCTTAAAATCTAGAAAAACAGTTCTAGTCCCTCATTTTCAAATTATTTTGCGGATTTTCCAAGAATTTCTCAAACTCCTCATTTTGGAACCTTCATCGATTCCTACCATGGAAAGGTGCCCTCAGACAGATCAAATGATCACAAATAATATAAAAGTAACACATTATCTTCATAAATTAAAAAAGAGCTGAAATTATAGCAGGATTTTGAAAAACTGAGTCTGATTTTCTGAGTTCTGATTTTCTCAAGTTTTGTTCATTTCACGAAAATCGAGTTTTTCTGCTTTTTTGTGCAATTTTCAAAATTTTTTGTCGGGTGCAAAAATATAACCTTTTAACTTCCTTATGCAACAAAAATTGAAACTCCAACTACCTTGGGCTTTCTGTTATCAACATCGAAAGGAGAGCTTGTATAGGCTCTGGTGCCTTGGCGGATTTTTTTTCTGTGCTCACAGGGGTTAAAGTTTGAGATATCATAATGACGTAAGCCAACTCAGTGTTTCAGAAGCACTTTTTTTGAAATTTTTCTCATGGGTCCTTAAGGGGGTTCTGAATGTCAATTTGCATGCACAAATAAAGTTTCTTTTTTTGATAAATTTAATAAGAAAATATCATATATGGGTAAATCGGGACTGACAAATCTATGATGACTTATAAAAAATATTTATTTCGACGTTAAACTCTATTTTTTGAGTTTCATCCAAAATTCGCGTATTGAAGAAATATTAACAAAAATATCATAAAAATCACAAAAATGAATTCTCTGTAAAAAACTGATATAAAAAAGTATATTTAAAAGCGTGCATCCCTTTTATTGAAGGGAAATCGGCATTTTATTATTTGTTATGTTATTAACACGCTACTTTTAATAATATAGCAATGCGCGCAGTAACTGTGATAAAAAGAAATGAACACAAATTGACAAAAATTCCAAAACAACGTTTGTAAGCATTTTATTCGCTTAATATTTCGATTTAATAAAAATAATTGGTAATAATATATAAAAGAGATTTCGCACTGTTTACGAAAGTCTTTTTGTTGTTGTNTCTTTCCCAACGTTTGGTCGACTGTTATGTTTCCGTGTTATTTTGAAAGTTTCAACTAAAACGTATATTACCTGCTCGAGTTTTTGGCTGCTGGGCAAAAAGTGTGCATTTCAAAACTCGTTTTCGTAATACGATTTACGAATTTGAAAAAAATTTTGGATTTATAATAATTATGAAGTGTTTACAGAACAATATTTTTTTTTTATTTTCATGTTTGATAATTTTAATCACAAGTTACAGACTGTTAAAAAGTGGTTACAAATACGCAGCAATTACAGCAATTTACATTCAGAACCCCCTTAAGGGGGTATACGACTCTGATTTAAATAAAGGGCCTTTAGAGGCATTAAAAATGCTCAAATTGAACGGAGGTGATAATTAAGTGTACTAAGAACCCAATCATCAAAATTTTTATTCGAAATTTTCGCATTTTTTCGATTTTTTTTTAAGTATTTTTTAAAAGATGAAGTTAAAAAATAACGTTTGCTCGAATTTGACCACAAAACTTCAAATATCGACTTGACGTGAGCCAACTTTCTCATCAGTTTTTTACTGGCTTTCTTTTTGGTCTACTTTCGAAAAAAATCGAAGCAACTTTTTTTTTTCGGGAAATTGACACAAAAATCATTATTTCGAGTTTGAGCCATTTTGCAAATATTATCCTCGGAGGAGATAGATTTTGAGTCTGAAATTGTTGAAAAAAACGTCCGGTTATTTTGGCCGTTCTAGAATTGTTCAGTCACCGGATCAAAAAAAAGCTTGTGGATTAAAGATTGAAATACTACCGTTACGTGATCTGTAAAAATTTGAGCTCAATTGATAAACCGTTCTGGAGAGGAGATAGATTTTTGCAGTTTGGAAAAGGTTCTCTTGTTACGATACTGTACCTATTGAGTGTAATGGTCAAACATAATTTATGTTCCTATTTTTTCGCAAGATTAAAGATAGATCTACAAATTAGCATTTTCGGTTTTTCTCATGAGCCGCTTAGTTTTCAGTATTATTTCACCGAGAAAATGTCAAATCAGAGTCGTATACCCCCTTAAACAATCATAATTCGAGTTTGGGGTCGAAATCTAAAAAAGTGGCCGAGTTTAAGCTTTGTTTTTGTGTGAGCTAGCTTTAAAAAAAAATTGACCGAATTATAATTTTTCCTAGGAGGAAATAATTTTTCCGACGAATAATTGCCAAAAACGGTGGTTTTTTCCATATTCTACATGTAGAGAAAATATTACGATATTTGAAAAACTGGCAGAGATAAAGTTTTGCCATTTAGGCTTAGGTCCTCTTGTGTCGCTTATGTGTGAAGGAGTGTATGCATACAAAAATAAACTGAAATTTATTTTCTACAAGCTAAAGGATAGTTTTACAAGATGGCTAATCTGAATAGTATCCTAAAAGCCCTGTATGACTAACTTTCTATAGAGAAAATTTAATTCCAGCGACCAGTACGCCCTTAAGGGGGTTGTCCATGCTGATTGTTGTAATTGCTGGGTATTTATCACTGCTTTTCAACGGTCTATAACTTTTGTTTGGAATGTTTAAACGTAAAAAGAGAAAAAAATTATTGTTCCGAGAACACTTGTTGTATAAATAAGATAAATAAAATCTTACGAATTTTTTGATTCGTAACAATTTGTTACTAACAAACTCGTAAATCATAATACAAAAACGATTTTGGAGACTTGTTAATTTTTGCCCAGCAGTCAAAAACTCGCGGAGATGATATTGAAATTAATTTTAAATTTCCCAATATGTTCGAAACTAAGTAGTCGTCAATCTGTTGCGAAAGAAGTTTCCGTTTACGTTCAGATCATTCGTAATAATGAAAAAACCTATGAAAAAACGTCTTCGTAATTTGCGATATAAGTGGCTAATTTAATTTTAATTATTTTTTTGTTTTCTCAGAAAAGGTTCACCGCATAACGGCCCAAAATGTTGTGACGAAAATTTGTCATTATGAGTTGTTNCCCGTAATTAGTTTGGAACTAAAGTAAAAATATATATATTTTAACTCGAATAAATTGACAATTAATTCGAAATTGGTGTTCTATTTGAAATATATTTCAAATCGTTGCTTCATATGTGTGAAATATAATTTCAAATATGTGTTACACTAGTTGTAGGTTAGTTGGTTTACAATTAACGCCCTTGTGCCACTTAACGCAACCAGAAAATATACGTGGACTATGCAAAAGATAGGAAGTGTGCATTTTTAGTCGACATATGTTTTCGACGAATTTAGTTTTCGTCGAATTTTTTTCTCCTATCTTTTGCAATAAAAAAATTAATTTGGACAAAAAATTGTTATGAAATACACTTAGGGTGCGCAGCGGTATAACTACAGAGAAAACTACAGTAGTTGATAAAAATGCATTCGCCTCACGTGGGCTGTCGACCCAAAAACGATTCCGAGCAGTTAAAAAAATTGGGCCATCTAGTGGTCAGAAAATATTTTTTTAAAACCCTCATTCTAAGCACTAACTTACGTTTTTAGCATATAAAACTCTCTTTTTTAATTTTCTTGAACCAGGACTGTTGTTGGAAACAAATTTGCTACATTTATAAAAAAAAAATTTGAAAAAAATTTTCTGCCGAAAATTTATTTTCTGTTTTTCGCTGATATCGAGTCTAGTATATATTCGACAGTTCAAAAGTTAGAGATTAACCCGCTGCGCATCCTAAATATACTTCAAAAGATAGGGCCATGGCCGGCCACCTAGCAATTATTTTTCTCGAATGAGCTTTGGAGCTAACATACAAAATCTAACCAACTAAATGAATTTTTTAATAGTTAATATTTTCGTAATTTACATGTAACTTACATGATGTAAGGTTCTTAATTATTTTTGTAATGTAGTGGCATAAAAAATTGTATAAAAGTTGTAAAATCCCATCATTTACTGATTCCTGAAACAGAATTATCGGCTCAAAAGTATGGGAAAGAAGTCGTTCGATGCCCTCATGGCTCAAGAATCATCTGGATTTTAATGGCGTTATACCAAATTATAGCTAATGCGTTATTATTAAATTTATTGATCGCCATGTTCTCAAATACTTTCAATCGAATTAACCGAGAAGCTGCTCTTATCTGGAAATTTCAAAGATTCGATTTGTTGAAAAGCTAAGGTGTCCACGATAATGTGATAAGATCATATAGATATATTGATCACGGGCCGTGATTCACGGCGCCTCCTGATCGTTTTTTACTAGATTTTTAGCCAACATTTTAATATAATTCAGCTTTTGAAAACAACTCATCCGATTACATTCTTAGATAACTCAAACTGAGCAAAAATATCTTGTGGATAATTAAATAAAAAAAATTGGTCCGACCATTGTTTCCATTTTTTTAAGAAAAACTAATAATTAAACAATTTCAGTAATCTTAGAAAAAAAATAGTCTGATGGACCAATTTTTCCATTTTTATTATTCACAAAATATGTGTGAAAGTTTGGGCTATCTAAGAATGTAATAGGATAAGATGTTTTCAAAGGCCGAATTATATAAAAATTTTGGCTGAAAATCAAGTAAAACACGACCAGGAGGCCCCGTAAATTACGGGCCGTAATCGATATCTTATGCCTATAAGTATGATGCAATATTTGTTGAATTGAAACCGTAAACGAGAGCCTGAGGACAGCAATCTACCAGATTTGATCATGCTTACTCAGCATATCAAATATGACTAGTTGCAATAATTTTGTATTGCGTTTTCAGCTTTTACTACAATTTTTCAACCTTTACAAAAGCCTTGTACGATAGACGTATTGAAAATAAAGCAACATAAAAATAAAAAAAAAAGTTTGTTTATATTCTGTATTTAAACCCTGTTTTCGACTATCGTGTACACTTCTTGAACAGTTATCACTCGAAACCAGCAGTTATTCCTCCCTTGAATTTGATTTATCATCCACTGAAATGGATGTGGGATTTTATAATGGCAGTTTTCAGGATTCAGCCAGGAACCTACAGTAACATCAGAATGCCTATAAAAATTCCTTATCAGTAAGTATTTAGTACTTCATCACCTTATACAAAGATTGCTTTAGCAGAGTAGCTCTACTCTCACAAAACCAAATATACATAACGCGGTAGAGGTCGCCGGCGTAATTGAGACTTAGTGGCACTGGAATTGCAAGAATCTGCTTTAAAAAGGCCACAAAATTAACTTATGCTCATATGATAAGTTTTTTCATATGATAAGTTTTTTCGAAATTTGCACGTTACGCAATTTCAAATAGAAAACATTAACTACAGAAGCTTTTTAGTAAACAGAAATCATGAAAAAACTTTTTCCGTCAGAAAAATACTTTGAAAAAACAATCATTTTGATGAAAAAATACTAGGATTTTATTATTTTTACACTAAATATTATTGTGTTCACAGGGCACAAGTTTAATTCACTCTTAATTTCAAATTGAAAATAAAATTTTTAGACTTTTATTTTTGACGAAGAAATATTTTGAATAAAAAGTTTTTGACGGACAAAATATTCTTTCTTAAGGGGGTTCCCAACGGTATAAAAGGTGTTTTCGAATGTCTTTCACAGAAATACGGTGGGAGCTACAAACTTCTATCTAGTATGGCTGGAATGATGGAAACCTCGGCTGCAAGTCATATGATTTTGAAATTTATACTAAATGGCATTTTACCAGTAAACCGAATTGAAAACCGGTAATTTCAAATCTAGAAAAATTTTCATCGCCTTTAAAAAACACGAAAAAAAGTTGAAAATTCTTGAGATAATGTAAAGCTGCAGTTGCGAACTACTCTAAGGCAAAAATTTTTATTTTTTTTGAACTCTAGAATTTTCTCAAAAACTTAGATTTTGACGAGTGTCGCCATAAAACTTTCAGCGCCTTAAGTTTTCATTTGATTTATTTTTGCATTTCTTTATCTCGAAGAAATCGTGTAAGTAAACTGAAGTAGAAGCAATTTTTTAAGAATGACTCTCACTTTCATTCTAGAGGCGCGCAACTTTAAAATGTGGAACAAAAAAATTGTCAAAATTTTGAAAATTAGGGTCATCTTTAGGTTGATTTTTTGGTTGTTTAAAAAGTAATATTTCGGTTTTTGTTCAATTATTGAATCAACAAATTCTGATTATTTGATAAAGATAATTTGCTTGATAGCAACAAGAGAAATATCAAAGAGTTCGCACGCTCAGTTAGGTATTAGCGAAAAACCAGGTTAACTTGAGATAGAAAAAAGTTCTGCCGGGGGACCAGAGCCTTTACTTTGAGGCTGCAATAAGAATCTTATGAGAAAACTTCAATTTCTTTATGATCAAGTTTGAAGAGTTAATTTTGAAAAAAAATTTAACTTTAGATTGTAAATCAATTCGTACAATCTTGTAGTAGAAAAAATTATTGAACGTTGAATTACGTTTCTAAGTTTTTTCCAGGGCTAACAGATTAACATTGGAATTGGTAATAATTTATTTTTATTTTGATAGAATATCAAATTATTTTACAACATTTCAAGATAGAATTTTTTTGAGTCGTTTCATGCTGTTGGGAACCTCCTTAAGGGAGTATGGTCGCATTTTAAGGCAAAACAGGAGGTTTGTCAAGGTACGCTCAATGGGAAAGTACTAGAAAAAGCACGTCACATATGTATACAATTTAGGGATAATTGAACAAAATTTGTCAACCAAATTGAGGCCTTGATGGCTGACCAAAGTCAGAACGAGCTTTTCAAAGTGACGATATTTTCACTCAAATGTATTACTTGAGTTTTCAAGATGAACAAAAACTTTGCAGTTTTATTGACGCACAATACGTGCGAGAACATTAAGGTCCGTTTTTATAATAACAATTATCATCCGGGCTACAATGAGAAAAACAGTTTATTTGGACTATTTAAGGGCTAGAAAAAATGCATTTCCTGGATTCACGGGAGAAAAATTTAAACTGGTATGATGAAGTCCTAAGGGTGGGAAGAGCCAAGGTCCTATTTTTATTTTCTTCCTGGTTGTTCGGAAACAGGATTTAATTTTTATCGGAATTTAATTTAGACAAATGATAAAATTTTTTTCCAAATTGATAAAATAATTTTGTTGATTGACAAATGGAGATAAAAAGCTTATCGTTTAATTAGTCAATTTAATACAAAAACATTTCTAAAATAATCTGGTAATTTTTCATAAGACTGAGTCTCGAATGAACCAGTGACTTCTTTAACCTCGGGTAGAGGCATATGAGCTTTGAAAGGCTAAAGCCTTTAACAGACAAAACTGATAGAAAAAATGATCGCAGAACTCTCCTTTAAAACATTTGAAAATTTAACTTGATTTACAATATATTATCATATAATCGTCGGACTAGGTTCAATTTTTGAAAAATTGAGATTGAAAGCGATTTTCGCTAGTTCGCTTTTAAGTTTTACTTCCGAAGAAATATTTTTGATCCATTTGATGAAAAATTTCAAATAAGGCGTTTGAAAGTGTTTTGAGTATATTTGCAAGAAATTTAGTTTTTAAATATTAGGAGCAAAAAATATCTTTGAGGAGTGAATTTTCAATAATTTTTTGATATAAGTAGATAAATGATTTGTTTTGAAAATATATAATTTTAAAATCGCATGGTGGTATACTTATACCATATTTGCTTAAAATGGATAATATAAATAATCTTGAGTTTTTTTAGGAAGCATTTTAGAAGCGTAGTGATTGCGTAGGTAGGATTGTATCAGATTATATGTTAATTAAAAATTAGGCGAAGGTGGTTCTAGTAGGTTACAATGTATTTTGGAATTCATCATTTGTAGTTTGGCGGAGAATGGCAATCGGAAGAGTTCAATTTGGACACTCATCCAAGGGGTAAAGGGTTGGCTTTATAAGGTCTGGGGTTTTAAAGATTGCTCCAAGTTGAATCAGGCGTTGTTTAAATGTAGTGAAATAAATCGTGAAAAAAATCAATATTTTCTACGTTTTTCCCATTATTTTCATGTATTTTTTCAATTAATTAAAAAAGGAGTTTTGTCTAATATTGGCCCCCAAATAAACTAAAATTATTTAAGTGGGGTGAGCTTTAAAAGGGCTCCTGTGTTTAAGATTAAAAACTTTAAAGGAATAAAAGAAATTTATTCTAAATTTGGAACTGAAAAAAGCCTTTATAATATAAGTTTACATTTATCATTTTAGTGGTCGAATATCTATACGTTCAAGAAAGCAAACTACTTCAAAGAATAATCGTGCTCAGATGTTGAAATGATCTGACGGGGAATTTCTTGCAGGAAATTTTTTTGATGAAAACCACTTTGGCCAATTCGTAATTTGATGGTTCAAAAAAATGAGTCTAAAAACATTCAGCAGAAACTTAACGAAGCAAAATTCGACTAATAAATTACGGATTTGAATAATCTTCCCAACACAACTGTACATTACATTTAAAGTTGACTGTGAATAAAATTGCTAGAATATTTAAATATTGTTTCGTTTATATTATTGTTTGATTTTGGGCGAATTTATAAAATTTGAACTTCATCATGTTAAGGATTACATGCTGTCTAGAGTAATAATAAACATGAATTTCCACCCGAATAAAGCCCGTTCAATACGCGGGTTGGCGTATAAGGTCAAGGCCATATTATAATATGACCTTACTATAATTAGATGTCAATTTTTAGTTAAAATCATACTTAATAATAATCATAAATTTAACTGAGTTGTTAGTAGAAATGGTCTTTCTTCGCGGCGATCGATAGAGTCCTTCTTCTTTTGGAGAACAAATGAGTTGCTGAGGGAATTCTCTTCTCTTTCTTAGCGGCTCAATGCTTCTGCTGGATATATTGAGTGGATAGGAAGAAACTTTTTAGACTTCGAGGATGGAAGGTGAAACCAAAAGATTTAGGGAATTGGCAATTTTCAGCAGTTGGAAATTATTCAGGAAGTTTGAGTACATGGAGTATAGATTAAACTTTTTCGAGTTTTTTCTCGTATTTTAATCAAAATTATTTGGTTCGCCACAAAGCGCCAATGGAATAAATTTTTTTTAACAATTTTTAGTGTAATAAATCCAGATTTGTAGATAAATTTTATTTGTACAAATAGTTTCCTATTAAACATTTATCCTAAATAATATCCAATGAGTTAAATAAGAATTTTGATGGATTGTTCAGTTTTTTTAAGTTGTAAGTATTGCATTTTATTTTTATGTCTTAGAAGCAAGTTAAGGGGAAGCAGTTTGAATTTTAGACCGGGGTTACAAAAAATAATTGAAAAAACCTGAATTTTTAGATTAAAAATTAGCCAAACGGGCTTTTAGGATACAGTCAGAGTAGCATCTTGTAAAAGAACTATCCTTTAAGCTTGTGAAAAAACAATTCAGTTATTATTTGTATGCATACACTCCTTCCATATAACGCGACACAAGAGGACTAACAAAATATAAAACTATCTTCCAGGTTTCATGTGAATTAGTGAAATTTGACACGTGTGAAGAATAGTAGGCAAAATAACCTCGACCAAGATTTTCTTGGAATTGGCTTATTTGTCGAAATCTATTCTTTAGGAAAGTCTTTTTTAATTTTCTGAGTAGTCAACAAATAAAAATAACTCGACCATTTATAGAGATTGACCTAACTAAAAAAAATATTTTTTTTTGAGGGCGAAAGAAATTTTGAAAAAAACAGTGGTTGATTAAAATGAATTTTTTAAAAAAATAAAAAAGACAAAAATTCGAAAAATTGGATGTTTTGGTGTAGATCACTTTCTTATACACCTGGGTCTTTTGAGCATAGATGGGCAATGTATTCAAATAGTATTCAAAATAGTAATATAAATTGAAAAACTTGCCTGGAAAATCGGAAGTCAATGTCGTCAATCAGAACGAGCTTGAGTATAAAGTGATTTTTCAAGCAAAGCTTCTTTAGAATCAAAAACAATGATTAGTATTTTTAAAAAACCAGACGTATGGTGGCCCATCTCAAGAGAGGCTTTTATTGGTTTTTTCGATTTGACTCAAATATCGCCGAATTGAACTTAATTTTCCGAAATGAGAGAAATTCAAAAATATGAGAATATTATTAAAACAGGAAAACATATAGCTTATGTATTATTTTCTATATTTATAAAAATGCCATGTCATAAATTCGTCATTTGATCAAATTATTAGGACCATCTTAAAAATAAATTATTATTTTTTCGACTTCCGGTTAGTCTGTAAGTTTTTCTCGATTTTGGATTTTTTTGAAGCTGACAGATGGGTTCATATCGGAGATGAGGATATTTTCTTTCAATATAGAAATTAAAATCATTCTGTAAGGAAAATAGAATTTTAATCAAAAATTTTTCATTTCGCCTAAAAATGATAAACGGACAGGTTTATAGACGATTGTGGAATTGTGACATGTAATAATTTTTTTCTGAATCTCTTAGTACTGTTATGATTAAATATAAATTAATTGGACGACTTTATATTCGAAGTTTACTTCGCCTTTGGGCATTAATATCTCAATTTTTTTATTTGGCCAACTCGAGGCAGTTCTGAAGGTCATTTGGGGAAGGCGGCAGGTAAACAGAAGGTCATATTTTAAAAATAAAGAATAGATTATTTTGGAATTATTTTTTCAATTGGAGGAAAAATAAAAATCGGTTAATTCCCTCGGAACAGGTAGCGTTCATCGGGCGTTATCTCTAATTTTAGCGCCATTTTTTAAAGACTTTGTGAACCAGATTGACTATATTGTTACATGTAGCCTTAAGAAGTCATCTGTACCCAGAATAAGTTTCCGGAGTAGTGAGATTCTTATATCGAGCCACATAGCAAGTTTATTTTACTCATTTTTATTACTTTAAATACAATTCAAGCAATTTGCTATACAAATTAATAAATTTTGTTTTTTGGAAGTAAAAGGCATTTATGGGATAAGAAAATAATTCGCCGATGAACTCAGTGACACCAAAAAGTGAATATATATTGAATTTCACGTTTATTATATTTAAACTACCAGCATAGTAAACCTTAAAAATGAAGTTATCAATACTGTTTTTTAAGAATATTATTGTTTTTACAAAAATTCTTAATACCTAACTCTTAAATTGGTGTGAATATTATTTACCGGTAAAGTTCAACATCAATTCATCGTAGAGTTGTTAGTACCCCCCGCTACCAGAATTGGAGAGGCTCGACTTTTTTAACAAATCTTAGAACTATGAAGTCATTTGTAATGAACTATTAAAGGCAAAATGGTCAAATTTTGAGATTCATAGGATCGTTGCGCTTGGCGAAGTTAGTAATATTTGACCCATAGTTTTTTATTGCTATTTTCATAGGAAGTTAAGCTTCCAGGATTCTTTTGAGAGTATTAGGTTCTAGATGAACTTTGAAATTTACGGTAATTTGATATACGGTAACATATGCCGGTATTTTGAAAGTATCAAATTACATAAAACTTGGGAAGCTTAAAGTTTAAGACCGTTTTTTCTCTTTACCAAGTCAGAAATAAATAGTGAGAAATAATGAAAATAAGGTTCGGGAATATGTATAATAATTTATTCTTGATATAAGATACGTGACGTTTGGAAAATGCCGTTGAATAGGCATACTATAGAAAAAAAAACGTTTTATACAAGCAGAATTAACTTAATGGTTTGTTTTATGTATTGAGTCACTATTTACCTGTAGCGATGCTAATAAGTTTACTCGGTTTGCAAAAGCTTTTTTTAATAATGATATTTTTTAACTATATGGCAAAATTTAAGAATTTTGACTTCTCATCTATGTAATTGTTCTAAATTATAATAATATTCAAATATATTTTATTTTTATTGATTTTCTATCACATTATGTTAATTCTTAGATATGTGCTTATTAAGTTCTCAAATTTTCGGCGTATTATAAGTTATTTGTGTTGAAGCAACTTATTTCTTAATTTGAAGGAGTGTGTTTTGACTCGGTGTGAGGAAAAATTTAATTATAAAGCATATTTCTTTTTTCAAAGATTAAGCAAGTATTTTGATAAATAAACTTACTAATTGGCCAACA
>SCLH01000211.1:36032-71017 GCA_004367855.1 Oikopleura vanhoeffeni
TGCTTTCTTTTGAGCCTATTCGAAAAAATCGAAGCACTTTTTTTTCGGAAATTTTTTTCGGAACATGACGAAAAAATGATATTTCGATTCCTAGCTCGAATTGCCAAAAAAGCTCTCCATTATCTCTTTAAAATTTTCTGAGGAATTTGATAAAAATTAGCTATTTTGCAAACATATCCTCGGAGGAGATAGATTTTGAAGTCTGCAATGTTAAAATCGGCGTATTTTGGCGTTCTAGAATTTTCAGTCGCCGATCAAAAAAAGCTCTCCTTTAAAAATTTATACTACTACGTTACGTGATCTGTGAACATTTGAGCTCAATTGGATATACCGTCTGGGAGGAGATAGATTTTGAATATTTGAAAATGTCACCTTGTTACGATACTGTACCTATTGGTGTAATGGTCAAAATAATTTGTGATGTACTTTTTCGCAAGATTAAGGATAGATCTACAAATTAGGCATTTTCGGTTTTTCTCACGTACAAGCTAAGTGATGCACCCTACTCATAGTGTAAATACCTTTGTATAGACGGTACTTACGTAACCGATCCGTCATGTATAAACGGTGTGTACGTCACCATACGTCTACGCATACACGTCCTTCATGTATAAACGGTGTGTTTACGCACCACAGAGTCTACGCATACACGTTGCGTTCACGTACCGTAGCGTCTACGCATACCTTGAGTGTTGGATGGCATATTCGTAGGTTGAGACTACACAAATAAGATCAACTGTCAGCCAATAGATCTGGTTTGATCATCAACCCTTGGTGGCCGCTTCGGAACAGAATTCTACGCAGTTGAGGTTTCGTCAGCGGTCGGGTTAGTATTTCAGGGTGTAAGGTCTTTACCTTCTTTTTTCCAAACTGGTTACACTTGATTTCCGCCGTTTTGATTGTTGTCGAGAGTTTTCTCAGATTCAACCAATCAAACGCGGAAATCAAGTGTAACCAGTTGGAAAAAAGAAGGGAAAAACCTTACACCTGTAATTAAGAGATTAATATTAGATTATATGTTGTGGATTATCTGTATACTAAATATATATATAGATGTAGTCAATCCACAATACATATATGGTGAATCGTGTTGCACGAGCAGGCCAAAAGCTGCAAGCATCGAATAGAATGAATGTCGTAGCTAAGGATTAGTCCGAATTCATGTCTATTGTCACGTCATGAACTGTTAGTTTTCAGTATATTCACCGAGAAAATGTCAAATCAGAGTCGCATACCCCCTTAAGGGGGTAATTGTTGATTAAATGAAGGCCTTAGATGGCATTAAAAATGCTCCAAATTGATACGGGGTGATAATTAAGTGTACTAAGAACCCAATCATCAACACAAAAAAATTTCGAAATTTCGCATTTTTTCGATTTTTTTCTAAGTATTTTTAAAAGTATGAAGTTAAAAAATAACGTTTGCTCGAATTTGACCACTAAAACTTCAAAATATCGACTTGCCGTAAGCAACTTTCTCATCAGTGTTTCACTGGCTTTCTTTTGAGCTACTTCGAAAAATCGAAGCACTTTTTTTTCGGAATTTTTGAAAATGACCAAAAAATCATATTTGAGTTTGAGCTGGAATTTGCAAAAAAAGCCACGATGGTCATTAACAATTGTTCTTAGGAATACTTGATAAAAATTGCAAATATATCGTAGGAGGAGATAGATTTTGAAGTCTGAAATTGTGAAAAATCGTCGGTTATTTGCGTTCTAAAATGTTTCGTCGCCCGATCAAAAAAAGCTCGACGATAAAAGATGGCATACTCCGTTGCGTGATCTGTGAAAATTTGAGCTCAGTTGTATATACCGTCTGGGAGGAGATAGTTTTTGCAGTTTTGGTAAATGACCTCTTGTTACGATACGTACCTATCGGTGTAACGGTCAAAAAATTTTGTGATACATTTTTCGAAGATGAAGGATAAGATCTACAAATCAGCATTTTCGGTTTTTCTCATGAGCTCTTAGTTTTCAGAATATATCACCGTGAATAGTCAAATTATCCAGATATTACCCCTTAACCCTTGTGAGCATATAAAAAAGTTCGCCAAGGCACCAGAGCCACAATTGTGGCTCTACTTGAATGCTGTTCCAGAAAGCTTAAGGCAGTTAGAATTTTAATTTTTGTCTGCATAAGGAAGTTGAAAGTCATAGTTTTGCATTCGACATTCTTATTCTAGAATTTTAATTTTTTGTTCTAGAAAACTAGTGAGAAAGCCAGGTGTACATATCACGTGAATACACGGTCACAGTTGTCTCTACAATTTTTATCTCCTCGAAAACGATGCACAGAATTGGCTACGTCGTATTTTTGTCGCTTTGATTTATATCTCATAAATCAAAAATAATTTATAAATAAGTCAAAAATAATTTATAAATAAGTCAAAAATTTAATTGAAAAATCATGATTTTGATGAAAAATGTTTATTTTTCCTATAAAGCCGATATGGCATTTTTTCTATTTTTCGAGTAAATATGGTAATGAAGTACAACTGTGGACAATGTTGATTGGTTAAATTCACTTTATAATAACTACATTTTTCATGGGATACTTGAAGTTGAAAATTAGATATTCACTTCTAAGAAAAATGTTTTGCCCTAGATACCAATACATTTTTATTCACACTGTTATGCATGCACAAAACACTTTTCTTAAAACTGCTAATCTCACATTGATTTGTATGTCCAGTTCCAAAATAATTTTACGGAAGTGAAACATAGGCTAAAAACCCTGATAAATCAACTCCCCGTAATGCCGGAACAAAAAAATTGAAGAAAAATTCAATTATTTTCTTGAAACGAATCTAAATTCTTATAATGTATTTGAAAGAAAATATTCCTCGATCCAGTTTTTTGTCTTTTTCGATGATTTTAGGTATGCTGGAGCACAATTGTGGCTCTGTGCTCACAAGGGTTAAGGGGGTATATCTGGCAGATTTTGCATATTCACGGTGATATATTCTGAAAACTAAAAGCTTATAAGAAAACCGAAATGCTAATTTGTAGATCTATCCTTAATCTTGCGAAAAAAGTACATCACAAATTATTTTTGACCATCACACAATAGGTACAGTATCGTAACAAGGGACATTTCAAAATCTATCTCCTCCCAGCGGTATATCCAATTGAGCTCAAATTTTCACAGATCACGTAACGGGAGTATGCCAATCTTTCTCGAGGCTTTTTTTGATCCGGCGACTGAACAATTCTAGAACGCCAATAACGACGATTTTTCGCAATTTCAGACTTCAAAATCTATCTCCTCCGAGGATTATTCTAAAATGGCTCAAATTTTTATCAAGTATTCCTAAGAACATATGTAAGAGATTCTCGAGGGCTTTTTTGCAATTTCGAGCTAGAACTCGAAATATGATTTTTTTGGTCATTTTCCAAAAAATTTCCGAAAATAAAATTGCTATCGATTTTTTCGAAAGTAGGCTCAAAAGAAAGCCAGTGAAACACTGATGAGAAAGTTGGCTCACGTCAAGGTGATATTTGAAGTTTTAGTGGTCAAATTCGAGCAAACGTTATTTTTGAACTTCATCTTTTAAAAAATACTTAGAAAAAAATCGAAAAAATGCGAAAATTTCGAAAAATTTTTTTGATGTGGTTCTTAGTAACACTTAATTATCACCCCGTATCAATTTAGACCATTTTTAATGCCTTAAGCCCTTCATTTATCAGACAGATATACCCCTTAAGCTTGTGGAAAAAAAAAACTCAATTTTTTTTGTAATGCATACACTCCTTCACCACATAAGGTACCTTTTTTTTAAGGAACCCACCTTGTCAGCCTAATAACTCGAAGGCCATAAAAGATATCAACAAACAGTTTTTTTGTATCATGTACACAAGTGAATTTGTGACATGGAAAACTTTTAGTTTTTTCCAAGTCAACCGGTCACCGGTGATTGATTTTTCAACGAAAGTTTAGGAGTTCGAATCTCAATAGGCACAATTTTTTGCCTATTTAATCGAAATGTATTTCTTCTGGTAATAATCGGTCTCTATGTGCAACAAATCAACAGAATGAAAATAACAAATTTTCGTAGTCAAATTTCCAAAAAATATATTTTCCGAAAATTCCATGTTTTGCCTCAGAAAACCGGTAATTTCAAAGCTATGTTACCAGTGAACTGGTTGACATGGAAAAAAACAAAACAGTTTCCATGTCCCAAATCACGTGTGTACATGATACAAAAAACTGTTGTTGATATCTCTTATGGCCTTCGAGTTATTAGGCTGACGGGTTCTGACAAGGGTGGGTTCCTTTAAAAAAAAAGCTACCTAAGCGACACAAGAGGACCTTAGCCAAAATAAAAAAACTTTCTCCAGGTTTCATGCTATCTCCTTCAAACTATCTCCTCTAGGTTTCATGTCGAAATTAGCTGACATTTTGACACAAGTTGTAAAAATAGTAGGCCAAAAATAAACCCGATCAGTTTTTCTAATTACGCTCTAATTTTTCTAGAATGTGGAAAAAAACACCGTTTTTGGCAATTATCTCCTAGGAAAAATTTTAAAATTCATTCATTTTTTTCTAAGCTAGCTTATACAAATAGAAACAATAAACTTAATCACTTTTTGAGATTTCGGCCTCAAAGTCGAAATATGATTTTTTGAGGACAAAGGAGAAAAATTTCGAAAAAAAAAGTGCTTCGATTTATTTGTAAGTAAGCTCAAAAGAAAGCCACTGAAACACTGATCAGAAAGTTGGCTTACGTCAAGATGATATTTGATGTTTTAGTTGTTAAATTAAAGCAAATATAATTTTTTAAGTTCATTTTGAATAAAATACTTCGAAAAAAATCGAAAAAACGCGAAAATTTCTAAAAATTGTTTGGATGATTTGGTTGGTAGTACACTTTCTTATCACTCTGGGTTATTTTGGAGCATTTGTAATGCCCCTAAGGCCTCATAAAACCAGCGACCAGTACCATCTTAAGTTTGATTTAAGTTATAAAAATTTGTTTCGGTAATTAAATTTCTGGTCACTCACAAAGGTGTTTCATGCTAAAATCTTTTGCCTTTGAATTTACCTTGGAAATACAAACAATTTTAATCAACAGTGATTCAGTCAGAAAGGTTCCCAGTCCGCACCCATTTCGGTATAATTTCAAAAATTTTACTTACTTTATATTGAACAAATTCATATTCAAATCCATATTCCTTCGAAATGATCGGCAAACTTTTTCTAAAAGCTGGAGAGGCATAATTTCCCAAAATCCAGAATTTAACTTTTGTATCAGTTTTTCTTATAACAGAAAGCATCATAATTCTCATGAGCCTTTCATACATATGACCAGAAGCGAGCGAAAATATATTAATTACTTTTGTTTCTTTGACTTCTTTTTTCTTTTCTTTTTTCGATTTTAAGCCGATTGTCTCGCCAATTGAGGACCAGATTGATCCTTCTTCCCGATCTTGACTTTCTGAATCGGCAGTTCCGAGAACATCCAAATTTTCCATGCCAGGTTTTTTTGATACTCCAACACGAATGGATTTTGAGGTAAAAGAACTGATGATTACTTTTACGTTTTGGCCGTCTTCACACTAGGGTAACCACGAAATATCCCCTATTCACACTTTTGTGAATATCCCGGCCCTGATTAGGAAACGTAGTGTTTTTAAGTAGTAGGACCGGGATATTCACAAAAGTGTTAATAGGGGATATACCATGGAAAAATACTGGAATTTTCACAAAATCATAAAAGTATAGTAGGGTTTATATCCTCTATTCACACTTTTGTGAATATCCCGGCCCTGATAAGGAAACGTAGTGTGTTTTTAAGTAGTAAGGCCGGGATATTCACAAAAGTGTGAATAGGGGATATAACTCTAGTTTTTGAAAAATTCACATTTCGTACATTTACATCTATTTCATCTCTTTTTTATTCCTAACGTTTTCGTTCATTTATTAAACATTCTCAAGGATATTTTGACATATAAAGTTTTTTACAGATAAAACACACAAAGTTAAGTTTAGCTAAATCTAGAAAAAATTTTTTTACAAGGGCATTTTTATGAAAAAAAATTTAAGCCCGATTTCAAAATAACTGGAAATACTTTTGGGTATTTGTTTACATCTATATCCTAATTGAACGTGAATGACTGATTGCTTTTTGGTGCATTTGGTACATTTTTTGTAGAAATATTATCATTTTTTTAAATCAATGATAATCATTGAATAATTTCTAATCATAAATAATCAGCTGGCATTGCAATGGATTTTCCATACGTTTATATTTGGCCCAAATATTTTTTTTCTTATCAAAAATTGGCTAATTGTACAATAATTTTATTATTTTTTGGGTGACCCTAAACTTCACTTGAGCCATCAGTTTGAGTCGTCGAATCTATTTTATAAATGTCTGACGATAATCCTTCTCGTAATTTCATATTCCAATAACCTGGAGCAGCTTTAAATTGAAAATAACCAAGATTGGCCATGACAATAGTATCAAGAACTGTTTTTCCAGTTGTGAGATCCATTTGTATACCTCGAGGAGGAGAACCTGTGGCAGTGTCAAAAGCTTGGCCCTCCAGAAGTAAATGTTGAAGTTCAAATCGAGCATAAATTTCACCTTGTTCAATCAACTTGATATTATCTAAATTTGTAATGTTACAAAATGAATTTTTTTATTATAATACAGTCGAGGACTCTTTAAAAGGGCACACAATTTTTGTAAGCCTTTCTGTAAAAAAATATCATTGAAGTTTGCTTTGTTTTTGAATCTAGAATTCGAAAATGTGAAAATAAAAACTTGTACTCTTTTTGATATTTTAAAAACTACAAGGAAATTTATGAATTTATTTTTCAGCAATTCTGTTTTTTGGGGCTTTCATAAATATAAGCTGAACTTCCAAATACAACTCAAAAAACTTGTACCCTTTGGAGACACATTGACCACCTCCAAAACCTTGTAGCAGTTAAGAATTTTGTACCAGTTTGTCAGAAAGAACTGTATTTCATCTACAGTAGTAACTCTGTTATAGTTACCCCTATTATAGTTACCTTTTATCTGTTATAGTTACCCTTTTCAGAGAAGTTCATGTCGCTTATCTGTTATAAGTCACCCCTTATAGAAAATCTCAAAAACTCTAGACTTTCAAAAAAGATTTTGATTTTTAAATTTTGACTGTATGGCAGGAAAATAAGTCTGAGCGCAATTAGTCTGAGACTCCTAGACTTTTCGATAGTCTTGACCGATAGACAAGTCTACCTGACAAAAATCATAACATCGCCTGGTCTGAAAATTTTTAGAAAAGTATTCAACTCGAGTACTCGGGTTTCAAGGTCGATTTGATGCCGTACTAGAAAACACGAACCTTACGGGCTCTTCAGATTGTTGAATGATTCAAGGCAAAAATTTTGCTCCGAAAAACATATTGTCGAGCTCTGATTGGTAATAAAACGACCTTTTAAAACTGATGAGATTTTTTCTTGAAAATCCATCAACTACCTAAGTTTTAAAGATATATTAAAACTTTATAGTTGATGTTGACCACAAAGGACATGCAGAGCCCCGAGGTCCGGTTTATCTACAAAAAATCATCTAGCGCTAAAATCGGCAAAAACCCGTTTTTTGCCGTTATTTTAAGGGTCTCACAAAAAATCCATCAACTCTCTAAATTTTCTCGACAGAAACTTGAAAGTCAAACTAATAACACACTGAAGAGCATGCCCAGAGCCCCGACTCGAGGCCCCCGAGGTTCACAATTTTCATTTTTCTGTCTCGTTTTTTCTGAAACAGGGATTCGAATTCTCAGAAATCTCAAATTTTGTAAAAATATTATAAAAAAATATGTTCAAATCGCAATAAAAATTTTTCATGACATATGAAAATAAAAAGACTTCTTATGAACTTATTTTTGTCCATATTTTCAGAAATAAACATTTTAAAGATAATCTACGGATAATTTCATGTCCGAGTCTCTTAATGCGACCAGTACTCCCTCAATAATTAAATTTAAGTTATGTCTGTTTTTTTAAATACAAAAAANAAAAAACAGATATAAGTTCAAAAAAAGAAAATTCTCAAATTGAAAAAATATTGAGTAATTATCTGTTAAAATTACCCCGAGCAATCACTTGAGATATAAGTTTAGCTACAAAACGTATACAGTAGTTACTCTGTTATAGTTACCCCTGAACTATTGAAAATAGGTAACTATAACAGATGAAAGGTAACTTTAATGAATTAAAGTTACCTTTTATCTGTTATAGTTACCTTTTTTTCAATAGTTCAGGGGTACTATAACAAAGTAACTACTGTATAAGTTTTGTAGCTAAACTTATATCTCACTTGTATTTTTTTCGAATAAAAAATGAAACTAAAAATTTCGCATAATAATTAATAAAATATTTTTGTGCAGTATATTTTACCTAAATCATGTTCTGCTTCAACCGCTGCAACCATCCACGATTCCGGTGGCACAATAGCCATTGTAAATAAAGAATGTTGAGGAAGATTTGAAAATAAAGCACGTGGCCCATTGGTTTCAAAAATGGGCTCGGAATCTAGGACAAATCGGTAAAAAGATTTGATTGGCAATTCAGAGAGTCCTTCCTGACAATTAAGGAAGATTTTCAAGTTCATGTTAATAACTTTTCTAGAAAAAAGGATCAAAAATAATTTAGAAATTTGAGTAATCATTGAGAATTTTGTGTGTGAGTCTTGAATAACTTCTGCATTTTTTTAAATATCTTAACAGCTATTGTAGTGAAATTGGTTTTGCCCATATTTTCTTTATAGACACATACCATGGCGCGCCACACCAGTAGGTGACACAGAAAAAAGAAAATCTGGCAGATTAAATGCTCTAAATGTTTTTTGCAGACCACTAAAAATCACATGAAATATTATATATATATTGGTTTCAAATTCCTGAAAATATGTGTTGCATGAAAAGCTTTCAACTAGCTTTAGAAATCTGTGATCCTCTCCTGAGAGTTTGAATAATTGGCGCCATTTTTTGAGCATCTTCAGAGGCGGGATCAAAAATTGCAACGACTTCAAAAATAGCATCATTTTTTGATTGTGGTGGAAAATTCAATACCGAAAATTTTTCAGCTTTAAAAGCGGCTTCTTTTCGTTCTTTAATTTCTGGTAAAAATGATAAGGCAGAAAGAACTTTCATAATCTGATTTCCATCGGCATCAGGCATCGCTTTTACTACTTGTTCAGCACCTCCTTGAATGGCTAAGATAGGGTGGGAAATTCGATTAAGTTTTATTGCATATTTTTTATTCAAGGGTGTGGGTGTTGCTGATTAGGCTCAAGATAATTTCAGGATTAATTGTAATCTAATACAATTCAACCTATTCAATACAGGTAGCTTGAATAAGCCTCACCCCTTTTCCTTCATTTTTCATCGTTTTTAATTTATTTTTCGTATCAGGCTCCAGAGCAGCAGTATCAACAATCTATAAAAGCCAGTTTATCAAATTTTGCTTTCGACGGGCAATTTTTCTTTCGTTCAATTTTCGTTAAAAACTGTATTTTTGTTTTTTTTGTGTTAAATTCCGTCAAAACAAAATTTCGAAAAACTGGCTCTTATGGATTGCTGAAATTGCTGCTCTGGAGCCTGACACGAAAAATAAAATAAAACCGATAAAAATTGAAGGAGGAGATATCGTTTTAGTGTTTTTTGAGGAAGCTTATGCAATGTACATGTATGGGCGTAGGTTGGATTGTATCAAATTACCTGAAATGATTTTGAAGACTTGTTCTTTAGGTTGAGCAAATTTGTACAATCTTATACTGCTAAAGCATACTCAAAAGATGCGCATGGCCATTTTAGCAATCTCCTGAGTCAGTCCTCAAAGTCAGGCGCTTCATTTGAGTCTACTAATGGCAACATCGCCAAAAACCAGAATAATATTTCAAAAAATCCACAAGAGAAGTCATTCACATTTGCCACCCTAGGCTAAAGAGACAGTGAGGGCAAAATCAGCTGGAATGAAAAGTTCAGCATTTTTGTAAGTTTGACCATTTACATAAATCGTATTTATATTAAGGGAATCACAGAGTACATGTTCAGTTGTAGTTGCTTCTTTTATTTCAAAAAGTACAGCACCGGAATCAAATTCGATGGACGAAAGTGCATCTAAGTAATTTTCAGACTCTCCACAATGGATAATGGCAAGTCGACTTGATTTAAAATATATTTTCAGTTTTTGATAAATGTTTTAATACAAATGAAAACATAATGTCATTTTTTTGTCTATAAGAACATGTTCGACGTTGAAGTTTTTTTCATGTGACAATATTGAGAGTTTTGTTTAAAAATGCCTCATATAAAAACAGCAGTTTCTTAAAAAGCTTAAAATTGGAGCCAAATTGTCACTTTTCATAAAGTTTGGTAGTTATTAGTCAAGTTGGTTAAATTTTGAACTAAAAAGACTTTTTTTTTTAATGCTGGTATGGGTAAGAATAAGTTCGTAAGCCCATTTTGTACTCTTATAACCGTACCAAGTTTTGCGAAAATGCCTTAAAAAGCGAGGTAAATAGCTAAAAATGGGAGCCAAATTTACACACAACTGAGGCTAAGGTAGGCCCGGCAAACTTTTTTTCTGCTTAACATTACTTGAATCATTTTTAAATTATAGCCCCTGAAAAATGTTACTTCCAGTATTTTTTTTGAAAAAATCCACGCAATTGCGTTATAAAATTAAAATCCGTTTGTAATTGTCTGAGAGTAAGTGCCATTCCTGATACAACCAATTTGAGAGAATGATTACTTTAATATTTCCATTCTCAATATTTTTGAAATTATATCATTCCTTTGCGTCTCTTCAATTTGATGGTTGACCGCATTTTTCACTAAATTTGAACCTTCTTTAGTTGATAAATCCATAACAGCCCAAACGGTCACAGCCTTGCCACCTCCGAGATAATTTCCTTTGTAAAATAATCTACCGAGATCAATAAGATCAGCTTGGGCATTTAAAATAGCTTGATTGAATCGTTGGACAACTTGAGGACGTTTGTTAAGATATTTGACAATATTGGTGCCTTATTAGGGCTAATTTTTGATATAAAAATATATTGTCAAAACAATATTGATATTATTTTTTCATATTACCAAAATTTTTTTCTCAAAAATGTTATTTTAAATAAACGCAAATTTTTGTTGTTGTAAATCAAAATAATGAAGTAAAGTTAGCTTGCATTTGAATTAAGTGATGAAAAGCTACTTTTGATAAATCAATTTATGGGAAATAAACAGCTCATAATTGTTTTATTTGAGGTATATCGATTGCGGGGCCTCCTCGAACATATTAGCCACTTTTTAGCCAACATTTTTATATAATTCGGCTTTTGAACACGACTCATCCGATTGAGTTCTTAGATAGCTCAAACTGAGCACAACTATTGAGAGAAAAAATAAATTAAAAAAAATGGTCCGAATCAGATCATTGTTTCCAATTTTTTAACAAAAACTGATAATCAAACAATTTCAGTAATCTCAGAAAAAAATCAAAAAATGGACCAATTGTTTTTAATTTTATTAGTCACTAAATATTTGTCCTCAGTTTGAGCTATCTAAGAACTTAATCGGATGAGTTGTTTTCAAAACCGAATTATATAAAAATTATGGCTAAAAAAAGTGGCTAATGTGCAAGGAGGCCCCGTGATCGATATTCCTCATCTCAAACGAACAATTTTCATCATTAATTTGGATTCAGTTTCGGTTCGGACCCTACATACAAGTCCTCTTTTTAAATGACTCCACATGTGTCAAATTCAAAATAATTAATAAAAATAATTATTTAGCCCTGACTTGATCGAGTTGTCCATAATAAACAGCTCTTTGAATATCTGGAACTGCTTCTAGAAGAAATTCATAAACCTTTTGTTCAATTTCTCCATCCTCATCAAATGTCAAATCAGGAACTAAGGCTCCATTTACTAAAATCGTGCTCTCTGATTTCATTCCCAATGATTTGAAATAGTTTGCACTTGCTACTGCAGATTTATAATAAACAGACTCTTCAGTAATTTTTTTATTTATATCATCATTCGAAAATTTTTCAGACTTCATTTCAACCCATTTTTGCCAGGCTTTTAAAGGCGATTGTTTTTTATTTTTCATCTCTGCAACTAGATAATAAAGAATGCCTCCAGTTTTATACGCTTTCTCAGAATCACCGGTGAAAACAATTCCGATTCGTACCGGTAAATTATTATCAAATAAAGTGTCGATAAGACCGGTGATAGGATCTAAATCTTTCATATTTTGGTCCAAGTAAATTTCCATGTTTAAATAGTTATATCGAATTCGGCGGAGAACACCCGGAAATGTAGGGCGGAGAAATTCGTTCATTGATCGAGTAAATTGAGAATATTGCTTGTCATTTTCAATATCATTCAACCAAACGGCCTGAATTTTTTAAGGTCAAATAAAAACCTTTCCGATTTTTGGGGAGTATTAAAAAGTGAAAATAATTTTTGAATTTATGAAAGAAATTTTAAATCAAATTCACATTAAGAATTCTCGGCAGTAAAAAAATTTTGGCCATCTAAACTAAAATTTTAGAAAATTCCCGAGTGTGAATGAAAATTGGATAAGAAAGAAATTCTGGAATTTTAATTTTTTCCAAAATATATTTATATACTAGTACATAATACACAATACATAATATACTAGTATTGTATTCAGTTAAGCTTGAAATTTTATTGCGCTTCTTTGAATATATGGAAAAATCGATTTTTATCGCAAATTTAATTTTTCATCACAATTTGTTTGAATAAAGAAGCTTTCTTTTTCTATCAAGTTTTTACCATATAAGGCTCATAGCCAACAATTTTATTAAGAGTTTTATCCATAGAAATTTTTTCGGCCAAGTTTGAAGTTTTGTTTCAAATGAAATTATATTTTTAAAATAATGTTAATTCTCGTCTTTTTTAATATCCAATTTTCATCATTTTCAAAACCGAATGTTTTGGTCATAGTCAATAATATCACAAAATGTGAGTTTCAATGATGCTTTATCTACCTTTGTGTTTTAAGAAGTGTAGATAAGAATTTAAAATTTCGTACCTCTTTATTTGAAATTTTCAAAACTGGGTCACTTTCTCCCTTAGGTACTGGAGCTTTCAATATTTTTTGAGCAGCATCTCCTGTTATGTCTAGTTCTGATAATCTTTCCATTGTTTCCAATTCGCCTCTGACTGTTTCCAAAAGTTGAAATGGATCTCCCCATTGCGAGGTCAAATCGATACTCATTCCATTAATTGAAAAATAAGAACCCCCTTTTCCAACACCAATAGAAGTACCTTTGCAAGGGTTAACGCAAATTTTTAAATTCGGAAAGTCCGAAAAAAATCTAAGGTAGTTTATAATTTAGTTCAGACCATTTTTTTGAACGATTTAGAACAAACGGTGATGGCAACATCAATTTTTTATTTGAGGCTTCATATCTTAAAGAGTATATCTAACCTACATGGAAGGGTTTTTTTGAAATTTTGGGGGGACTATTTCAGGAGAACTAGACAAGATATAAATATACGTTTTTTGCATCTGATTCTTAACCAAATTTATGAGGATAGAAATTGTTCTTGATTTCTCAGGTTGATCACAGGACCAGGGATCAGCGATTAAACTTACTCATAATTACGTTATATGATTATGGTCCGTCACCGAAAATACACAAAATGAAGAAATTCGTTTGAAATATGCAGATATTTAACTTCAGAAACAATGAAAAGTGTCTAACACTCTTGCAAATTTTTAAGTACAAAGAAATAAAAATGTAGCTAACCACCATAAATTCGGTCAAGATTCATATGCAAAAAACCGTTTGTTTATATCTTGTCTTATTTTTTGTTCGAAACATAGCTCACATTTATCAGCAAGATAGTTTTGAACTGGTACATATGATGATCATATTATGATTTTTTGGAAATTATGGGTTTTCTTTATTTTGACAGAATATGAATCATATTATATGATCCGAAAAAATCAAGGACTCCGAAAAAATTATCAAAAACCCTCGACCTATTGTGCCCTGATTAGCTTGAATTTCCTTCTTTAATTTTGGAGAAACGGAAATTCGGGCTAATTTGTTGGCTTGTTGAGGAAAATCCCCAGCGATTTCCGTCAAGGCGGCCAAAGAAGAATCATCGTCTGGATTGTGAGCATTAATTGCGGACTGAGCTGCTTGAAGTGATAAATCACCCATTTGCCATTTTTTCATTGGCTGAATTTCTTGAGAAGTATCAGAGACATATTTTGCAAATTTTTGAATTTCTTTTTGTAAATCGGGAAATCGTGTTTTGAGAACTTGGTCTAGTTTTTATACATGCAGAATCAAACCTCGGTGAAAGATCAATGACATAACCCCTGCATATATGCTCCCAATTAAATTTCAAGCATCAAACAGATATTTTAAAATAGATTCTTTAAAACCAATCAGAAGCGTTTTTAAACCGAGAATAAAATATATAATTATCTAAGGCAGTACTTAAATCTTCTGTAATAAAATAAATAAATTTAATCTGTTCCGTTATGTTTAAACTCTCAGAAAATACTAAATTTGATCCAAAATGGTTAAAAATGAAAGAAACTTTTCTGACTTGAACCCAAATAACTTAAGGGGGTGGTCATGTCTGATTTGCAATTTTGCAGAGCTATTTCAGGAAATTCTGAATCTTGAGCAATAATTCCAAAAATGCCAATTGGTAATCTATCCTTATCTTGCGAAAAAGTACATCACAAATCATTTTTGATCATTACACCAATAGGCACAGTATCGTAACAAGGTGACATTTTCCAAACTGCAAAATCTATCCCTCCCAGACGGTATATCCATTATGATGCGCCGGGTAACACTAAAAACTTATTTGCCTGTTAAAGGAATAGGGAATAAGTTTTAAGTATTACCCGGGCATCATAATGGATATCAAATTGAGCTCAAATTTTCACAGATAAACGTAACGGTAGTATGTCAAACTTAATCACAAGCTTTTTTTGATCCGACTGACTACATTCTAGAACACCAATAACGACAATTTTTCACAATTTCAGTTTCAAAATCTATCTCCTCCGAGGATATATTTGCAAATGGCTCAAATTTTTATCAAGTACTCCTCAGAACATATGTAAGAGATGATCACAAGCTTTTTTCAATTGACAGCTAAAACTCGAAATAAATTTTTTTGGTCATTTTCGAAAAATTTTCCGAAAAAAAAAAGTACTGCGATTTTTTACGAAAGTAGGCTCAAAGAAAGCCAGTTGAAACACTGATGAGAAAGTTGGCTTACAGTCAATCGATATTTTGAAGTTTTAGTTGGTCAAATTCGAGCAAACGTTTATTTTTTAACTTCATCTTTTAAAAATACTTAGAAAAAAATCGAAAAAAATGCGAAATTTTTTTTTGATGATTGGGTTCTAGTACACTTATTATCACCCTATCAATTTGGAGCATTTTTATATGCCCCTAGGGCTTATTAATCCAGGACATGCACCCCCTAAGGGAGGTGGGCTCCAGTAACTAATGGTACTTCATCCCGCTCCATAAATAATCATAGCGTAGTTCGGTTGTATCTACTTTGTTGACGATGAATCCAAGTCAACTTTTACATCACCACCAGTGGGTGAGTCTATTCTAGAGCACTAAACGGTTTTTTCAAATCGATCATATTTTAGACCCACTACAAAGCGTCTAAATTTACACAGAGTACGAAGAGTAGGTTACTATATGTTGGAGCCATTTTTTTGATTTCACCTAGATTCTCAAATCATGATATAAGTAACCGGAATGAAAGTTTTTAAATCTATCTTCCTTTTAGACCACATACAAAGCGTCTCAAAATTTACAAAGTAGTGAATATGGGAAAAAAATGTGATGCAGAATGAATTTATATCGATTTGACTTTTTTCTTCGTAATCTCACGAGTTAGAATGAAGCCATTTTTTGGAATAGAGGAGATAATTATATGCGGGTAAAGCGATGGAAGAATTTTGAATAAATTCTAGAAATATGATTATAAGTAAACCGGGAATGAAAAGTTCGAAAAAAAAATTCGTCTGATCGGAACAACAGTCCCACCAAATTGAAGCTGAGATTTCACTGATCAAAAAACTGGCTAACAGCTAATCAAAATTTTCAACCAATCAGCGTCAAATTCGATAATTAGATTTAACATTTTTGCTTACAAATAATTGAAATTTCTAGAATTCGATTAAGACATTTTCGATAATTTTAATGTCATGCATCGTTTTCGGTGGGTCATATTTACCAATAAAAAATGTTCATATCATGGTGGAATACCGGTTTTATGCGGGTTAAAGCCAAAAAATATTCGAATTTTGAAATTTCTAGATTTTGTTCTAGATTGTTTTGAAGAAAATAATTGCCATTATGAGATTCCTTAGGTCAACTTTAGTCATAAACGATATTAATGAATCATTAATTAATTTAAAGGGCTCAAAAAATTACGACGCCCACCCCCTTAATTGGAATTTTATAATCAAATATAAAATTATGAATTACTTATTTAAAAATTCTGCCATTAAAAATTGATTCCAACATAANTTAACCCACATACTCAGCGCTGGCCATATCTGGCCAATGTGACTTGCGAGCCCTCTGTTTAATAAGTTAACTTTTTCTGATCACATTTTTATTCAAAATTATCGCATTTTTTGCAATTCTCTATCTTTTGGCTAATATTATTTTTCTCTATCTTTTGTAGTTCTTGAGATAAAGCAATGTTGTGGACCCTAAATCGGGGACCTGAAAAAATTCAAATGAGATTTGAACTTGAAAAAATAAAAATAAATTTGATTTTAAGGATTTTGCCACCATGATTTTAAGATTTATTTTATGTTCCAAAAAATGAAAGAAAAATATTCATAAAATCTGAAATTTTTTCTTTATTTTTGATTTTCACACATCAAATTTTTTTCGATTTTCTCACAAAAAAAGTAATTTCTTGCAAAAAATTTAAATGATTATCATTTATTTTCGTGCAAAATAACAACTGAAGTGTCCGATAACCTATAATGTTACTTGATACTATTTACTTTTGAACACCTAGTAAAAGTCGGACACAAACAAAGCGTCGCGACGTGTCCCTTCATTAAATTTCTTTGTTATTTTTTTGTCGCACAAACTTGATTAAAGGACTTTTGCCGTTGTTATTAGAAGCCGAAAATATCGCAAAAGGTCTCATACGGCCGCAAATTATCAGGCGGTATTTTTATATTTATATGTGAAACTGATTTCATTGCCGTTTTTCTTCAATTTAAGGTTTTAGACACAAATTATGATTTTACGATATTCTCTCATGAAAAAAATTATCGTAAAAAAACGAAAAAATATATTTTCATTTTTTTTTCTATCAAATAATTGTTGAAGCCTTCGAATTAATAGTTTNACCCCCTTAAAGTGACGTTTATTCGGCATGGGTATATTTCGCGGGCCAAATGGAAAGCATATGCTGCACCAAATTTATGGTTAATTTGTATCAGGGAAGTCGAAAATGACAGTTAAAATGTTACAAAATGACCACAAGAGCCGCTAGAGAGCAAAATTAGGACAATTTTTATGTTGGCCTAATGAGTAAATTTGTATCAGGGAAGTCGAAAATGACACTAAAAATGTTCCAAAGTGACCACAGGAGCCGCTTAATTTTGTAACAAAATAATTTTTAACAAAATTAAATTTTAAAAACTTGAATTTGAAAACTCGTGCCCAGTATTCACGGGATAAAACCGTGCAAAACTTATTTGTCAGGAAAAAATTAGGGTTGGGGTGAGAAGATTATGGTTCCGTAAGAACCCTAGTTTTCTTGCACCAACCTTAGTTTTTTTTGACAAAAAGTTTTGCCATGCCCCGAGTGTATACTATAATTTTATGTGTACCATAATATAATCTTATCTTGAAAGTATTAGGGTTAGGTAAACTCGTTTCCAGTGTACACGGTATAAAACGACGCAAAGCTGTTTCTTGGGAAAGGTTAGGGTTACAAAATAGGGTTTTCTTCCGCAGGAACAAACGACCATATTTTTTAAAAATAACCATAGACTTTTCCGAAAAAAGTTTTGCCATGCCACGAGTGTACACTATAACAGTTATTTTTCTATGAACCAGAAAATTTTTACCGTTAAAATATAATTTTGATTAGGTATCTTTTTTTAATGAAACCCACTTTTCTCAGCATGATTACTAGAATATTATAAGAGATATAAATCGACGTTTTTTTTGGTAAGGGTACAAAACGCGGGCCAAAAAATTATGGCCCGCCATGAGGCCCATAGGGGTAAATCGTCTTCAGGAATCCGAATTCGAAATAAGTTAAGCTCTAAATGGTCCATGAAAGCCGCTGGAGAGCAAAAAAGCGGGCCATATGCAGGCCTAAAAAAAATACGCCTATGGGGGTGAATCGACCCCAGGAATCCGAATTAGAAATAGGTTAAGCTCTAAATTGACCACAAAAGCCGCTAGAGAGCAAAACGCTGACTATATTCGGGCNATCTCGCGGCTCTTGTGGGCATTTTGCGATACCGATTTACCCCGTAGCCTCATTTTTTAGCATGCACATGGCCCGCGTTTTTGCTCTCTAGCGGCTTTCGTGGTCAATTTAGAGCTTAACCTATTTCGAATTCAGATTCCTGGGGTCAATTCACCCCCTAGGCGTATTTTTTTTGAGCCTGCATATGGCCCGCGTCTTTACTTTTTATTTTTTATGGCCCGAATATAGCCATCGTTTTGCTCTCTCGCGGCTCTTGTGGGCATTTTCCGATACCGATTTACCCCGTAGCCTCATTTTTAGCATGCACATGGCCCGCGTTTTTGCTCTCTAGCGGCTTTCGTGGTCAATTTAGAGCTTAACCTATTTCGAATTCGGATTCCTGAGTTCGATTTACCCCCCATATTTTTTTGGCCCGCGAAACATACCCATGCCGTTTATTCAGCTGCTAGAAATAAGTTTAAGAATTTAAGTTGGAACAGTACGGACAACTGGTGAATTCCGATGGAAACAATGATGATGCTAAAATTGCTAAAACTATTTTAAAAATACTGTTTAAAGAAAACCAGCGGGTGAAGGAATGTTCTATAATAATAATTTTTGTTATTCTCGATTTAGAAACACTTCTGGTCGCTTTTAAAGAATCTGTGTTAAATTATTTTTATGGTGCTTGGAATTTTATAAAAATAACTAATTTTAAAATGAAACTTTTTTCAAAAATAATTTAATAACTACTGTCGTGTGTGTCTAAGAGGACAAAACGGCAGAAGTACGACAGTATATATTTTCAAAATATAAATTAAAAAATTAAGGGTATGGTGGTTCCTAAATTGACATATTCCCGATGAAACAAGGATTCTCGGATACTATTTGGATTAGCCAATTTGTAGAACTAGCCTTTCGCTTGCGAAAAAAATATGTAATTTTTGTTTGTATGTTCACACTCCTAGAAACGTTACCTGTACAAGACAACCAAATCTAAACGAAAGAGCTATCTCTTCCCAGGTTTATTTTGAACATATCCTTAATTTTTACACAGACTGTATTATTAGTAGGCCCAACTCAAGGGAAGCATATGTACATGTGTAATTATAATTTTGGTGATATTATTTTCATCAGAAATATTTTTAAATTTGAAATGGCTATAAACCAAACATTTGTTTCTCCCATATCATATGATCCATATTTTACCAGTTTTACAAAGTTTATACCAGATTTTATAAGTTTATACAATTTGGCTAAAAACTGGATAATAACCTAAAGGATAATAACAAAATTAGGTACTTTTGTTTCAGTCTATAACGACAGGTGGGTTTTCCCAAGTACGTTTTCTCAAATTGTTATAACAATTAAAATTTGTATATAACGTCCCCTAAATGTAAAAAGAGAATAACAAGAACATTACATTGGCCCTGATTGGCTAAATCGGTAAAGCGATCAGAATCACATTAGCGCCCATGACGTCACCTTTGGTGATACTTCTCTTTTTATTTTTAGTGAGCCGTATATATATATATATTCCAAAAATTTTTAAATTATATACGATTTTGATGAATAAATTTTGAAACCCCTTTTTTGCTCTTCATATTTTTTACAAGAATGAGGTGTTTTATAAATAATTTCGAAATTAATTTCTTCATTGAGTGTGTCCTTATAGACAGAAACCAACATATATCCAGATGGTCATATCATATAATTTTATTTAAAAAACCAGGCCTTTGAAATTAAATCCGGCAGCGGTTTCAATATCATCTCCATCAGAAATATCGTCATTCGCGTCATCTTGTGCTTTGTATTCTGTTGATTTCAATCTTAATTCAACTCCATAACCGGTGAGTGGCGTTTTTTGCCCATCAGCGTGTAATTTCCATCTTACAGCAAATCCGAGATTATTTTCTGCGGCAAAAGCAGCCCCCAGATTTAATTTTTCTTCATATTGATCGTTTTCTGGGATACCATTGATGACTAAGAATTTTGAACCAGCTGAACCAAGCTGCAAATCAGTAGGCTGGATGAGACCAGCTAAACCAGAAATATCTGACGCTTCGATTTCTTCGATAGTACAAAACCTTTGATCAGAAATTGAGTAAAATGCCTAAAGAAGACTTTTTAGCAGACCGGGCAAAATTTTGAATTTTAAACTCTAGTTAACCATAGGGTAGTTTTTTTAAGGGACCCACTCTACCCATGACGATTATGGGGAAACCAAAGGCGATATCGCGAACAGTTTTTAGCATTCAACTGCAAACTAAAAAAGCTAATGGATATTTTTTTTAGTTCTTATAAACACATTTGACAGTACCAATTATTTTGTATTTTTAAATTTTTTTTGTTTAAATCCTGGGTATAATATTTTCTGTCGCCAAACAAAAATAATTCTTACTTGGTCTACACATTTTTCGGGAAATGGAAGGGCTTCATTTCTTCCTGCTTCGACTCTTGGGGAATATACTCTTAGTGATAAAGAGAACAATAACATTTTGATTGTTCCCTCTGACAATTTACATTTCCGAGCAGCATTTTTTATAATTTCGTATAATTTTACATCATCTTTCCATTGAAGGTCTATCATAAGTTTAAAAAGTAAAATTTATAGAATAAAAATTCCGAAATTTCAAAAAATAAATTTATAAAATAAAAATTCTGAAATTTCAAAAAAAAATATTTTTAATGGCAGCAGTATCTNAAAAAATTGTCTTAAAAAATAAGAGCAATAAAATAATGATTTTAAAATTTTCCCTTTTGTGCCAGCAATAATTCTGATAAATTTTTCTAAGGTTCTTTCATTCTTCAAGGTATTAACAAATTCGATCGCTTCGATGTATAATGGCGAAGAGTTCCAGCTGGAATCTAACGAAACCGAAACTGGGGATGTTCCCTCTCCCAGAACGCATCCCAAAATAAACGGGAGCAATCGCATTCTAAAAATAAGAATTAAATTAAGGAGGTGGTCGTTGTTAAATATGATATTTGTAAAACAGTTATTTCGGCTGTTTATCTTCAACTGATATGTTTTTAACGACCATTTTAAAATTTGTTCATTATTCGGCAGTCGGTGAAAAATTTATCAGTTGTTTTGATTTAAAAATTCAGAGAAAAAATCGGTTAAAATAGGCTCAAAAACTTCAAGGCCCTTGAAAAACCAAGAAGAATTCTTGCTTTATTATTTTTTTCAAACTGTGACCTTCAAATGTTTTAATGTTGAACAATTTTTAAGTTAAGTTCTGAGAATAATTTATTATTTTTAGCCAACAACGCCACCATTCGACCATTCTCTTAATAACATTGTTGCATAAGAACCACTTGGAAGAAAAAATGAAAGGGTGTCCCTATGAAGTTTTATATTTCCAGTTGAAATAAATATTTTGCGTTTTCCAGAAATTGTACTTTTCGAGAGACCAATTTTTTCTAAGTTTTGTTCGATTTCGACCCTATTGAGCAGTAAAGACTCATAACTAGCTTTTATCAATACTTCTGATATTTTTTCTTGATATTTTGTATATAAAGTTTCATCTGCGGATAATATAAACGGGCAAAATTCGTCAGTGTCTGGCTGACTTGAAACAATTTTATTCCATAAAACTGAACTGCCAGATTGGACTACAAACTGTTTGAGTCGAAAATGTACTGAGTTCCACACAGCCGCCCAATTTATTTCGTCAGATTTTTCATATTCTGCTTTTATAGCTTTTAAAAGGCTTATTTCGAGTTTTCTTGCAGGGTGAAGGGCTTTCAAAATTTTCGGGATTTTCAGTGATGCAGATCTTGAATTTACAATTTCTTCAATATTTTCTAAGATAGATTTGGTTTTCGAATCCGCGTCTATTGAAGGTAAAATGCTATTAATTGCGGCTTGATTTTGGATTTCAGGTGCCTCAGATTTGTGTGCGAGATATTTCTGAACTGCGACATAGGTTATGCTGCATAGTGCATTTAAACAGACGTGTTTGGGTCAAGAAGTCCTGATAGAGTGCGATGAAACAAGTGGCTTGGCGACTAAACTGCCTGTTAGAGATTAACCAGCGATTAACCAGTAAAAACTGGTAACCGAAATAAAATGGCTCTGCAGTTCGACCCAGCTTGAAAAGTTGTATTGTGACTGGGTTCGGACAGGGAAAATTTGAACTTTTAAGTGAATAAATCTAACTTAAAACAAAATAAAAAATTCTAATGAAGAATTTAAAAACTAAAAACATTATCGAAAAAAAAATTATTCCGGAGAATTTTTCGAGGATTTTTAAGTTTTAAATTTAAAAAACCAGAATTATAATATTGCGCATTCGAGCGCAAATTTGATTTGATTTTATCGGAAAATTTTAGAAATTTAGGAATAGATAAGTGAAAAAAAGTTTCCATAACGTTCCCTCTATGATATTTTTCGCTTTCAAAGTCAAAATTAGTCATTTTTTGAAAATTTTCAAAATTATTCGAACAACATTTTTCAGCACTTAATCACTCTCATAGCGTTGTTTCATATTACTTTCGGTTTTACTTTGGCCCCTGGTTCTCCCAGTCAAAACCCTAATTATGAACCGAAATCTCAGAAAGATCGTTTACACCAATTCTGAAGTTTCTCGCGAAAAAATCCAGGCATCTTTCAAAACCAGACCTTGTCGGTAATTTCCAATCATTAACAAAACCCCATTTATCGGCATTGATCTTCGAAAATAATTCAAATTTTCGGCTTCTGATATTTCCAGTAATTTATGATGTTTTACACCAAATCTTTGAAGGCCAAAATAATTAGAAAAAAATTCCGGCAGTTTTTTATTTTCTTCTAATTTTGTTTTTTCGTCAACCTTTATTTTTATTTTGAATTTATTTCCGGTTAAATCTCCAAGTTGCAAATGGCGAAAAGCTACTTCCTCTGTTAAAATTTTGAAAAGTTTTTCGTTTTCAAAAAACTTAATCAAATCTTTTGAAATATTCTTGATCGAAAAGTGTTGAATAATTTCAGCTTTTGCGTCTTTAGTACCAGCATACGATATATCCTTTTCGGAAATTCGCAATTTTTTAGCAATGATCGATATAACTTCAGCCTAAAAAATAAATCAGTTTTACATTTATAACGGATTTTTTAAAAATTTTGAAAGTAAGTCGAGCCTCTGATAAAAGAAACAAAATTGAAGGGAAAAATATGATTTTTTTACTGATGAAAATGTCGGCTAAAAATAAGAATTCCGGTTTAACTTGGCGAACACAAAATTATTTTAATCATCGATTTTAATTTGGCCGATACATCTTGTACGGTTACCGGTGCGCATCCTATATATTTTTCATATTATATGAGTGATATAATATGACCATAGATGCGTTATTTTATTTGGCTGAAGTCTTGAACATTTTTTTGGTAACAATTTAATAAATAACATTAAGGTACCTGTTGTATTCCTAGACGAAAAACTTTGATAATTTTGAAATTATTATCCTCTGGTTTTGGTTTCATAAATATTCTATATCCTCTCATTCCATCGTTTATCAAATCTTCAAAAGACAATAATTTTTTGAAATTTTTCATCAAAATTTGAATAAATTTTCTTCTCGTATCTTTTTCATTAAAATTTTCAGAGCGAATTTCTGCGGATTGTTCTCCAGAAATACTAATTCTGTGAAATTTACAGGAAGATTCGAAATTTGTAACATCCATTATTTGTATAAAAGTTTTCGAATTTCCATAAACATGAATTTCACCTAAAAACTTTTTTTAACAATTACAAATTTTCAAAACGTCCGCTTAGACGCACAAAAAACGTCCGCTTAGACGCACGGGGACAAATTTTGGTCTAAAAATCGTCTGAAATAATGAAGCTAGAGAGCTGTAATTATAAGCCAAAATTTCAGCATAAACAGCCGCATCTACTGTTGAAATTTGAACTTGATAAGAACAAATTTCACGGAGTTGTAACTCGGACTCTGTCATATTCATTTTTTTGCATGTTTTTTGATCTTTTGAATGACATTTTTCACAAATTGGTTTTCACAAACCATTTTTTATCGTTTTGAAAGTTAATTTCCTAAAATTTAAAGTACTTTTTATGAGCTAAAAAAGCAACAAAAATTAATTTAAATCGGTTGATTGTAAAATTTTCAAATTTTTAGCAAATGCTCATTAATTGGAAACCCATTTTTTTTCAAAAAAGTGCGTTTCCAGAGCAGTGTTCTAAAACGGGATGAGTTTTCAATCCCGATCCCGCCCGGTCCCGACCTAAGTTGAAATTTCCAATCCCGATCCCGACCTAAGTCGAAATTTCCAATCCCGATCCCGACTCGGGATCCCGTTTTAGAACAATGTTTCCAGAGAGTTGTTAACAAAGTGTATTTATAACTAAAGTGTTTTTTCTGACATTTGACGTCAAAAACTGTATTTTTTCACGACATCCACCCACTTAGAAAATAATTTGATAATTATTTACCATTTGATGTTCTGGTTTCTAGCCATGGGAAATGTTTCGTGATAATCGTATGAAATCCCCGTCTTTTTTCAGTTTCCACTTTTCCCAAAGTTTCAAAGTCTGTTATAATTTTACCATCAACCAAAATCTTATTTTTCACCTTAAATGCAAAATCTCCAAGTTTCTCAAGAATTCCAAGCTTTTCATCTTCAGTTAGAAAATCATGATCAATAATTCTCGATTTTTTCTTAGGCGGCTCGTACACCGAGTCCAAGAGTATTTCAGTTACGCAAAAATCAGATGGCGATTCTTTTATTGTCCCATATATTTTAGCTCTAGAGGTAACAAATTTTTCGATTCCATATAAATCCATTTGTCTAAAAATAAAGACATCAGTTTTGAATCCTAAATAAAAGTATAATTGACAAACGTCCTGACAAAAATTGTCAAATCATATGTGTCAGGACGTTTGAGTATGTGGTGTACACTGGCTACTATTTTGTAGAAACCAATTATCTTTTATAGAAACATTTTTTATTTAAAAAACTGCGTTTTTATCAAGTTCGTTTTTATTTTAAGATTAGGTGTTCGCTGTAAAGTCCTTGCAGTGCAGACGTATTTTTTGGAAACGTTACACGAAGCCAAAATATAATTGATTTCCAAGCGAGGGCATTTAGCCTAAAATTTACACACAAATGCAATTTTAACTGAGCACCCTTTAGTAAAAAGTACAAATCTAGGGTATTTTTATTTTCGGTACCATACGTGAGGTCTCCTGCTGTAAATACATTATTTAATAAATTGTGACTTCAACTTCAGAAAATTTTAAAATTGACAAAAATGTAAAATTTGACAACAATTGGCAGTGGTTCGTACAAATATTTTTTTGAAAACTTGGTTCGCGTTTTTCAACCTCACTTTTTTTATGCTTATTTTTTATACCTTCACCCAATACTTGTGATCGTCATAATTTTGTGTTTTTCATTTTTTGTATCTAAAATATCTTGAGGTGACTAATCTAACTTTTTGTATATTCTGAACGAAGGCAGAAAACTTACAATAGTTAAGTCTGAATTTATTCATCTATATTTAAAAAAAACAAAGAAATTTAAATTGACTCGACCTCCAAATTTTCAATAATTACAATTCAAGTTTTTGTTGTTGTCGTTTATTTTCCTAAGTGAGTGTTATAAGTGTGAATTGAGTCAAAATGCAGATAGGGTGAACTTAACAGAATTTTAGCAGCGTAAAATTTTACTAGGGTGAGTATTATCTTTCAACATTGATAATAACGTTGTTTCTATTGTGAGGTCACTATCTGTTCCAGAATCTTCTTCATTGTGATATCTAAAGAAGCAGCCGTCTCCTAAAATGTAAGTTACTTAATTGAAACTAACAGGACGCGATTATTTCAGATTTTCGTGCGTTATTTCTATAATTTTAAAGAGAAGACATATTAAAACCAATGAAAGTTGTGAAGATACAAGAAAGTCTACTGCGGTTTTCGTCTACAAGGACAGCTGATATTTTTTTCATATTGTCCTTAGGGTAGTTTTTTTAAGACGTGACAGATTTCTTTTTCACACAGACGAACGTTATGAGATTCACAATAAACGTTATTTTTGCATTCAAGGAAACTAAAAAGCTTAGCCATTTTTTTTTAATTTTCGAAAAAAATTTCAAAAATTTTTAAAAATTCGAGATTTCCAAATGACGGAAATGACCCAATATGGGATATCCTACGGAAAGCTTAGAAGAAATTCTAAGGACTAATGGCTGAAAAATTCCAAAAATTAAGTTTTCTTAAGATTTTTTATAATGACAAAGTGGTAAAAAGTCAAATCTGTCGCGTCTATAAAAAACTACCTTAGGTTTTGGTACCATATTGTATTTATTTTTCAAAAATGCTCCGAAAATTTGAAGCCATTTATGAATAATAGAAATTTAGTTTTGTCAAAAAATAAAGAAGACATTTTTTTGCTCTTTGTGCAAAATTTTCGGGAAAAAAGGTGTTTTATCGAAAGATTTTCGGAATATGAGGGGTTTTATAAACTTGAAACAAAAATTAAAAGGCGCTTTCTCATTCATATTGTCCTATAAATAGAAGGACACGCCAAAATAAAAATCGTAGGTTTTAGCCATATTTTGTAAATATTGTCCTTACAGAGGGTGTCTTTTAAGACGAACAACACAGTAATTTGACGCTCTAGGAGGTGTCATATATCAAAAAATTTGCCAAAAAATCCTTTTCAAAAACTAAAATTATTTTCGTTCTCAAATGTACCTGAATTAGTTTTGATCCGGTTAGGCCCTTAATACTAGCTGCAATATGTTCACAAATATTAATAGAATGCAGCGGGTCTTCTTTCACGTCGTCCTCCTCTTCTCCTTCGAAATCCTCTAATTCTCTACAAGCCAATAGCTCAGATAGTAATAACCCAGCAGCGGGACCAGAAATTCCCGTGATTTCTCCGGCAGTATCTTCTTCTTGAGAATCTTCATCGTCCTCATATTCCTCATCATCCTCTAAAAATCAAGAAGGTTATTGAAATAATTCGAGGATAGCTACACTTTGTAATTTGACACCAGATATTTTATACTAAAAAATGAAACCGAAAAGGTGTCATAAATTGGAGCAAAAATACCAGGCTTGATTCCGGCAATTAATCAAATCGGGTATAGTACGGAAGATAAACCAGCGCAATCTATCCGAGATGATTAAAGAAAGAATATATCTTGGGTATTTCTGCATATGCTATTATAGATCGCTAGTATACTATTATTTTTCATAAGATCGTTTTTTAAGAGTGTCCAACTTAAGGGATTTATCATATATGTTCTAAGAGAACCAGACTAGACAGCGACAAATGTTTTTTTGCATCTGAATCTTAACCGAATTTGTAATGGTGAAAAAAAATTTTCCGGTGATTACCAATTTACCGTATTCGCAAAAAATCATTTTTTCGGTAATTTTGTGCAATTTCCATGACTGATTTCCGGTCACGTGATCTAGGAAGCCAAAAAAAATTCTACTGTATATTTTTTTCCAAGATTTCACGTGCAAAAAACTATTTGTCGCTATCTTGTCTAGTCTCCCAGTCGAAATCACAGTGGAACACTCTAAAAAAACGACCTTTAGGTATGAGTTTTTTATATGAAGATTATGATCTACCAAAAAATTAGGGAGATTTAATTTCTAATCTACCTTAAAAAATAATTATATAATATTGATGCGAACAAATCTGACCAGGATATGAGCACCGCACGGAGGCGAATTTTGTCATCATTTTTTTTGAAATTTTTTGTAGAAAGGGCTTGGTAGTATACTCAATTTTTTAGTAGGTTAAAAACAATATCACTATCTTTTAATTTTAGCAGCAATAAGTCTAACCATATTCGACAGTATCTCGTTCTTTTTGTCCAGCCCATTCTGTTGATAAAATTTCCATCGAATATCTCAAGAATGAAACATGTTCAAACTTTTCTTCTTTCTTTTTAGATCGGGTCAATCGCCCAGAAGTTACATCTTCAGTCAAGTTCAATCAATTTGATTTTGAAAATTGAAGAAATATTCTTCAACTCTAGGTTTTTTAATCAGTCATGTGACAATCGACATGATCTTTAATTTTGTTGAAAGTTTATTTACTATTGTATAAAAAAAAATTGCAAACAAAGATCAAGGTCGGTCTTTTTTTAATGCTTGACAATGCAGATCGTTCGGGACTGGTTAATTCGTTTTTTTGTTAATTTTGGGCAACAATATAATTTTTCAAGCTACGTGCCACTGCAAAACCAATTTTCAATTAACGGTTTAACCGGAAAACAAAGGTTTCTCAAAAACAAATCAGAAATAACCGGTAAAATCCCATATCGAAAAATCCGGTTTTGCACGTAGCGAAAATGTATAGTGTGTCCAAAAATTTCAAAAAGATAGTACCTAGGTATGTCCTAGTTCCGATCTCACTAGCCATTTGGAGGCTTTTAACAAAAACAGATCCATGGTTTGTTTTTTAGAAGGGTATTATCTCGGTGACATCTTAACTGGCACAAACGACACAGTAAACGGTTTTTACTATTTCCAGTTTTATACCAGAAAGTTCTGATGATTTTTTATTCGATAAGCTAATATTTTCTGGTAAATTTCCGGTAGAAATTGAAAAAACGGCTCTGCAGCTGTATGTTGTTTTGAAAGTTATATGCTGACCCAAAATTAAAAAAAAATATTATGTGCCAGTCCCGAGCTGTCACATCAAGATAAAATATCCTTCGTCGTGTATCTGCCTAAATCTTAAAATACAGCAATTTATCTTGTCATCAATAATGAGCAGCCCTTTTCAAAAAATTGCAAATTCCTAAAAAATAATTTTCGAACTTTCCTTCTATTTTTTTTCTCATTGGTATGTTCAATAACTCTCCATTTCCTTGAACTCCATATTCGATTAATTTACATAATCCAGCAACGGTAACTCTTCGCTCGTAAGCCCCAAAAATTTCAACTTGTTTCTCAAGCCAAAGTTGCAAAAGCGGTTGAAGTGCATTCTGACCGGTTAAGAAAGTAACCAAACCTTGTGGGTCGGCAGAAGCTAACCGGGCAAAAACGAGTAATAAAGCTTGCTGGACAGTTAGTGTGGTAGCTTGATTCAATTTGACCAAAACAGCCTTAAATGGTTTAAAATTTTTGTTTGAANGTCTGTAGGAGCGTATCGTACAAAACGTCTTCCTTGAATAATAATTGAGTGAATTAAGCTTGAGGTGTGAAAATAAACTTCTATGGCATAACATATTTTTGAGGAACAGGTAAAAAAAAGTTAACACAGATAATTTTAAAGACTCGTTGTGAAATGAAAACTATATAATGTAATTGGTGATGAAGAGAAATAACGTTAAAATTTTATCGTTATTTCTTCGTGGTTTTTAGTTTATCCAGATCATCATGCAGCTGTTTAATTAAGATTTTATCAGCCGAAATATCGAATCGTAGCTCACGATTGATTTTTGTGAAAATTTAAATTTTGGATTTTTAGCATTTGCAGCTCTTTTTTTCGCAGGTAAATTTTGAAATTTTCATTCGAAGAATTTTGAGTTCATTTTCTTTCCGCTTTAATTTTGAAATTGCCTTTTCTTGTTTTTTTGCTTAAAGCTAACATTTGCGGTCAACTTTAAATTTTTTTGTCTATAATTTCCCACCATTCTTCGCAATCCAATATTTTCATTTTCCAAAACTGTTTTTTCAAAATCGTTGTCGTCATCAAATGCGTTGCTAACCTGAACATTTTGTAACAAAAAAAAATCATTTTTTAACAAAAGAAAACATTTTTTAACCAACAAAATATTTTATAACAAAAAAAAACATTTTTTCACAAATAAAAATATTTTTCAACAAAAAATTTCCTAATCTACCCAGGCCAAATTCAAAGCATATGCTGCACTAAATTTATTGTCAATTTTTATCAGGGAAGTCGAAAATGACACTCAAAATGTTCCAAAGTGACCACAGGAGCCGCTAGAGAGCAAAATGAGGACAATATGAAACTTGTCTTTTTTAAGTGTGAATTGATATCTGTTTGATCGAAATTGAGTTTCAAACTCATCAAAAGTACACACATTTGTTGGAAGGTGAAAATTCTCACACAAGAATATCAAAAATATATCTCGGTTGCATTTATTAGTGTTTTGAAGAAGAATTTATAATTATGCATTATTAATAAAGTACAGAATGGGGAAAACATTTTCTAAAAAAATGTGAAAACTCGTGCCCACTATACACGGGATTAAGGGTCAATACTAAAATGTATACAAAGTGAAATGTATACAGTTTACATTTCACTATCAAAAACTCATTTTATCAAAAAATCATCATATCAAAAACTTTGTTTATAACATCAATTTTCTGTTAACATCAAAATAACTTGTATTATAAGATGATAAAAGTTCGAAAAAATTTATTTATTCATAACAATAATTTTATATAGATTTAATACATTATTGTATACATTTCACTATTTTTTGTATACATTATTTGTATAAATTTTAGTTTTTTACACTTTCACAGGCAATGATAAAGTTCGCAAAAAGTATACATTCAACAATTTGTATACATTTACGTGATTCGTATGTTTTAAAATTGTATACATTTTAAGTCTTGGATATAAATTGTATACATTTCACAATTTTGTCATTTCAAAGGTTGTATACATTTAAATTTTTGTATACATTTTAAACATTGTATACATTTCGCACTGATATACATTTCACTATGTATACATTTTAGTATTGACCCCGGGATTAACCGTGCAAAACTTCTTTGACAAAAAATTTAGCCATGCCCCGAGTGTACACTATAATTTATGTGTACACTGATATCATCCTATCTTGAAAGTATTAGAATTAGGGTTAGGTAAACTCGTGTCCAGTGGACAAGGTATAAAACGACGAAAAGCTGTTTCTTGGAAAGGCTAGGATTAGGGTTTAAAAATAGGGTCGTGTAACACGGCTGTGTCCGCAGGAACAAATGACCATATTTTTTTAACAATAATCATTGACTTTTCCGAGAAAAGTTTTGCCATGCCACGAGTGTACACATAAACAGTATTTTCTATAAACCAGCAAAAAAAATTTGAGCCTGCATTTAGAGCTTAACCTGCGTTTTGTTACTCTTCCTATTTAAATGCTTAATTTATTTTGCTATTTTCTACATTTTGCTTTCAGTTAAGTTTAAATGTAGAATTCTGCATTTTGCATTTTCGCCGTTTTGCTTGCGACCCAGCATTTAAATGCTTCCAAATATACAAAGGTACTAAACGATTTGAAATAATGAATTATTAAACTGAAAAATGGGTATCAATGCTTTTAAGCGTCTTAAAAAACGTCTTAAAAGTTCAAAATTTTATTATGGGAAAATACGTTTTTTTTGTTGAATCAATGTTGTACCTTAAAAAATCAGGGAGGAGATTTTGATCGATGCTTCAAATGAGTTCATAGAAAAGTTAATTTTTATCATCTAATCATGTTAAGAAAATTCAATTGTAATTATAGCGATCGTATGCTAGTTTTTGTAAGAAGATTTGATCGCAAAAAAGTCAATAGTATTGTGCTGAAAATAATAAATAATTTCAGGGCAATTAATGAAAAACAAGTGCTCAACTAAAAAGCACTAGCCGTATTGATGCGACTACAAATTTATGTTAACGGAGTTGAAAATCTCATGTTTTGACAAATTTCGATCAGAATCTCTGTCCAAACATGAGATTACCAGCTCCTTATAAATATATTTGTATAATGCCGTTAAGTTGAGCGTAAGTTCTTAGTTAGTTGCCCTCAAATAAGTTTGAGCACAACATGAGTAGCATTTTTGCGGTCGAATTCTTCTTGCTAGATAAGCAAGAAATCCATATCTAAAAATTCCTGAAACAAATCCCTCTTTACTGGCTTTTTCTGAGTATTTCGGCGGGCGGCCAAAAGTATAAACTTAAACTTAAGGGGGTATTCGACGCGTTTTACTGATTTTGAGATGCGAAAGAAGTTATTTCAAATAACCCTCAGATTTTTATACATTTAATTGAAACTTTTATTTATAAAAATATGTTGAACTACAAGATTGTTGACAGAAAACAAGAATTTAATCTTTTATTTATCTGAGAAAGTGATCCTTATTCGTGTTTTGAGTCGGCAAAAATAACGTTTTTTACTTTTCGAAGAAAAAATAATTCCATGTCGTTCTTTCATCCAAAGTAGGCTCATTTGGTTAAACATAGCAGTTTACTCCAGTTGGAGTCTTAACATTTAATAAGCCGAAAATATCTTGTGGTGAAATCCTAAAAATATTGATACCAAAAAAACTAATTATTTTGAATTGATAATTAAATTTATTAAGAAAAATGGTAAATATTGAGTTATTTATTGTTATTTTAAATGGAAAAATAACCTGTTTTTAATGTTTTTTTCATAAAATGCAAATATTCTATTTGAATAACAGTTATTCAATAACTACATAATTACTACTGTATAGCAATCATTGTTCAAAAAATATCACCGAACAAAAAAATTTACGGCTATTCATCTACTTGTTTTCTGGGAACAGTTCAGGGGAAATAGACAACACAAGAGCTTTTGGTCAAAAATGTTGCCTATTGTGTCCGTTACGTTTTGACATCACCCACTGTATTAGAAGTATTGAATTTGTTTATTTTACAACGTAACTTTATTGACGATTGACCGTGTACAATTTTCATGACGAGAGTGTAAGTGTAAAATATGCTAAATTACAAGTTGTTTTAACTTTTGAATGCTTAATTACATTCGAATTTTCAACATATATTCAAAAATCTGCACTAGTTTCGTAAAATGTATTTGATAGTCACAAATAGAGGAGATCCAGCAATTTCATTGGTCACTTCTCGAGAATCCATTTTTGTGACGTATCAATACAATTTTACGACTAGGCAGGATTTTCGATATACAGGGGGGTGCGGCGTATAGTTGGAAAGTTTTTCACCAAAAAACCCCAACTATACGCGTAATTCCAACTTTACGCGTAATTTCCAACTTTACGCGTACGACTGGGAAAATGTGCTCTGATTGGTCAATTTAAACAGAGTTTATACATGTAATTGAGTTAAAGGGTGGTCAGAGTAAGAATTTCTAGGATGTATAAATTTAATTTTATCGAAAAAAATGAAATAAAGTTAATTTTAAATAAACATGAATTCGTAAAAGATTTATCCGAAAATCGTTAAAAAATCGTTAAAATGTAGGAAACAATGGAAATTATAAAAAAAAACAATTATGCTCACAGTAAATCAGTCTCAGAAAACCAGAAAAACTAAACACTTTTATCCGAATAACTATTGGCCAATTTTCAAGCTAGCAGACATTGTCTGCGAGACTTGAAAACATGTTTTTAAACTTCTTGAAATAAAGACACTTCATTGGTCAATCTGAACATGTTTAAAAAAAATGTATTTTGCATTGTCGCGCCGACCGGAGAATCTTGGTCTGAGAATCTGGTTGAAAACGCCTATTTTTTGCCTAGGAACGTTTGAAAAAAAACCCTATCTTTTGCCTACAACTATACGCCGCACGCCAGNAACGAATAAATTTATTTTTCAAATGTGTAGGTTTTTGCGGAGGCTTACGTAGGTTGTTGCGTGGGTTCCAACTATACGCGTACAACTATACGCCGCACCCCCTTGTACTACAAAAATTTGTGGGATTCTGCAAAAACCACGCACTATCGGAATGATGATCTCTCATTAGTTGTTTTAGACTTTAATCTGCTTAAAAATCGAAAAATGTACATTTTAAATAAGCATTTTTCATAGTCATGGAAAATTTCTGCTTTTATCATTTTTGAGAGAGTTTGAATGAAAATTGAAACTATGAGACCGCGAAATTCTTGGCGTTCCCTTGAAAATGTATCACAATTGTATGCAGCATGTAAAAGTTTTTCCTTGTTGAAGAACAAAAATCTTACGCTGATTAACAAGCACCGCATTTCCTGACAATCAACAATTTAAGTGCTGCTATGTTTTCAATCTAACCGTGAAGAGTAGGCTGGCCAAATATTTTTCTAATTATTTCGAAAAAATTTGTCATGTTTAAAATTTAGCACCCACAACCCCCAAACGTATTTTATCATTAATTGTTAAACTGATCATTTCAGAATTTTTTAAATAAGACAATAAAGTCGAAAGCTGATAAACTACATACTGTATTTGTTATAAATCCTTAAGAACTTATAAATCGTGTTGAAAAAGTTGTGTTGAATTACTTAAATTTAGAGCTCGAACAAAAATTCTCTAACCATTTTTCACTTGATATTTTGGATATACTTTTTAGCTGGACGAAGTTACATTATCTGTATGTCACATTGTCGACATACTGGAAAGTGTTCAATTTTTTAAATGGCAACTTTTTTCAGTAAACTAACGTATAAATAAGATTGGGAGGGTCAACCAGATTTATTACCTACCAGATTTTTGGCACTTAGTTTTAGCGTGAATAAATTAAACTGATTTAACTTATCTGAAGACAACTGTCAATATATTGACAGATTAATTGGTTTCTTTAGTTTCTCGTTTCAAATTTTTACCTTGCTGTGAACTTGTGAG
>SCLH01000211.1:71024-117707 GCA_004367855.1 Oikopleura vanhoeffeni
TTTAAAAACTGCATCATCGTCGACAGAACTTTTTTTGTTAATACTCAAATTCTCTCGAAAACAATAAAAGGCAAATTTCAAGAATAATGTTTGATTTCCTACAGTATGAATCAGAAGTGTCATGAATTAACTCCAGCTCGTATCAATAGCTAAAAAGTGGATCTGTAGGCCTCCACTTCTGCGTTCGCGTTTGAAACGCCCTTATTGGTTATCTTCGTTATATCCAGTGCTCTTATTGGTCAAACACGAACAGAAAAGTAGAGGCTTAGGAATACCAATCTTTGAGATGGACTCATACAAAATATCTATTTTGAAGTAAACCACGCTGATTTGCTGGAATTAATATGTGTGCCCCAATTATCATAATCTAATATTTTATTAAGCTTTAAAATTATATAAAGACATTATATTTATCAACGTTTCGATACTTTATTTATCATTCTCAAGATAAATCTTTTTTTAAGTTCAGAATTTAAACATCAAAATCGCAGAATCTAGAGTTTTTAACTCCCGTAGTGTCTTTTGCGCCATCGATGGCGCAATGGCCTTTAATCGCAATTTAGGACCCTTAATCATGTATGAATAAAAATNGTTGTAATTCATGCCAAAAAATTGACTTCAAAGAATGTGTGGTGTTCTCAGAATCGTCTATTTAGACCTTTACCGGTCAATTACAGGTAAACCGGACATCCGGTAAAAAATCAAAAAATTTTGGTCTTGGAGTTTTTTATAAGCTGTTGGATACAGAAATCCGTTTGCGAATATCTTGTTCCGTTCTATAATGACAGCGACAAAACTGTTGGGGTGTTCTAAAAAAAAAGTTACCTTAATTTTATTTTGCTATTTTTTACATTTTTCTTTTCAGTTAAATGTAGAATTCTGCATTTTCGCCGTTTTATTTGCGACCCAACATTTATATGCGTCCAAATATACAAAGGTACTAAACGATTTGAAATAATGAATTATTAAACTAAAAAATGAGTATCAATGCTTTTAAGCGTCTCAAAAAACGTCTTAAAAAGTTCAAAATTTTATTATGGGAAAATATGTTTTTTTGTTAAAAAATGTTTTGTTTTGTTAAAAAATGTTTTTTTTGTTATTAAATGGTTTTTTAGTTAATAAATAGTGTTTTTGTTAAAAAATGCATTTTTTTTTGTTTAAAAACTTTTTTGTTAAAAAATGTTTTGTTGAAAAACTTTTTTGTTAAAAAACCCCCTGCCGATTGTAGGACACCGTATTTGAAGCTTTATCCGTTATGTTCGGAATATCTTTTATAATTTACCGGTCTTGCTATTTTTCTAAAATACCGTATTTTGAAACCAGTTTCTTGTCCATTATTGTATTGGGGTCAAATTACATACATTTNAAAATGTGACATGCTGTATACAGTATACTTTCAAGTATTATAAATTGAAATATAAGAAATATAATTGAATAATAATACTATGGATCATAGTCTATGGTGGTATTTTTCTCCCGATGCCTTCAATATGCAATATAATATGACCCCCTTCAGGTCATTTTTGTAATTTGACCGTTTGGTGTCATATTATGAAATTTGACCCCTAAAAATTTTTAATCCGAATTGTAAAAAAAATCGTACTCATATCATAAGCACTGACCAAGAAACCGCTAATTAATGATAATATAATTATAGAATTATTAAACTATGTCTTATTAAACATAGTCTACGTATAATAATATGTAAATTTCAATTTCTGAACCATTCCCTGTAAAATATTTTCTAAATTAGACGATTTCGCGCTCAATAAAATCAGGGTGACAAGTCTTCCAGCAAATGAAGCTGAATATTCTGGTGCATTTGGTTTCAATAAATGCAAAATTACTCGTTCTGCAGCTTCCATACCTCCGGGCATAGAACAAATTTGATCAGAAGCTGAGGCAAAAAATCCTCGGACACATTCCCCACCAGATTGGATAACTTGAGTGTCAGATGATGCCAAAGTTTTTTCGATCACAACAGGGTAAAGTTGGCTTAAATTCAAACGTTATAAATTATTTAAAGAATAAATAAACGGCTGTATCTTTCGCGTCATTTTTATCGCATAAAAAGGCACAGGTTTCTTCTAAATTTTGACATCCAAGCTTTCCAAAATTACGATTATGAGGGTCTGAATCACCTTTTTAGAAAACTTGATGTCATAATTTGTAAATGTCCTAATTTAAAGGAAATCTGAACATTTTTATGCAATTCTTAATAATCGATGCGAAAGATCAGATTTCAGAATCTGAAAACAAAAAATTGATATAGTTTTTGAAATTATTTTTTAGTCAAAAATATTATAAACATTTGCAAAGATTTTCATTCATACATTTAAACGGGTGTTATGTTGTCCAAAGGCACATACAAGAAGATATTGCCAAATTTCTGTCGTGTTGTTCATATCACTCCTTTTAGAGACACACGACAAATTTTTTATGGAATTTAGCAAAAAAATTAATATATTCATATGAAAAATAGCTTCCCGAATTTATATTGATCATTTTAATGTTTAAATAGTTTTTATTAAAATATTAACCTGACTAATTCTGATGGAATTGGTTTTGGGAGCGATCTAACAAATCTTGTAGTAATATCCAAACAAATTGAAATATAACTGTTATTCACGGAAGTTGTCCCAGCTTCGACAACATCTTCTGGTGTCTGAAGAATTTGAACCAAAAATGGAACCAATCGGTTAAATAATCCAGTAAATTCATGACGACGATCAGGTGATACTTCTTCGGCAACAGCACCAACTAATTCTTCGACCAATGAGCAAACATGTGGATCAGCACTAAATGATTGTTAATTTTTTTAAATAAGTCGTATTATTTGAATAAAATTTATGAATAAAATCAAAGAAAAATGTTCAAAAAAATTAAGAAAATACAGGAAGGTTTTAAGGAAGAAACCACAACGTACGTAAAAAAATGTGGAATAGAATTTTTCCTTAAATTAACGAAATATCAGAAATGCAACTTTGGAAACGAGAAAACTCTTTCTGAAAAATTGCATTTTTTCAACAGCATTTATGATATTGTTGTTAANTTTTAGGAAAAATTCGATTTTACATTTTTGAAAGTGTTTGATTAGTTTTTTTAAATTTTTGACAACGATTACTTCCAAAAAGTACCTGTATTTTCTTCATTTTTGTAAATTAAAAAAAATTAACAAAGTTTTTTGCAAACTTTCAATCTGGACTCACTTGAATTTCTGTAAAATATTTAAGACTAGTTCGACAATTTGGTCTGAATATTGCACGACGCATTCTGCGTTAACTCGAACGCATTCAGTGATTACTTCAATAATAAGGCATAAAACTTCTGTAGTAGCAGAACTCGTCATTTCCAGCAAAGAGCCCATGATTCTTGGCATGAACGGAGAAAAGACGTCTTTTGATTCTTCTGGAATTTTTGAAATAAATTCGTAGATAGCTCGTGATGCCTGAATAATTCAATCAATTTGGAAGAAAATTTTATAATTTTTTTCTGCCGTCGTTATTTTTCGCAAAGAATTCTTTAATAACTACTAAAATTCACAATATACCTTCGCCATGTAATTATTTGTATGACGAATTACCTGAACCCTGACAATATGATTTTGTGATTGATCAAGACCAATAGTTGTTGCTTCTAAAAATGCTTGAAGTACTTCTAGTCGAACTTTATCTGCAAAACGACCAGAAAACCAAAGAGCTCTCCCGAGCAAAAATGGGTTGCTAGTTGATCTCAAATCTTGCAAGACTGATCCTTCTAATAAAGATTGAATACTAAATTTTTGAATTAATTCTTCGTCGAAAGCTTCAGCCAAAGCACCAATGATGTAGTAAGATGATTCTTTTTGCTGCCAACTGATTCCCTCATTTTGAGATTGGCTAAAATTATAAGGTAGATAAAATAAGAGTACAAGATAAAAAACTTGAAATAAAAAAATAAATTATTGGAAACGGATTTTGTTAGCTGAAAAAATAAAATTTTGAAAAACAATTTTCCAAAACTGAAAAAAAAAATTAAAAAAAATGTTTTTGAAAAACTAAAACGAAAGTTTGATAGGGTAGCTTTTTTTAAAAGGAACCCACCCTTGTCAGCATAATAAGTCGAAGGCCGTAAGAGATATCAACAAACAGTTTTTTGTATCATGTACACAAGTGAATTTGTGAGATGGAAAACTTTTTGTTTTTTCCATGTCAACCAGTTCACTGGAAACATAGCTTTGAAATTACCGGTTTTTCTGAGGCAAAACATGGGAATTTTCGAAAAATATTTTTTTTTNTTGCCACATTTCGATTAAAATAGGCGAAAAAAAATTGTGCCTATTGAGATTCGAACTCCTAAACTTTCGGTTGGAAAATCAATTACCGGTGAACCGGTTGACTTGGAAAAAAAACTAAAAGTTTTCCATGTGACATGGACCATGTCACAAATTCACTTGTGTACATGATACAAAAAACTGTTTGTTGATACCTCTTATGGCCTTCGAGTTATTAGGCTGGCAAGGGTGGGTTCCTTTATAAAAAAAGCTACCTAATATTAGCTACCTATAGGGTTTTAAACAACTCAAAAATAAAATTTGGAATAAACTGAAAAAATTCATTTCGGCTGAAAGAAAATACAGAAAAAAAAACTGAATTGATTTAAAAAATCTTTGAAAGAACTGAAAATAAAATTTTTGAAAAAACTGAAAGATTTTTTGAAACTGAAACAAAATTTTGAAAAAAAATATTTGAAAAAGCCAATTTTCTTTTGGAATACCTGAAAATTTAAGAAAATGGGTGAAACTGTTTCACTGAAACAACCGAAAAAAAATAGTTAGAAAAAAAAATTTCGTCTTACCTGACATATTCTAGAAGTGGTGGTAAAAGTATAGGAATAAAATCTGGTTTTGCAATACATAAAAGCAAATCAAGCGAGGTTGTTCTAACTGATGCAATAAAAGCTTCGTCATCTTCTTCCTCGACAAACCGATCTGGATCTTCCTCCCAAGAACTAATCTGGCTGGCAGACGCCTGTAAAAAGATCATGATAGCTGGAATAAGTGGAGGGATGCCAACTTTTAGAACGCCAGCAAATGATTTTTTCTCCAATAACGTTGCTAAAAAGTCGATGACAGCGATAACAGTTCCTTGAATCCCTGCCTGTTCTGAGTCTGAATCCTCGGCACTTTCTACTTCGTTCTTATTTACAGCTCGGTTTAAATATTGAGAAGAAAGATTTTGAATAAATTGCCAACATACTTGTAAACAAGGGGTAGATTTTGGGGCGATTTTTTTACTGAATCCTTTTATCAACTGGTTGAAGCATTTGAAAACGTCTCGCTTAAAAAAGGATTTTTATAAATTTGGAATTACGGGGGTATGGATAACATGCTGATTTTTCTGCCTGTATTATAAGGTAACTTTTTTTTTAGAACACCCCAACAGTTTTGTCGCGATCATTTGAGNCAGAAAAATGACAAAATCAATTTAACAAATATCAGCGCAACATGAGAACGAAAGTTAGACCATTAACCCTTAACCAAAAAATCGACATTTGTTTAAATAACTCAATCTGGGGCCAAAAACGCAAAAACCTTAATATTCAAAATCCCTTCGAAATTAATTCACGTCTTACTTTTACATTCAGTCTAAAGATCCAAATCTCACTACTTACTTGCTACTAAAATCGCTAAAGATCTGAAAATCAAAATCCAAAGTTTGACATTCTATTTTTCAACTTTATTTTCTATAGAACATATATCTTCATCGTCTGGTACGTCATAACCGCTTAATTAACCATCCTGCCTATCACTAAGTTAAACTAGGTACGCGTTAACTATAACAGATAGTTTACGTTTTTAAAGCTCTGCGCTAACGGACATGTCGCTTTTTTAAAATAAAAAGCTTTCCTGACGTCAGAATCAAGTCTATCTGATTCTTCAGCAATTCAAATAGGGGGTTTAATTTAAAAAATTCTATTATCCAAATGCAAAATTGAGTCTGAAATGTTTTAAATGTATAAGAAATTTAAACTAATTCAAAGTCAATTTGACATGGAAAGCGTAATCTACGACCTCGGTATTTGCTTATAGTAATATAAAGAATTAGTTAGGGGCAAAGGGGGCATATGGGGCATTTTGGCATGTGCAGAGGTCGGGTATGGGCAAACGGTCTACATAGCCTCGCTAAGGCCGACATTTGAAAATAAACTTCATCTCCATTGAGTCCGATCGATTGTCTAACAGGTGAATCGACTTCAATGCCCAACTCCGCCTATCGCCCGTCAGCCTCCACAAACACTAGAAAGTACTAGATAAAAGACAAATGTCATAAGAAAATACCATGGCCATTCATGCGTAAAATATCGCAAGTAGGGAAGGGCATTTTAACCTTACCACAAAATCGGACATGTTTTGTTTAAAGAAGAGCTGCAATTCGCGCAAAAACCAAAAAAACCTTAATATAGACAAAAAAATCGCCGTTTCGAAATTGAGAGAGTGGCGATTTTCGTTTGTAAACATATCATCAGTCATATCCGAAGTAACTGTACTTGCTACATTTATTGCTAAATTTAAACAATAATATTGAAATAGGGCCAAATCTCAAAGTTGAAATTTCGAGTTTCTAACTTGGGATTCGCGCTATAGAGACAATACTTCTTAGCTCAATCTTTCGGTAGGCCTAAGCGCCAGATGAACCAGTTGCCGCTCACTGAAGTAAAACCTAGACGGCGGGTTAGTACTTACATGGGTGACCGGCTTATGAATACCTCGTGGCGCCAAGCATCCTTGAAAAATTTTAAAAGCTTTCTGACGCAGAATCTGCCAAGCCTATCGACGTCGGGCTACTATAATTCTTCAAATAGTGAATCTTTAATAAAATTCAATCCAAATCAAAATGACTTGAAAATTTTATATAAAAAAATTAAACTAAAATTCAAAAGTCATTTGACAAGAAAAACGAATCTACGACGGAGCTTATAAATATTGAAAATTAATTGAGAGAGGCATTGATTGCAGAGCAGCAGTTGTAGTGGCACGTCTACATAGCCTCGCAGGCGACACGAAAATTACTCATCCCATTTGAGTCCGACGGATTGTCACAGGTAAGAAATCGACTTTCCATCCAACTCCTCCTATCCCCTCTCGCCTCCGATAAACATAAAGTAATGAACAAATGTACAAAATTTCATAAAAATATGCATCATTCATGCGACATATCGAAATAGGAGAGTTGGGCCACTTAACCTGTTAGACAACAAAATCGGACATGTTTTTAAAATAGAGCTTCAATTCCTCGTCAGAAAACCAACCAAACCTTAATATTTCAAAATGCGCTTTCGAAATAATTCACGGCATTGTATTTTTACATTTCATCCTAGATGCCAAACTCGTGAACTGACTGTGCTCCCTTATTTTGGGCTAAACTTCTAAAAAATCTTGAAATAGCAAAATCTTCAAAGTGAAATTTTCATCAACTTGGGATGCTATAGAATCATCCGATTCTAGCTCATCTCTGCGGAGCGTCATACCCGCCTAAATGAAACCATTCCTCGTCCGACACGAGTTAACAGCACGGCGGGTTATATCTACATGGTGACCGGTTGGGAAACCTCGCGCTAAGCCACCTTTTTGAAAAATTTAAAAGCTTTGTCTACGTAGAATTGCAAGCCCTACTGACTGTCGGCTAATATTCAAAAATACTTTTGAAATTAATAAAAGTTTCATATCCAAAGTCAAAATGACTTTGAAAATTTTTTTTATATAAAATAACTAAATTTCAAAAAGTCAATTGACAGAAATCGTAATCTACGACTCGATTTCTATAGAAGCTATTAAAATTATTGAGAGAGGGCTATTTGGGATTCGGCTGAGGCAAGAGTGGTAGTGGCAAACGTCTACAACTCGCTAGGTCCGAATTGAAAATTACTCACCCATTTTTGCAGTCCGATCGATCTAACATAAGAACGGACTTCAATCCAACTCTCCCTATACCCCTCGCCTCCGCATAAACCAACAAAAGGACTGAAAATGTAAAATTTCTAAAAAATATGCACATCAGCGTAAACGAAAAGGAGAGTGGCATTAACCTGTTAGACAACAAAACGGGACAAAAAATTTAAAAAATAAAAAAACAGCCCCTGCAATTCTGCGTCAGAAAACGCAAAAACTTTAATATTTCAAAAATTGCGCTTTCGAATAATTCACGCATTCGTTATTTTTTTACAATTTCTCAGATACGAAAACCGTTGACTGACTTTGACTGATTATGGGCAAGATCTCAACAATCTTTGAAATAGCAAAAATCTCAAAGTTGAAATTTCAAGTTTCAACTTGGGATTGCTATATGAACAGATCGTAGCTCTATCTTTCGGTAGCGTCATATCGCCTAGAAAACAGTTCCGTCGATCACTGTAAGTTAACTAGACAGGGCGGGTTAAGAACTTAACATGGACCGGTTGGAAAACCTCGTGCGCTAAGCATCTTTTTGAAAATTAAACTTTCTGACGAGAATCACATCTGCAACTGTCGGCTATAATTTCAAATAGTTGAATTTTAAAATTTTCGCATCCAAAGTCAAAATTGACTTTGAAATTTTTTTATAAAAACAATTTAAACTAAATCAAAAGTCATTGACATGACAATCGTAATCTACGACCTCGAATTGCTATAGTAATATTAAACATTATAGTGAGAGAGGGCTATTGGATTTTGCATGCAGCATCAGTTGGTACAACGTAAAGCCCGCTAGCCCGACATTGAAAAATTACTCATCCCATTCTTGATCGACTTCGATTTGCTAACAGGTAAGAACGATCCATTCCACCTCTCTCCTAATCCCTCCGCCTCCGATAAACAAAAAATACTGAAAAAGTACAAAATCTAAAAAATAGCATGCAACATGCGTAAATACGAAAAGTAGAGAGGTTGGGCATTAACCTTTAGATCAACAAAAGAATTTTTGTTAAAATGAGCTTGCAATTCTGCGTCAGAAAACGCAAAAAACACCTTAATCATTTCAAAATGCGCTTTTCCGAAATTAATTCACGGCAATGGTAATTTTTACATTCGTCAGAGGCCGAATCGTTTGACCGACTTTGCACTTGTATTTCTGGGCTAAATTCTAAACAATTCTTTGAATAGCAAACTCTCAAAATTTGAAATTTTTCGAGTTTCAAACTTTGGATTTGCTATAAGATCATGATCCTTAGCTCTATCTGTCGGTTGCGCAATACCGCTAAATGAACCAGCCGCTCGATTCACTGAAGTTAAACTAGGCGCGGTAACCTTACAATGGTGACCGTGGGAAACCTCGTGCGCAAGCTCCTTTTGAACTTTAAAGCTTTCTACGCAGAATGCAACCCCATCGACTGTCGTGGCTATAATCTCAAATATCTGAATTTTATAAAACTTTCGAATCCAAAAGTCAAAATTGGACTTTGAAATTATATAAAAAAATTAAACTAAATTTCAAAAGTCCAAAATTGACAGAAAACGTAACATCACGACCCGATTGCTTACGTAATAAAATATTCGTGAGAAGGCATGGGATTGCATCGAGGCGCGTGGATGCAACGTCACATAGCCTGCTACGCCCGACATTGAAAATTTACCATCCCATTGACCGATTCGATTGTCTAACGTAAAACGACTTCATGACCAATCCTCCATCCCCTCTCGCTCCGATAAACATAAAGTACGGAAAAATTAACAAAATTTCATAAACCAATGCATCGCATTTTCATCGTAAATAGAAAGTGGGAGAGTTGGCAATTTTAACCTGTAAGACAACAAAACGGGACATTTTTGTTAAAATAAGCTTCGCAATTCGCGTCAGAAAAAACGCAAAAAAACCTTAATCATTCAAAAATGCGCTTTCGAAATAATTCACGCATTTCATTTTATCATTCATCTAGATGGCCCGAACCGTTGACTGACCTGCACTTATTCTTTGGGCTAATATTTCTAAACAATTTTGACATAGCAACAATCTCAAAAAGTTAAATTTTCGAGTCAACTTTGGATTTGCTAAGAATCCCCTATCTTAGCTCTATCTTTCGGAGCGCGATACCCGCCTAGATGAACCAGTACCGCCGATCACGAAAAGATAAACTAGGACCGCGGTTGTCATATGGTGAACCGTTGGAATCCTCGGCCGCTAAGCATTCTTTTGAAATTTAAAAAGCTTTCCTGAACGCAGCAATCAACTCTATCTGACGCGGGCGGCTAGAAATTTAAAAAATAGTGACTTTAAATAAAATCGATACCAAAGCAAAATGACTTGAAAATTTTTTATATAAAAAAATTAAACTAAAATTCAACAAGTCAATTTGACATAACATCGAATCTAGCACCTCGATGCGTACTATAATATAAAATTATAATGAAGAGGGCTATTGGATTGGCATGAGCAAGTTGTAGTGCAACGTCACAATACCTCCTACCGCATGAAATTACATCATCCCATTTTTGAATCCGATTCGATGCTAACATAAGAAATGACTTCACATGCCCAACCCACCTCCCTATCCCCCCGCCCCAAACATAAAAAGTACTGAAATTACAAAATCATAAAAAATATCATGCATTGATGCGTAAATATCGAAAGTAGGGGAGATTGGCATTGAACCTGTTAGACAACAAAATCGTGATCATTTTTTGTTTAAAATGCGCTGCAATTCGCGTCAGCAAAGCGCAAAAAACCTTTAATATTTCCAAAAAATGCGCTTTTCGAAATAATTTCACGGCATTGTATTTTTACATTTCAGTAGATGCCGAAATCGTTGACTGACTTTCTACGTTACTTTTGGCTAATTTCTAAACAATTCTGAACACTAGCAAAATCTCAAAGTGAAATTCGAGTGCAAACTTGGGATCTGCCTATAGATCATGATCTTGACTCTATCTTTCGTTAGCGTATACCGCCAGAATGAAACCAGTTCTTCGCCGATCACTGAACGCTTCAACTAGGACGGGCGGGATACGGTACATAACACACACACACACTGGAATACCTTCGTGCCTAAGCTATCTTTTGCAAAATTTCAAAGCTTTTTCTGACGCTAGAATTGCGAAGCTTATCTGACTGTCGCGGCTATAATTTCAAATAGTTCTGAATTATATAAAATTCTTCGATATCCAAAAGTCAAAATTGACTTTGAAATTTTTTATATTAAAAATTTAATAAATTCAAAAAAGCAATTTGACATGAAAAGCGAATCCTACGAATCGTGCTTAATAGTAAGATTAAAATTAATTAGTGAGAGGGCCTTATTGGGATTTTGGCATGAGCAGAAGTTGTAGTGTTCAACGGTCTACATAGCCCGCTAGGCCACATTGGAAAATACTCACCATTGAAGTCTCGATTCGATTGCTAACAGTAACGACTCATGCCCAACCCTCTCCTATCCCTCTCGCTCGAAAACATAAAAAGTACCGAAAACATTTTACAAAATTCATAAAAAAAATCATGCATTCATGCGTAAATACGAAAGTAGGAGGAGTTGGCATCTTAAACGCTGTTAGACACAAATTCGGACAGTTTTTGTTAAAATAAGCTTCAATTCTGCAGAAAACGCAAAAAACCTAATATTTCAAAAATCGCTTTTTCGAAATTAATTCACGGCATGTTATTACATTTCAGCTCAGATGCCGAAATCGTTGACTGACTTTGCTACTTATGGGCTAAATTAAAAATTCTTGAAAAGCAAAATCTCACAAGTGAAATTTCGAGTTTCAAAACTTTGGATTTGCTATAGAATCATGATTCTTAGCTCTATCTTCGGTTAGGCATACCGCCTAGAATGAACCATTTCTCATCCGATCACGAGTTAAACTAGACGCACTTGTACGTACAGGGTGACCGGTGGGAAACCGTCGGCGCTAAAGCATCCTTGAAAAATAAAGCTTTTCTGACGCAGAATTGCAAGCCATCATTGCGGCTTAATTTTCAATAGTTTAATTTAAAAAAGTTTCATATCCAAAGTCAAAATTGACTTTTGAAATTTTTATATAAAAAAATTAAACTAAATTTCAAAAAGTCAAATTACATGAAAACCGCCCACCACAACCTATCTACCGATGCTCTCAATAATATAAAATAATGAAGAGGGCTATTGGATTTTGGCATGAGTCAGGAGTTGAGTGGCAAGTCAACATAGCCCGCTAGCCGTTACATGAAAAATTAACTCCCCATATTTGAGTCCCGATTCGATGTTCTATACATGTAACGTATACGACTTCATTCTTTCAACTCTCTCACTTTTTTTCCACCTGTCGCTCCGATAAACGATTAAATAAGTACTTTTTTTTTTTTTGATATAATATCTATTATAAGTTTTTTTTTATAATATGAGGAGCATGCTTTTATTGCGTAAATATGAAATTTTAGGAGAGTTGGCATTTTAACCTGTTAGAATCAACAGAAGGGACAATTTTGTTAGAAAATAAGCTGCAAGTCTGTCGCGTCCCAGAAAACGCAAAAAAAACCCTTAATATCAAAAACCGCTTTTCGAAACGTTCATTTCAACACACCGGATGCTATTTTTAACATTCATGTCTAGTATGGCCTGAAAATCTGTTTGGACTGACTGTTGCTACTATTATTTGGGCAAATTCTAAAACACAATTCTGAAAAGGAGCTATATATATCTCAAAAGTGAAATTTTCGAGATTTCAACTTTGGGATTTTCTATAAAGCATAATCTAGCTCTATTCTTAGATCGTCAACGCCTAGAATGAACAGGTCTCGTCGATCAACTGAAGTTAAACTAAGACGGGCGGAACTACATGCTATGCCGGTGGCGAATCTCGTGCGCTATAGGCATCCTTTTTGAAAATCTTTAAAGCTTTTTCTGACGCAAGAATTGCAAAAGCTCTATCTGAACTGTCGGGCTAATAATTTCAAATAGTTTAATTTAATAAACATTTCGAATCCAAATCAAAAATTGGACTTTGCAAATTTTTTTTATATAAAAAAATGTAAACAAATTCCAAAAGTCCAATCTTTGACATGAAATCGTAACTCGTCCGACCCGATGTTGCTATGTAAATCATAAAATTATTAGTGAGGAGAGGGCTACCTTTGATTTTGGCATGAGGCAGAGTTGGAGTGGCGAACGTCACAAGCGCTCGCTCAGACCGACATTGAAGAATTACTCATGCCCATTTTGAGTCCGATTCGATTGTCTAACAAAGTAAGTAATTCGACTTCATGCCCAACTCATCCTATCCCCCTCGCCTCCATAAACCATAAAAAGTACTTCGAAAAATTACAAATTTCATAAATAAATATGCATGCATTTCATGCGTAAAATATCGAAAGTAAGGGGAGACGTGGCATGTTAACCTGTTAACAACCAAAATCGGGACACCACTTTGTCTGTTTAAACATAGAGCTGCACTCTGCGTTAGAAAACGCAAAAACCTTTATATTTCAAAATCCGGCCCCCCCTTTTCGAAATAATTTCAACGGGCATGTTATTTCTTTACATTCAGTCGAATGGCCAAATCGTTTTTGACTGACTTTGCTACTTATTTGCTATAATTCTAAACAATTCTTTTGAAATAGCAAAATCTCAAAAGTAAATGTTCAGTCAACTTGGGATTTTGCTATAGAATCATGATCTTACTCATCTTCGTTAGCGTCAACCGCAAAGAAAGAAACCCCAATCTCGTCCGATCAACTGAAGTAAACTAGGACGGCGGGGTTGTACTTACATGGGACCGTGGAACCGTCGTGCCTAAGCATCCCTGTTGAGAAATTTAAAGCTTTTCTGACGCAGAATTGCAAGCTCTACGACTGTCGGGCAATAATTTTCAAATAGTTGAAATCTTAATAAATTTTCGATATCCAAAGCAAAAGTGACTTTGAAATTTTATATAAAAAAATTTAAAACTAAATTCAACAAGTCAATTTGACATGAAAGTCGTAATCTACGACCCGATTGCTATACGAATATTAAAATTATCTATGAGAGAGGGCTAGTTGGCGATTTGGTCACAGGCAAGCTTGTAGTGGCAACCGTTAACAAGCCTCCGCTAGGCCGACATTGAAAAGATACTCCATCCATTGATCCGATTTCGATTGTCAACATAAGAACGAACTTCATCCCAACTCCCCTAAGAATCCCTCTCCGCCTGCCGATAAACATAAAAAGTAACTGAAAAATGTACGAAACATTTCATAAAAAAATATGCAGCATTTCAGCTTAAAATATCGAAAAGTAGGGAGAGTTGGGGCATTTAACCAATCTTAGACAACAACAAAAATCGGGACATTGTTGTTTAAAATAGAGACCTCGGCAATTCTGCGCAGAAACGCAAAAAACCTTTAAATATTCAACAAATGCCTTTTTCGAATGCATTTCAAACGGATTGTCATTGTTTTTTAACATTTCAGTCTAGATGGCCGAATCGTTTGACTGACTTGTGCTACTTATATTGGGCTAAATTGCTAACAACTTTGCAAAACGCAAATCTCAAAGTGAATTTTCGAGTTCAACTTTGGGATCTTTGCTATAGCATCACGATTCTTAGCTCTAATCTTTCGATTAGCGCATACCGCCACACACACACAGTTCTCGCTTCCTTCACTGATATTTAAACCTAGACGGCGGGTTAGTACTACACTGGTGACCGCTGGGAACCCGTGCGCTAACAGCCTTTGAACTTTAAAGGCTTTGTCTGACGCGAATTGCAACGCTCTACTGACTGTCGGGCTAATAAGTTCAAAATATAGTTCGGAATTACATAAAATTTCGCTTCAAAGCAAAATTGACTTTGAAATTTTTATATAAAAATTAAACTAAATTTCAAAAGGTCATTTTGACCATGAAAATCGTAATCTACGAACCTCGATTGCGTAGTAGTTCAATATTAAAATATTAGTGAGAAGAGGCTTATGTTTGAATTTTCATGAGGCCACGAGTTGGTAGGGCAACGTCTCATAGCCCGCTAGGCCGACATTGAAAATTTACTCATCCCCCATTTTGGAGTCCGATTTCGATTGTCTAACAGGTAAGAATCGACTTCATGCCCAACTCTCTCCTACCCCACCCTCGCCTCCGATAAACAAAAGTGAAGTTTTACAACACTCCGGGGTCTAAAAGTTATTATTACAATAAATAACAAATTTCAATAATACGCTTGAAATACCCCGGGTGCTAAAACATCTTAGATACTCGCGATGCTCCGTGAAGTTTAAAAACAACTTGCATACGGAATTATTTTCACCAAACTACACGCCCAAAATTAAGCCAACGGCAATACACGGCAATTTGGTGAATAAAGAAAATGCGTCCGAAATTAAGGATAAATTTCGAACAATAAACTACAGCAACTACGGGGTAGAAGTAAACTCTAAGAAACCAACCAATGAACGAAGGGGGGGCAAATATGGGAACCAATGAAAATCCGGAAAAAGGAGAGACAAAACGAAAATTGGAGAAATTTGATAATAATCAAACACCACGACGGAATCATGAAAGAGAAAAACCCTGTTCAAACCCTCTGAGAAACATGTAGCTGTTAAAAAATTTTCGTCCGAGAGAAACCAAAAATAATTCACCGGGGTTTTGGTCTTTTCAAAAAGAAATTTTCGCCCAACATAGTACAAATTTGATCTCCTGAAATGTTTTGAAGCCGTGAAAACCTGAAAAATGATTAATAAAAATCTTATTACCCAGGGTTCAGGAAAAAATTCCCAATTTTGAGCAAAAAGCATCGAAAATGCAAATAAAATTACAAAACATGTGTTTTGAACCAGCCTCGCGCTATCTATTTTGTGGGGTACTGTAGCGCAGCGGTCAGATCCGTCGGGGAAGCGCACCACAGCGAGTTCGAATCTCGATACGCCCACAGAAACTAAAAGGGTAAAAACTAACTCGTAGCTGGGCCATAATCACGGAAGCCCGAAAGAGGGACGTGTAAGCCCATACCGAGAAAATCACAACAGTTAATTACATACATAAACACACGGGAGACATGGGTAGAATAAACAAGGATAGGCAGTACCCCCAATCTTTTGTTTTTCACCCAAAAATATCGTTTTGCCTAAAAATGCAACGATTAACTCCAAAAGTGTAGAAAATTATAATCAGAAATAATTTGTTTATTATGAGCCAAAAAATTCCAAATAAATAAATCATTTTAAAACACCGGGGTTTGCAATCTGAATAAAACAGATTAAAAAATTAATTTCCTTATTTTTGAATATGTAAAATGTACACAAAAATATTTGAAATATTCTAAAAATAAAATTCGTGTACACAAAAAACCAAAAAATTTTAAAATTTTAGAATTGAAATCGGAAAATGAAATTACACCGTAATCTGAATGAGGGTACCGTTTACGCGGAAAGCGCCTGGTTAAATTTCCTGGAACAAATGACAAACTTGGTAGGAAAATCTCCAGAAAAACGAGAAATTTTGGAGACAAATCTCGTACCACTGGGCCAAGGTAATGAACAAAACACCGGGGATATTTTCGCTCTGATCAGAGGCCCCGAGCAAGGCCTGGGCAGAATTTTCCACAACAAACTGGACGAAAATACAACCCGGTTGATAGTAAAACTAGTGCAAAACTGCCAGTTTATCAAAATAAAATTCAAAAATCGAGCCACGGGGCTAAGCGAAAAATTGGATCTCCTGGTCGGATATGACACGCCATGGAATTTCGTAGTAAACGCCCTGGAAGCGTATATGAAACAATTAGCAGGCTTCACAGAAGAAGGCATCAAAACGATTGGATTCATCCGGGGAAATAAAATCATCAACTTTGACCTGGTAAGAATTGTACCTTAATTTAAGAGAGAAATTAGGGTAATTCTTGACTAAATAGGCAAAAATTTGTTTTAATATTAAATTGCGAAAATATATTATTTCACAATATAATATCAAAATATAATATTAAAAAATATCACAAATACGCACCGGGGATATAAATTAAACTTACTCTATTCTAGAGCCTCGAGACAGAAGAAACGACAAGCATTGGCGCAAAAAGAAAAATTTTGACCCAATTTAAAGAGTCACACTACTGGAATGAGCTGAATATCCAGTCAAACCACATTGAAACTCCGGGGACAGAAGAACTAATGCAAGAAATTGCAGACTGGTCAAAGTAAGAAAAAATTTGAAAAAACACTTAAAATAAGGGGAGAAAATTACTAATCAAAACACTTTCAAAATATTTGATAGTAGCGAAATTAGGAAAATCTAGAAGATACAAAATTAAAAAAGCTGAGAAATACGCTCAAATGAAAAACTTACACAAAAAATTATCATTTAAGCGTACTTTACAGTAAAAAAGTTTTCCACGAAAAACCAAAAAATTGCATTTGAAATGTATAGAAAAGGTTTAAAAAACTAAAATGAACACCGGGGTCAAAACTGACAAAAAATCCATAAAAATTATTATGTTATGTCCAAAAATTAACAAAAAATTTCTTTCAGTGACTACAAAGGAGCCGGAAAACCTCGGGGTGAAAGGACAATAATAAAAATGGGAATCCAGCTATACCCCATGAGCTCACTGGAAACGGATATCAGAGTGTGCAGATTCGGAAAAACCGACAAAAACTTTGAAGGTAATTTCATTAACGATTAAATGAAAATATAATGAAAAACTTTCAAGATTAAAAAATTAAAATGTGTTTATATTCAGAGCCCATGCCGCAAATTTTGGATAACTTGGGACAACACGCATTGTTCCCATTCAAAAATCAGCAAATCTCCGGGGAAAGCACAATGCTGAAAATAATGGCCGAAACGACAAAATTCTCAAGCCCAATTATTGAAGCGGCGAACGAGATATCCCCATTGGGGGACATGACGATGAGATTCATCCAAGCCCTAGATCTAGGTAAAAAATTAAAAATCGAAAAAATCCATCTGGGTATGGAAGAATAAATATAAAATTCTTCAAAAATTAAAATTCTGGGTAAAAAACGTTTGAAAATCTTTTTTGTTACACAACCAAAAAGTTTTTCAAACGTTTTTCAAAGAACCGATCTCTGACAAAAATGAGAAAAAATTAGGTCATATTAAAACCCCGGGGGACCAAAAAACCCACGCAATTTTTTAAAAAATAACATAAAAACTTAAGGCACCTTGAGAGCAAACGTCACACTGGAAACGATGCTGGATAAAAATTTCTTCAGCTCAATAACAAAAAATGAAGCTAAAAAAGACGCGATAACGGCAATGGCGGGCCACATAATAGCAAAAACCACAGCCCTACGACTCATGGACATTTTTCTATCCACAGAAGAGGATATACCAAGACAAGCCAGATTTCAAATTGCAACTATAAGCACCGGGGAAACTATACTGCAATACCTACACCGAAAATGGTAAATAAATAAAAAACTTTTGAAATAAACGTTTTTGGTAAACACAAAAGTTTCTAACTATGATTATAAATCTTCAAACACACCAAGTTACACCGGGGAGATCAAGAAAACATCATAGCCTAAAGGTTAAAAGTCGCGACTAATGACCCAAGGGTACTGGGGTCAAACCCAACAGACGACAAACTTTTTTAATTTTTGCCAAAAAACCGATTTTTCGCCAAATAATAGAAAAATAACCACGAAAATAAAAAATTAATCAACAAAATTATTAACAAAAAATTTTTAGTGAGACAGCTGCCCAAAAAACCCGAAAAATGCAATCAATTTTGGAAGCCCTAACAGTCAAAATCGGAGAAAATGTCATCGGGGAAAACGCGTGGCTGACGTTTCAAAACAAAATCGGGTTCCGGGCGAGACAAGTAGAACACCTAAGATTTCTGGTGGACAAAAATGCCCAAAAAACAAACCTGGAAGAAGTCCAAAATGTACTCATTTTGTCGAAAATAACAAAAATTTGCTACACAGCAATCACGAGCCCAGAAAAAAGCGTGGAAAAATTTCCAATTTTGGCCAATAGTGCGAAACTAGTGACAGAATTATGGACACACCGGGGAAAAGTCAACTTCAACTTAAACGAACGCTTCCAGAAAACTGAGGATAAAAAACTAGAGGAATATCTAGAAAAACTGACCAAAAATATGATCGAAATACCGAATCAAAAATTTGGCGACCTCAAAATGGCGATAAATGACATGAAAAGGGCAAATACAGCGGCCGCAAAAAATAAAGCTCTCGATAATTTATTTACAGCACTCGACAGAAAAGGCGAAAATACAAAAGATAACGTCGGGGAAATAAGAAAATGGATCCTAGGATCAAAAACTTTCAATAACCCGGAACAAACCCGAGCTATAGAGGATATCAGGGATATTCTCCGAATAAAAACCTACGCAATAGAAAACGGCCGAGACATCCAGGCAATCTCCCAAGAAAAACTGATTACGGGATTCAGAAACATGTCAGAAATCACAGTCGGAGGACAAAAAGAGGTCTGGGACAATATAACAGCTGATATGGACGACAATCCTGGCCTAGATTTCACCGGGGGTAACATAAAGATACCAGAAGACAAAAAGCTGTTTATGAAGATACTAATACTTCAAACATTAGAAAATTCTTCTCTAGAAGAGAGAATAGAAAATTTGACCAGAATTGATAGTACACCGGGGTCCCTAAGCGATATCATGAATACCTACAGAACTGAAAGAGGGCGCCTAAACATATGTGGCATAGAAAATAAAGACGGAGAAATTTGCCTAAAAATCACCACAAATGGCCCATGTGACGGACACGCCTACGCAATTATCACAAACTCGAAATGCAGAAATAACGAGTTCATGGTAAAATTTCAAAAAGACATTTTTGTCATGCAACCAAGGCGAGGGGGCTCGGTAGCGACACCTGTCACGAAATTAATTGAAGCAAAATCACCGGGGAAAATTCTAGAACAAGAAATTTCGTTTCTCTACGAGGCCTTTGAAATATATCAAACATGCGGCGAGGCTGGCCTGTCTCAGCAAGAATTTGCTAGACAATTTGAAAATAAAATCGAGAAGATCACCGGAAATCCGAACGAAAGACCATGGCTCGAAATTGTCCAAGAAATATATCAAATTTTCCAAACGAGAATTAACGGGATATACCGTAGGGACTACAAAATCACCCTAGAACAAATCGCCACCGAACTAAACCAGTTCAAAATAAGTACCCAAAAACAAGGTACAAAAACGACAGGAGAGACCAAAAATTGGCCTAAAGAAATAAAAATTGATCCAAATGGGGCCGACAGAAAAGCAAACTTTAACCAGTTTAGCAAACACCGGGGCGTAATTGCACCAACTGATGGTGGTACAGCTGATTACCCGACACTAACCATGGGACACAGTGACCCAGCGTATTTTGGACCTACACTGGTAGAAAACAAATTGATAAAATTTGTCGTTTTAATTTCATATGAAACGTTTATCGATAAACCGGGGCAAATGATGTACAAACAACCTAACGTGCTAAATAAAGGTTTCGAAACCGGACAGAAAACATCGTGGATTATAGGGATAGTAGACGTCGAAGACCCCGAAAACCCACGACAAATTGATACAGAAAGTTTCCTAAAGTCAGAAAATTTCAAAAAATTCTGCAAAAGCGAAAAATTACCAAGCGAAAACACCGGAGCGCTAGAGGACACATTCAGACTAATTTTCTCGACAATAGGCTACAGAAACAGCAGGAACGATAACGCTACAGAGCTAATGAAAATAAAAGCCAAATCATCGTATAACGAATCAGATTATCGATCAGCCGCTATTCTGAACTTGTGCCGTAAAGACCTACAGCTTTTGATCGAGGCAAATAATAGCCTGTACAATTTCAAAATTAATATTGGATTAATTTTTGGAAGAAAAGCAGCCGGCGGCAAAATGCTACGGGGATTAAATCTCGGCGACTATGAGGTACCAGACGCCTATAGAAACCTCGGGGTGAAAGAGTATATTATACCCAGAAACTCGGACATTACGGGTGAACTTCTAGAAAATTCAAAAACCACTCAAATGGGCCTAGATGCAAAAATACCCACGGTCATGGTGGGTTTTGAAAGACAACAAGGGGAAACACAGGAGTCAAATTTCACCGGGGAAACACAGACATGTAGGTTAGCAAATGTCGCCGTCCTTATGAAAAACATCGGCAAAGGACACAAACATTTGATAGAATATGTGGTGCCAAGTGAAAGACTGGCCACACCAACTACAGCCAATGAAATGTCAAAATTTAACCCAGAGATAATTAAAAAGAAGATAAATAAAGATCGAAGTAGGGTTATACATTCGACACAAATCGCCAAAAAATCAACGGAAATAGTTTTGGCAGATTTCACTAACACCAGCCTAAATCACACCTCCATAGCTGACTGTATCTCTAAGACACTGAATGGCGAAACTACACACGCAACGGGGGAAATCTTCAGAATACAATTGGCCAACAGAGAAAACAAAAGTGGCTATGCGCCAAAAGTTTTCGTCGAAAAAAGAATGGGCCAAAGTATAGAAATCCCTACCATAAAAGACGGGGTAAATTACCTTAAGAACACCACAAGCCTGGAAAAAATCGGAAAATTCATAGCCGAAACAGCCTATAACTGGGAAAGCAGAAAACCTCTATTATCAGAGCTAAATACACCGGGGAAAGCTTTTAATTTCAAGCTACACGAATCGCAAATGGAGATAATCGACAATATAACCCCGGGGAACAAAATCATGACGGACTTTGAAGACGATAAAGGGAAAGTATTTGATGAAGTTCCATCTTACTTTATCAGAAACTTTTCAAAAATTCGACAAGAAAAATTTTCAAGCAACGAATGGACACCAAGAGAACCACAATTTCAAGGCCCTAGGCCAACAAAAAATTTGAAAACAAATACGTTTGGAGGTGAAAATATTCTAGAACTAATCAGAACAAACTCCGAGATATCACAAAATTCCCAATACCAAGATAACGCAGCAGAAAACCGCAGAAATATTCTTGATAATATAAATAATCAATCGGCAGAAACATCACTACAAAATAACCTAAAAAACCTAAAAGTCACATTTGAAAAAACTATCGCCAGAGTTAATAACAATGTGACAAACATCGAAAATGAGGGTTTACAACTACCAGCGCATTTACTAAACGATAAGGGACTTTTCAATAAACTCGACGGGGTGACCAATTATAAAGAATTTCAGGAGATTATGGACAAATTAAACGTGTCCAATCTTCAAACACCGGGCCAGCTACGCAGATACGCAGAACACCACAATATGGCTAATGTAAACCTAATCGAAGATTTCAACATCAGATATTGGGGAAATTCTGACCCAGGTGAAATATTATAAATAATAAAACATAGCTTAAAAAAGAACCAAAAAATAAAGCTGAAATAATCTATCCCAAACGATAAATTACACGTTGAATTAACAAAATAAAGTGACTAAGGGCACAAAAAATTTTTTTCGATATTTATTAACTAAGGACCCAAGGGTGCCGGGGTCAAACCCAACAGACTGCACATTTTTTTTTTTTATAATTTTGCAAAAATTATTAAAACCAAAAAACTCACCGGGGACTATTTTAATAATAAAAAATTTTATTTCAGGGTACAAAGAAAGCGCCAAAAATCTAGCTACAAGAAGTATCGAGAACGTCGCTAGAGCCAGACAGGCCTCAAAATCACTCTACGTAGCGGGAAAAATAATGGCAGAAAGAGCAAATGATGGGATTCAAGAAATAAAAGAAAAAACCGAATCGGCCAAAAAATCCTACAAACACATCAAGGATTTCTTCAAATAAATTTAAAAAAAATGTTCACAAAAAACTGCCAAAAACACATTTATGAAAATAACCTTCAAAACACACCTGCAAACTTTTAATATATTCTATAAAATAAAAACTCCGGGGAGACCTAGAATATATTAAAAAACCTCACATTTAAAACCTGCCACTGAACAAACAACACGGAAATAAACGCATTTATAAACAAAAACCAAAACTTGTTTAAAAACTCTTCATTTTGAATTTAGCAAAAACGCAATGAATCACAAAAGCAAAAATGCAAGAGACCGGACAAAATACAAAAATTTTCGAGAAACAACATTTTGGGACCTTAAAAAGGCCCAGCAGAAAAATGAGCAGGCCGCGAAAAAATTCAAGGACATAATGGCAGAAAAATTTTACGTAATCGAAAAGGTACCGTATTTAAAAAACCTTAAAAATCACCGGGGAAAATCCTATAAAAGGAACGTAAAGAAAAAAGTCTAGACGGAAAAAACTTATGATAAAAACACTTTCGAATTTTCTCAGCAAACTATGCCAAAAATAGGAGAAATATTTAAATAAAAACTTAATGTTAACAACAATTTATCACAAAAAAGTCGGCTAGACAAAAATCTTACGTAATAACACACCCCGGGGATAAAAACACATAATGACGTAACAAAATTTTCAAAACACCTGGAGCATAACACGGCAAAATTGACGCTCAGACCAGTCACGTGACACAAAAAACAAGGCCAAGGCCAAAATTAAAATAAATTGACGTCACTCAAAAAATTTTTCTTATTTTTAAGAATATAAGAGCCAAAAACAGATTTCGCCAACAAATAAAAATTTTCAAGCTGAACATGAAAAACAACGATCAGGAGGGTTTCGAATAAAACGCAGCCGGGAGATCTACCCCTATCAGTACTACATTCCTTTTTTCGAAATAAAAAATACTGGTAGGGACGAGTCTCCTAAAAAATGAAAAATTTTTTCTTTTCAAAAATCACTTTAAAAACATTTTATTCGAACCCTAAAATTCAGACGAAAATTAAGACCATGAAAGAAGGACGTTACGACGGGGAAGACGACGATTCAACCATGGAGAAGTCCGAAGAAGCTGCTTTCGACAAATTTGTAGCTGAATGCGAAGAAGAAACTGAAAAGGGAAAGGAGATTTTAACCAAAGTTAAAAGCCATAAAAATACAGGAAAACTGGTAACAGTTATACTGAAAAAACTGGGCACGAAATTGCAAAAACTAGCAATAACTCCTGACCTGAACGAAGATGGGATCACCGGGGCAATGATTAATCTGATAATGACCAGATCGCACCTAGCGCAACTAGTGGCAGAGGAAAAAATGGACGAAAATACCCCGGGGTCGATTTTCGAAAAAACTTGGAACTGGGAAGACACCTGCGGACAACTTTTCAAAAAAGAATTGGAAGAAGTCAAAGACCAGCGAGGGCAATCAATCAGAAACGAGGAAACAGAGAAAATAGACGACGGGGCTAAGAATAATTTGAAAGAACAAATCAATGAAGAATTTGGCAATTATTATAATAAAAAGGTAAAAAATCTAAATATCAAAAATATTTTTCTATCAAAAAACGGCTCGAATAAAGAAGAACAAAAATGCCAAAAAATATCGAAAAAATTGAAATACAGAAAAATATAATTTTATCAAGAACAAATTAAAGGCTGAAAAATTGAAAAATAAAAAATATTTTTCGTACAAAACACAGCTTAAACGAAGCTTAATAGAAATGCCGAAAAATATCAAAAAATTTATAATTGGGAATAAAAATATTTCATCACAATTAAAATAAAAAATCCCTTGATCTCAGATTATAGCAAAATGAAAAAATTACTAAAAACTATCTTTTTAGATAAGGGAGGCCATCGAAACAAAAATCACAAAAAGATTAAAGGCCGAACAAAAAACCACGGGGTATGGGGAGAAAATAGAAGACTTGGCTGACTCGGACAAAACGCAAGACAACCGGCTTAGAAATCTCGAACTAAAAATAAAAAACTTGGAGAAGGAAAAAACCGAAGGATTTGTCTTCGGGGAAAAAGAGCACAATGAACTAGTAACAGCATGTACAGCTGCTATAAAAAATACAGAGGGAGTTGTTTATCTTCTAAAAAACGCTAAACAATTTCCAAACGTTAATAACACCGGGGTTGCAGACATTCTGCATAAAGAACAATTTTGGACAGAACAAAATACAAAGGACACAACAGAAATCTTCAACACGCACTTAGGGGACAACACGGTTCTGTTGGCTATAAGCTATATGGAATTATTCACCGGGGAAAGAATCGATAGAAATATTGTAAAAAGATTCTCTGACATTGTGGCCGAAGAAGATCCTACAAACAGAATTAAATTAGAGGAAATGTCTGCAGTTACGGTACACGCACTAAGAGAACTCATGCTAGAAATGACAAATCCTTCGGGGCTCAGCCAATCAAAATTATTGCCAAAAATAATCTCGATCAAGGCTATCCTGATCGATATCTACGGGGAAGAGATAGAAGCCATAAAGCATATCAAAAAATGCATCAGAATTATGGAAGAAACAAGACCAAACGCCGGGGAAATTTATGATGGTCTCATAAAAATTCTACCTAAATGTCTGATGGGAGATGAGCTCTCAATGCACCGGGGTATGAAATGTAATCAAGACAGAAGATTCATAAAATGGGGTGACGGAAAAATGAGATTAACCGCCACAAGTGAATATACCGAAATGAACCTGTTCGACGACATTTCTAAAGAAATTTATGAAAAATTTCAACCATCGGTTGATACAAAACCAACGAGACACCGGGGAGAAAATAATTCAGGTAAAAACCAAAAAGCTTTAAAAACGCATGAATAAACTAAAAAATAATAGCATTATTAAGCGGACAGAAAGTGGCCCACGACCCAATCTCCCCTACAGTCACCGATGAAGAAGAAACAATTCATCGAAGGGGGACAAAGCGGGAGGGACCGAAAAAATTTTCACGCAACAAATACGAGGCGATAAAAACCGAGTACATAGAAACAACGGGGGAAACTGATATATGCAAAAAATTGGCAAAATTGAGGGACTCTAAATAAGCCAAAAAATATATAAAACATTTTTTTACTATATAACCAAAACTGCCAGACCACTACACAACAGAATACTATATAAACTTTTTGCGTAGAAAACAATTACCTTCAAAAAACATCAAAATTTAAAAAATTTACGAAACATTTTAAAAAATGATTACATTGAAATATTTAAGAATGAGCAATTTGGTGAAATATTCGGGTAATAACTATGAAAGAATTAAGTTCAACGAAACAAATCACCGGGGCCATGGAAAATTTGGGCAAAACATGCTCAACAACCAACTTAAAATGGCCGAAATAGAAGCTGGACATTTGCTAAGGGATAACATACACAGCACGGCCAGAGGTAAAAAAGTTCACCAATAAAACTATAAACGACTTAAAAATCTAAAAAATGTCGTAAAAATCAGAAAACCATAAAATGTCGTAAAAATCAAAAAATGTCGTAAAAATCAAAATGTCATAAAAAATAATATGGTCATACAATGATGTAAAAAATGAAGTAAAAAGCATAAAATGTAGTAAAAAATTGTCGAATCGACCGAAATAATTTCATGAACAAATAATACAAAATTAAAATAATTAACAGTAAAAATTTAAGAGGGAAATAACGTATCACCGGGGAAACTGATGAACATGTTGAAAGATAACGAACAACGTCATCAGTGGCTACGACAAGAAGCCCACCTTGCGCACCAATCAGCCAGCATTGAACGCCTAGAAAATGCGGTTGAATGTCAAAGAAGGGCCACAACATTTCAGACAATGACAAATTGCAATAGACGAAACGGACACCGGGGAGTTAGAAATATTCCAAAAACCAGAAATTGGATGACGGGGAATTTCAGAAAAAACAAGTTCAACAAAGGTCGAAAAACCAAAAACCAAAAAATCACAAAGGTCAATGATGGTAAGAAAATTAAAAAATTCTCAAAAATAAATTAAAAAATTAAAGTAATCATAAGATTAAAATAAATTTTCAAAAAATTATAAATTAACAAACTTATAATAAAACAAAAAATCTTAAGATACGCCCACGCAAACACAAGAATCCGCTAGCGGCGAGAGAGCAACAACCTCAAAAGAAGCGGATTTGACACCAAAAAAGACCCCAAGATTGACCAGAAAAACCAATAAAATTTCGACATAATAGCACACGATCCCCTTAAAACACCTTTAAAAAACCTTTATACCAAAAACTTTATACAACAAATTATAAAAACTGTTCACAATACCTCGGGGCTTCACATGGCATACAAAAAATAAACGATTATTACAAAATCGAAAAATATTTCTTTCAAAATTGTTTAAACTTTAAATGCATTAAGAGCATGTTTCCAGCAAAACAAACGATCAAAATACGGCATATCAAGATAATCACAGACAAAAAATTGACTCAAGATATTGTCTACAACAATATAGTCAAAGAAAACCTAACCCAAGTAACGTTAGGATCACCGGGGCATGAAACAGAAGTAAAAATGGCGTTAAAAAGGGGTCTTACACACCTAATTAACCTCCTAAACTTTCCAGTAGTAGAGCTGAACGAGTGGAAAAATATAAATGATTTCATCGGGGATTTGATGTGGCCAACTGATCAAAACGGCCTAGACATCCAGGCATATCCACTATGGATAAACTACAAGAGAAACATTTCAAGGTCAACCCGCGCAACAAGCTGGCACAGACTTTCAAAATTTCTTCAAAAATTTGGAAATGAATTTAACCCACTACGTTCTATATGTCAACGGGGAATCAAAGATATATACACCAAAATGAACTACGGGTGGGGCAAAGGCGCTACAACAAGAATGCGCTGCTCATGGCGTTTTCAGTTACTAAACAAGCCAAGAAAACAACACCGGGGAGGTCATTACGCGCAAACAGCTTTCGAAATCCAGGAAGGATACATAAAGATGTTGAAATCCGAAAAATAAAAAATCAACCTGACCACGGGTGACCACCTGATCACCGGTGACCAAAAAATATAAATTAAAAAACTTTATTACTTTCTTTTAACATAACCAACAAGTATAAAAAATGTTTTACTTCCAAAAAATTCAAATATATAATACAATAAATAACATTAGAAAATAATTTCAAAAAATGTCGTAATTTAAAAAATAATGTCGTAAAATCTAAAAAACTCCTAAAAAACATCAAAAAATATTCAGAATGAATATATCGGAAGTACTAAAACAAATTGAAAAAACCTTGCCAAAAAGAAAAGTCAAAAAAGATACAAAAATCGAGCCACTCACGTTTAAAGAACTCGATAAAAAAGTTCAAGATTCAGTAAAAGCTGGAAAAATACACGAAAAAAGACCAGAAAATAAACCTGATTCAGATGTACCAGCCTGTACAATCACCGGGGAAAAACTGGACTGGCCTTTAAAACATCTAGAATGGCTCGAATACAGTTTTGAACTACTGGACATTTTCGATTTCACGATTAAAGGTTATATAACACCAAAATGGGAATACATAAACTACAGAAGCTCAACACATTTCAAAGGGGGAGTTTTTAGTCACTATACACCGGTGTGGTTAATTTTGATAAATAAAATGAAAAACGACAAACTGAAGCATTTGGCCTATAAACAAGTTCATTCGGGGATTAGTGCGTTTGATAATCAGGCTAACATAAACCCAGACCAGCCAAGAAATTTCAGAAAAAACACTCTGCTTTCAACAAAAAGAATCCGAAATGAGCACAATTCAAACCTACACAAAATGATGGGAATTTCAAAAAATAAAGAAGTTTCAATATGTGGTGTAACACACCCACGCTTTATGAACCTGCCTGTGGAATCTTTTAAAACAAACGGTAAATGGGCCCAAAAATTTTACAAACAGAAAAACGGTAAAAAGTGCCTAGAAAACGCAGGATGGATAACAGAACAGTTTGAAGACTGGATACACACCGGGGCAATAGAATTGGTGGGACACCAAACAAAAGTGAAAGATACAAAACTACTCACAGCTGTGGTGTTAGCATGTAAACCAAACACCACCAAATATAGAACATGCTTCGACGGGGGTGCCTGGAAAACCACAGAAGATTATAAAGTAAAATGCGAGCTAGACACAGTTTCTGACGCATTACTTTTCTTAAAAAAGGGTGACTTAATGACAAAATGGGACGATCAAAGCGGTTTTTTACAATTCAAATTTGATGAGGACACCAAAAAAGTGGCCCGTTTCAAATGGGGAGAATACATTTTCGCTTATCATAGCAGCTGCTTCGGACTGGGTAGGGTCCCCGGGGATTTCCAACTAGGCAATTTAGTAGCCGTAAATTACCTCAGATGCCACGGAATAGCGGCATTATTATACTTGGACGATCGTCTAATAATTGAAAATAATGTCACAAATTCAGAACTTCAATTGATAGAAACAGGTAGAAGGGCACCCAGAAACGCTTTTCTGGCAAACCTTTTAATGGTGGCGCTAGGGGGTTATATCTCAATAGGAAAATCAACCCCGGTGTGCACCACAAGAATTGAATTCCTTGGTTTCATAATAGACAGCGTAAAGGAAACAGTTGAAATACCACCAGAAAAATGGGCTGCAGTTCAGAAAAAATTAAAAATGTTTAGAAACCTGGAGAAAATTAACTATAAAGAAATTGAAAAACTACGAGGCGTACTTTGCAGTTTTTTACTAGTCATTAAAAATATGCAATTATACATCAGAAGAATCACAGAAGAAATGAAAACAGCTGACCGACTCGAAATCGATTATATAATAAATAATAAACGCCTAACAGACGAACTTGACGTCTGGATTGAACTCAGAGACATTTGTCTAATAAGACCATGGTTCTCAAGTGACAATAAAATTTTCGATTTAAAAATCTATACTGATGCCAGTGGCTATGCAGGCGGCTGGGCGGATAACACCGGGGAAATCACAAGAACAATTTACTGGACAAAAGAGGAAGCGGGAAAAAATATCGCAGTAAAAGAAGCAATCGCCATAAGAACTCACTTAGAAATGAAATCCAGCTCATTAAAAAACAAGCGCGTCACTTACGTTTGTGATAACATGAGCGTATGTACAAGTTTCGAAAAAGGTGCTAGAAACCCAGAGTTAAACGATGAAATCCGAAGAATTCACTTATCCTGTGTTAAAATCAACTGCAACATCAAAATAATCTGGTGCAAAAGCGCCGATCAAAAAGCAGATAAACCGAGTCGCACAGTTGATACAAGGGAAGAAATATCATCTAGTAAAGCTTTCAATAAAATTGAAAAATATTTAAATTGGAAATTCACCGTCGACGGGGCAGCTACTTTTCACAATTTTAAATGTAAAAATTACATATCAAGATTCCCAGAAACCTCAGCAATCGCAACCGATTTCATGACATATAACCCTGGGAAAAACGATGTACTATACGTGTTTCCGCCATTTACATGTATCGATTTTTTTGCTAAAAAACTAATAGACAGTTATTCAAAACATAGATTTTGCCTAATTTTCCACATGAAAAATGAAATGCCCATTTTCTCCGCTTTTATGCCGAAAACTATAAAGATGGAAAGTTACGAATCAATCACCGGGGAGAAAACATTGATACCATCACAGAAAAACGAACATGAAGAGGGTTACTATAAACCTAACGACCAGAAACATATATCAACAATGATACTGTACAACAACATTTAGAAAAAACTGTAACTCGAAAATGTCGTAATTTACAAAAAATGTAGTAATTCATTAAAAAATGAATAATTTTAAACATACGACAAAAAATTGTTAATTATGCAAAAATGTAGTAAAATAAACTAAAATTAAAAAACCTTTCAAAAAATGTCGTAAAAAATTAAAAATGACGTAATTGAAAAAATATTTACAAAACTTATGAATTAAGATAATAAAAAACGGGAAAATGACCGAAAACATGGACATTTCTGACAATTTTGACTATAAAAACGACATTCGGGGAAACAAGAAGAAATCAAAATGCTACACAATAGCACTAACCGAGGCTCAGGCTCGAGAGCGCCAAAAACTAGAAATGATCAACGGGGAATCCTCATTCGGCATTATGGCCAAAATGCAGGATTTAAAACAATGCGAATTTGATTATGATCAAGAGGTTAAAATCGAAGAAAATGCTAGGCTTGAAATAATCGAAGCTGAAAAGGGTTTAGAAATGTTTTCAAAAGCTTTGGAAATGAAAGAAAATAACCCCGGGGAATTAAAACCACAAGATCGAGAGCTTCTAAAAGATTGGTCAAAAGCAACAAAAGCAAAAAACGTTTGCTGGAATGACCAAAAAGACCACAAAAAAGAAATCGCAGAAATGAAAAAATCAAGCGGCGGTGGTGTTTTTAAGGGGGACGATGACAGATGGTATATAAATTACCGTAGGGCACCCACGGGGATCGTACAACCATTTAGAAGGCTAGATAGCGAAATAGGGCGAGACCTAATTCTTTCGGTAGGAAAGCCAGAAAAACTGCTAGAACTTGACTATAAGAAAACCTATGAATTACTCAAGGAATATAAAGAGTCAACAAAAGACCCACATTTCGCGAGGCTACTGGTCAAGGCAATCGACGACTTAGAAAACACAAAAGTCGGTATGACCAGACAAGTCTTGGCAGACAGCATCAAACCTTTACTCACCGGGGAAAACCAAAGTTATTACGAACAGGCCCGTTTTGTAACTAACAGCACCACGGAGGGAAAGTATGAAATGAACTTACCAGCAGAACAGTCTGAAAGATCAAAAAGGGTAGCTATTGACGGCAAATCACCGGGGACATTGAAAATAAAGAACGAAATCAAGATGTTAAAACATCAGCGCGAAATCGATTCGCTTCGAAAAAGCACAAACCGACCTTTCAAATCGCGTGATTTTAAAAAACCATATACACGCGACTTTAGAAGAAACGATTATCAACGGGGCTCAAAAGATTACCAAAGTCGAGACAATTACTAACACCGTGAAAATAAATGGGGTAACGCCGAAAATCGAAATAATTCCGACCATAGAGGGGGCGCAAGAGGAGGTTTTCAAAAAAGGGGCGGCAGAGGAAACTTTTCAAAACCACGGGGAAATTTCCAAAATAATCGAGGAAATGGAAATAATTCTAGACAACATTTCAAGCAAGAAAACAAAATGTAGACACCGGGGAGAAAACTAATTTAGCTGATTATTTTAGAAAATTTACAAAACAAAAGTTTCTCTTAAAAAACCTTACCAAAAAATATAACACGTTTAAAAAACCATCAAAAATTATAATATATTTAGAATGGCGCTATTGGTTAAAAAACCCTCCGAAATTATAAATGCAAGAAAATGGGACGAATTTTTATCACTAAGAAAAATAATGATAAATTACTACAAAGAGAACAACCTCGAAGAATTCGTAAAAACTATTGAAAAAATAATCAAAATCGCCCGGGGAGAATTTAAAATCAACTTGGAAAAATTGCTTAAAATCCAAGAAAGTGAATATAAATACATAAAAATATTAAAAGAACTTTCACTAGACGATAAAGAACTGACAGCAATCATCAAAAACTAAATCAACGGGGATTTTGAAATATTTAAAAAACTTTTCAAAAAATGTCGTAAAAATAATGTCTTAAAAAATAATGTCGTAAAAATCGAAAAAATTAAAAAATCGAAAAAACCATTTAGAATGACCAAAAAATCGGAGGAAATTGCAGTAGCAACTTTAAGATTCTTCCTGGACACACAAAAATGGGGTGGGGGACTTATCTCGGACAAAAACATAGAAAATTTCGTTAAAAAATGGATCCGATGCAAAAATAGAAAAAGAGATATTAAACCTTACGTCATTGACGACACAATTTGGACCACAATACTAGCAATAGATGAGTTACAAGGCAGAATTTTACTAAAACAAAAATCATTAGTAAAATTAACCGCAAAAAGATACGCAATGAAAATATTCAGCCAAAAACTATATAGGGCAAAAAGAGCAAAACCAATAACCCCGGAGGATGCTTTATCCATTATTAACGACTTAATGATAAATAGAACAAATTGGTGGGCAAAATGTTCAGCGGTTTGTTTCGCCATAACAATGTGCACCGGGGCCAGAATGATAGACGCAACACGGCTTTATTGGGACGATATGTATGAAGAAACTAACGATTCAGGCACATATTTGATCATACCGCTACGCATATCAAAAAGTAACCAAATGGCCAAAAGATCAGAACAACTCACTTACAAAATAAATGACAACAATATAATTAAATTAGATATAATAATCAATTATTGGAAAAAATTTACGAATAATTTAGGCCTAGGACCAATGTTTAACGCAGGGGAGACCATACCTACGCAAAAACTTGTAGGTTATATCTCGCGTAGATCTAAAAAATTAGGCTTAGGAAATGTAACAGGCCACTCTGGACGATATACAGTGCTAGCCGCTCTATTCGAGCACAAAATTGACGATAACTCCAAGAAACTTTTTATGCATTGGTCTCCGGGGAGCGAAATGCCGCTACACTATCGAAGTACTATGTTAGAAACAAGCAAAATAGGCGCATGCTTTAACCTGTCCAAAAATAAATATAACATGTACAAATAATCTAAAAAAGTTTCTATTCTTAAATATATTCTGTTCATTTAGAATGTCACCACTAAATGAACAAATCTTGGATGACCTGACAAATTTCATACTAAAATACGAACTGAACGTAAATCCAGAATTATTACGAAACAAACTTCGATTTATACACCAAAAAACACCGCCGGGGAATTTCAAGTCAAACATAAGAGGCATTTTGAATATGTTCACACGATGGGGAGCTCAAAAAATCATTACCGATATATTTGAACTGATACAAAAAAGTGATCAAAATAAAACAAGAAGCTTATCGGTCATAAAACCCGATCTACTAAGCAGAGAATTCATGCTTAGAATCAACACCGGGGAAATAGAAAACATATTCGTAAAAAATGAAAAAGAGATGAATTTACAAATAAAACAAGAAAACTGTTAAAACCTAAATTTACTTCATTTACAAATACTAAAAAATTAAAACCGGCAAATTATTTTCTATAAAAAAGTTTAAAAAATACATCAAAATATCATAATTAAAAAATTCTAGAATGAAATTAGAAAATATGATACTAAAATATGGGCTTCAAGAAACGTTGAAACGCGTAGACCTACCTACAAAAATCTTGATACTCGAAAATATAGGAACATGGATAAAAAACTGTAGGACCCTAATCGACATCTCAACAAAAATTTTCGATATAACACAGGGGAGAAGATCAGGAAACTTTTGGGAAACCACGAAAAAAGTTATCATGACCTACGGGGAAGTATTTACAAAAATGCTAGACTTAGATGAAGACTTATCAAAAACCTACAATTCGGATTGGGTATTTAAAAACATCATGACAAAAACAGAAGCAGGAAATTGGTCACTTCAAAATAAACTGGTAGACGAATTCACCGGGGCTAGACACATAGAATTTTCATCTGAAAGCGCAAAAATGAACCAATTTCTTAAAGGCCAACGAAAACTAAAATGGATGATAATCCATGTAACCCGGTTTATCGAAACAGGAAAATTAATCTTGAAATCCTAAAATTTACCAACTGCCCAAATAAAAATTTTGACCTAAAATATTTTGACAAATATAATTTAGCACTAAAACACGTTAAAAAAGTATCTATAAAATCACCAAAATAAAATTATTTAGAATGAGCAACAAAAATTTCGAGAATAAAATGAAATTTATATACGGAAAGCTAATGCTAGAAATCGTGAGTACAATGTACACAGCAACAAATGAGACAAATACCGCCTCGAAATTGTTCGCAATCACCGGGGCTCACTATCACGCTATGTCACATCCTTATAACCTACTACGAAGAGCAGAGCAAAATTTCGAATATTTTACCTTAAAAAACACCTTCTGGGGCTTCAAAGAAACCGAAAACGCGATAATAGCAATGAACAACCACCAAGGCTTTCAAAGGTACCTAGACGACAATCTGGGCCAAAAAACCAATTACGAGAAAATGGTATTCGAGACAAAAAATTTATCAAAAGAAATTTGCAAATTCTCGAAACTAAAGCACGGATCACATGCTGACTATACCGACTTTTTCTACTGGCAAAATGTAACCCCGGGGAAAAACGGAGCTTTTCAAAAACAGAAAATACAAAAAATACTGAATACATTAATCACAATATGGCAAACTTATTTTACGGAATATAATAAAGTTAACGAAATATTAACGCGACCAAATAAAGACACCGGGGAACTGAAACGAAAAATTTTACCATTTCACAAAATTTTATTGAATGAAAAACAAGTACTGCTCATACTTTTGTTCCCTAATGAGAAAAAATCAGCAGCATCCTTCAAAGCCGAAAAAGGAATCTTCATAAAATTTGAAAATGAAAATTGGAAAAAATTTAACTCGGACGAGTATTTCGGCTTAACAGAACCATCTCACGTAATTCGATTCGAACTAGACACTGACAATATAATAACACAATAAATAAAAATACAATACAATTTAAATGGTTTAAATGTTTTATTGCTTGAACAAAAAAGGCAGGTCAAAATGAAAACTGAGGCAAAAAGGCTAGGAAGTAGTCTATATTTATAAAGAAATAAATTTCTGAAATCACCGGGGCTTTACAATATAAATATAGAATACAATTGAAAGACTATGTCACAAAGAGAAAGGCAGGGAAAAATGTGTGAAAAAATAAATTTACAACTAATTTTGACCAATACGCACACCGGGGATATAAATTTTAATTCGGTTCATTATATGAAAAAATACGAGGCTGGGCAAAGGCCAAATGATCAGCGTTCAAGGGAAATTCCCAAGAACTAGCAAGGCAAATACGGGCCATATTCAAAGGTGTGCACCAACCCTCAAAATTTTCTCTAAATGAAATATGAAAACTCGAAAGCTCACCCCGGAGAGCGGCACCCTCTAAAACAGAAGGATACCGGTCAAGACGATTCTGAATATTTCTCAGGCGGGCGATATGCACATTAACGTTAAAATTTTGAAACGCAACCTTAAAAAATATAGGCATGCAATCAAAATAATCATCGCCCCGGTGCTCTAGTAAAGCCATAGTGTCAAGAATAAAATTTTGCCAATTCATTTCAAAAATTAAATATCTCATTTGACGAGGAGGCAGAGCTAATTGAGTTACCCTTAAACGATAACTTTCATCGGTAAGGTAACGACCATACGGGCCGAGAATTCGGAGCAAACCAGGACTCATTTGAATCTGACAATATTGATCGAAATTGTGTCGGGAAGGCACATCCGAATTTCGAGGGAAATCAACCACCGGGGTGAACGAAATAGCGAAACTAATATTGCTAAAAAATAGTTTTATATATTTACAAAATTCAAAATAAATAATTCTACACAAAATAAAATTCATAATAAAAATTTAATATTACTAACCAAGGAACATCTAGTATCTCATTTATAACCGGCATGTTGAGCTGCTCGAAAAAATTAAATTTCGGTAAAATATAACCGCTCGCTAACAAACTAAACTGAAACTGATTTATAAAATCAAAAAATTCCAAACTATAATATCAGAAATTGAAAACTCTGACCACGGGGTTACTAAAAGAACCAATCAGAAATAAGCGATACCATAAACAAAAAATCACCGGGGCAAACTACAAAACACACCCTAGAACCACTAAAATTACATAGGAGAGCGCACTTCTACCACATAAAAATGGGCATATTAAAAATGGCACTCTAGAACCCACTAATTACTATCAGGCTAGTAATCGGGCCCCTTTTTAAAGGGTATAAGCACACTTTAATTATGAAAGCCAGGATAAACTTACCACATTTAACTAGTGTGGTTTTTATAATACAAAGTGAGAGTTTAAACACTCCGGGGTCTAAAAGTTATTATTACATAAATAACAAATTTCAATAATACGCTTGAAATACCCCGGGGTGCTAAAACATTCTAGATACTCGCGATGTCCGTAAGTTTTAAAAACAACTTAGCAGACGAATTATTTTCACCAAATAAACGCCCAAAATTAAGAAACGGCAAAACGGGCTAATTTGGTGAAAATGCGTCCGAAATTAAGGATAAATTTCGAACAACCACCACCCATCCCCGACGCTCCTTCCTTAATAAAAATAACACTAAAGTATTATAAAGACCACAACCATTATAAAAGGCTGCGGATAAACTTACCACATTTAACTAGTGTGGTTTTTATAATACAAAATCTAGTAAAAATGGACCAGGAGCCCCCGTAATCGATATTAAAAATGTGGGTGATGTTCGCGGTTGAATTTAGGTCAAAATTTGTTGTGGACACACAGAATAAACGTAGTCTCAAGAAAGCAGAACCTACAGTTCGCTAACCAGCTGGGGCCAAAGTTCAAATTGTGAGACATTTTTTGTCGCATTTTTCTGATAAACTACAGCCTGAGTTTTCTCGTTTACTACGTTTTTTTTCGTCCGCCGGTTAGACAGCCAAATTATTAAGTAATCTATAGCAAAGTATAGGCAATTTTGGCTGTCTACCTGGCGGACGAAAAAACACGTAGTAAACGTTAAAACTCAGGCTGTACACATCTAAGAAAATTAATTGTTAATCTGATTACTTTTTATTCATTATTAAAATGGTTTGAATATGATAATAAAGTCGTTAAAACGTTAACCAAAACACATACGGCTTCCTAAATGTAAATTGAAAAGCGACTTAAAAGATGAGTCATGGCCGTCTATGTGATAATCACATTGTGATTCTAATCGTTTTACCGATTTAGCCAATCAGGGCCAATGAAATGTTATTTTTTTTTGTTTTACATTTAGGGGACTGTATATTTTAATTAATGTGATTTACCAATTTGTCTACCCATCTAGTTCCACATGCGTTCCAAAATATATCAACATGCAGACTCAAAAACACAGTATGCGCCAAATCAATATGGTTTGTTTTCTTGGTCAGCAAAAGTCTGAAAAACTCCGCACTGGTTTCGATTTATTCTAGCTCTTTTTTGTCACAAATAAGACGTTTAAAATCAATATTGGCGGAGTTTGAAACCGCTTAGAAACAAATAAAGATACTGCCGATCGGGGAAAATTTCTTATTTTTATAAGCGCTCAAAGCGAAACCATATCCTGTTCAGAATGAAAAAACACAAAAATTGGAGAAAGATGTTAGTGTGGTGCAAGATAGGGATTTTAAGCGACGGCTGAGTGTACAGGCCACCTGTCGGCCAATCAGAGACGCTCATGTCCCAGTTCAGTACACCCTTACTATTTTTACTTTTTTTCACTCTGAACAGGATATTGGAAACTAAGTTTAAAATGATAACTAAACGATCTGGTTTGTTGTAAATATTCTGTGATTTTTTAGGAATTTTTCAAGACAACAACAAAAATAACAAAATTTTAGCAATCGCTTAGGGCCAAAAATTTAATATGAAAAATTAATTTTCATGAATATTAAAAAAACATTTCCGTATTTTTTTAAATAATAGTTTTCATTCAAAATCGCGGTTTAATGACACATTAAACACGCATTTAAAAATCTTGTTAATATATATATATTATTATTATATATTATTTTATATTATTATATTTTATTAAATGTAAAAATTAACGGCGAAATAAGTCCTGACGATAATGATCCCATCTCAAAACAGTCGAAAAATTTTGAATGTTTATCATTTTACAGAAATTCAAATAAAGTCTCATGACAAACAAAATTTGCTATGTAAATTACATACTGTTATTAAATTAACAGACATTAACAGAAAAATGTAAGTTGTACATGTTGTTTATTTCAATTACTAAGATACTTTTACCGGTATACCGGACATCCACCAGATAACGAAAAAAGTCTATCTAAACATTAGACGTGACCACTTTCGAATCGGATCTGCCGTTTTCTAGAACATTTGAAAAGGCCTCCTTATCCGAGCACCTATTTACCAAGACGATGCGGCATCGTCGATGTCTCTTATAAAAATACTTTTTTAATGTATCACGAAATATTGATAAAATTTTATTTTCTGTTTTTGTCTTAATTCACGATTATAAAAATATAAAAATTGGGTTTCTACACGAGTTAATTATATCCCGTTTTTGAATTCTTCGTAAATCAGAAAATTTAAGGGCGCCTCCCTGCATTAAGTCAAGTGTTTGGAAAACAGTTTTAACATTTTTAAAAATGATTTTACAATGACCAAAAACACTTAGAAACTCAGGATTAGAATTTTAAACTTGGGTAGCTAGAATTGAACGTACTTCGGGCTAAGATTTTTTTGAAGTTACCAGCACAGAGTTGTCATAATAGAACTGGCTAATAAGATTTGACACGGTCGAACTCGAAATTTGGTCATGGTCTTTTAGTACTCCAAACACTAACTTGAAATTGCACGTTTGCAATACTTTTGGAAAATAAGTTTAGATGGATTTTTCAAAGTTATTATTTTTATTTCTAAAAGTTCCAGATTAAATAGTCAAAATGATAAAACGGCTATTTTGATGAGTAAATAAAAAGTTTTAAATCAAAAATTCTAAATCTGTCATTTTGCAGGTGCAATGTTGTGAAAAATTTTGATTTATTTATTCGTAACGAATAATTCGTTCAATATTTATTTTTTGAGTGAAAATCGAAATTCAAGCATTTTTTATTCAAAATTAGCGTTTTAGACAGATAAAATTACAATAATCAATTCATGGAATAAGTGTCACCGACCCTGTGTCATATAACGTGACAAAAGTGAAATTTCGACTAAGTAAAATGTCGAATTTACAAAAAATGCATCAAGGGGGTGGTAGACGCTAACCAAAGCTCAAATACAATTATAAATATCTATAAAGAGCAAATTTTATTCCCATTAAAAGAAAAATTTTGAAATTTGTTGTACTCACAGAGTGCAATTGAAGAGTATGTTTAATTCTAGCTTGATTTCAATCGAAAATTTTTGGTGACTTTGACCAACATTTGCAAGTTACAACCGGTTTGAAATTCATTTATCTAAAACATTTTAATTCATTCTAAGTTATTCATGAATCATGATTTGATATCAATTGTGACTATGAGCATAAATTTTTTTTTTTACAAAAAGTCGACATTTACAAAAATGTATTCAAAGTGTTTTTCAAACTACTTTATTAAACTACTCAATTAACCCGTGTGAGCACACACCATATATGATAGGTGACTGCATATTTAAAATTCATCTAAAGAATGAGCAAAGAAAAACGCATCGTAAATTGTCTCCTTCGACATTACATTATAAAGAATTTTTGCCAAGGATTTCAAAAAAGTGACTTATTTTTTTGGAAATTTGTTTCAGACTTACGGAGGGTTGATTTTGAGATTTTTTTCCGAATCTTTTACCTCAAAAAATCTAATGCGACCTATTCGTCAATTAAAATGAAAAAAGCCAGTTTTTAGGAAAAAGGTGTTTGTCCCATGGTTGACCACTCAAAACAAGAAATGTATACCAGGAAACAGATATCGTTTCCAAAAGTGTATTCAAAATTTCAATTAAGTATCAACGAAAATATTATAATTATAAAAAATTTAATTCGAGCAATTAAATATTGGCCACAGAGTCCACTAGTATTAGTCATATGGCAGCACCCAGAAATACATATCAGAAGTTGAACTTATCTGCTTATAGGGGAAAATAATCATTTTTATTAAAAGTTGTGATTTTGTCATCAAAATTGTAAAACCTATAAAAATAATTTTGATTGGATATATATAAATCAAATTTCAGAAACAAGATGACATAGGTCAATCTCTGTGCAGCGATCCAATTACCGAAAATAATTTGTGAAACACCACTGTAAGCTGTATCACGTTGAATGCGTCCTTGCTCTTATCATAAATTTCTTAAACAAAATCCAAACTAGAATATCAAGATTTCGGATGCCAAAATAATCGTGAACTTCCTTATGCAAAAAAAAATGAAGACTCTAACTACCTTGGGCTTCGTATAAACGCAGGTGAACAGCTCACCTATATGTGATAGGTGTCGGTGCCTTGCGGAACTTTTTTTTCTGTGCTCACACGGGTTAAACATCATTTTCGTCATTTGTAACCCAAATTTTCAGGATGAAGAAAGCAACGAAATTGCACAAGATGCCACTTCTTTCTGCAAGGACAAGGATTTTGAAACATATCGAAACCCCGCCGATTGTTCATCATTTTACACGTAAGTGATATTACTCGCATGTCAAGTTGCAATTTTTTGGACAGCTTATTGTCATGAATAATTACGATAAAGTTGGTAAACAGAAAACAAAAATAAGCATTTCAAGGAAATCTGATAAATTTTGAAAAATAAATAAGAGTGATGACATGATTAATTAATGGCTCAGTGTCCGTTGTTTTCAAATATATCATTTCTTTGTTGCAAGTATTTACTGCGACGGTTTTTTGTACCAAATTGTCCCAAATATTAGAGAGCCCCAAAAGCTTTGCAAAGCACATATCTGACAAGATGGTATTTAAATATCAATTTGCTCGTTACTTCTACAAGCTAATAATTCTCGAACAAGATTTTCATCGTAATCCCTGGTAGGCCAAAAAACCCTCGCAATTTTTTAGTATAGCCTATACTGTAAAGAGTAAACATCGCGCGGATGTGCCGCGAAACCTAAACATTGGTACATAAAAGCTCGATCTTGGTTTTACTCGAATATTTGTTCACTGGAATATATTAAGAAATTAAAGGAGATGGTCGACGCTACAAAGGCCGATTTCAAATATTTTTGATTTAATTCATGAGCAGAACAGATGACCGATTTGGATACAGACCCTAAATCAGCCAGAATTTGGGTGCCAAATAAGCTCAATTGAAAGTGATCTCTCCGTATTTTTTGTTCGAAAACGGTACGTTTTCATAAAAACAATAAAATGAAATTGATAATATATATTTTGAGCGATAATTATTTCCGGTTCCTTTAAATTTTACAGTTTATGTACAGTTGATAAATCTTTTCAAAAGTTTTATTATTATCGAAAAAATCTCATAGCGCCAAACAACTCCTGTAAATATAAAATACCAGAAAATACGTCAACCACCCATTTAGAATTTATTCGTAAAGTTTATAATGTGACCACTCGTTAGACCATCGAAAACATAACTTTTATAGCTCAAATTTGGAAGAAAATTTTCCATCAGAGTAATTATAAGTTTGAATGCACAACACCAATTTATTTTTTGAGATTTTGTTCAAGCTTTAATGCCGCACGGTGCGCACCGGATATCATTTCGATAATTAATTGTTAATTTTTTGGAATGGTCGAGAAAAATTATACACGCATTTCGAAACAAGGAGAGTTCAATAATCGCTACTTGAAATTGCTATCAGAAATAGATGCTTTCGTTACTTCTAAATCCATAAAAATGCAATTCGAAATTTTCACAAGGAATATTTTTCTTCAAAAAAGCAGATCAATCTAAGTACATTGAATAAATACATAAATAAGTCCGAGTCAAATCTGGATAAGAAAAGGTCGACTTTCATAATTCCCTGGGATTGTGGTGGTAGTTTTCTGCATTTTTAATCACTATTCAATCTCAGTAAAATCTCTTGAAATTATTTGGTAACTCTAGGGCTTTTCTGAAAAATTGTAACGTTTTGCTTTAAATTTTTAATGAAAAAAGGGAGTTTTGATGACTCTTGAATAATAATTTTGTCTTAATTCGAGTCGGAAGCGAGTATAAAATACAGACTAACAAAATTATTAATTGAAAATTAGACCTAAAAAGTTGCTGATAACTTTTCCAGCACATCATACTTAATTTATATTTGGTGACATTTGTATTTTATAATTTTCACCTATTTGTTGAAAATTTTCAATTTTTGCAATTCTTTTCCTCGGTTGAAAGCCAATGTATGCAAATTAAAATTAATCGTCCAAGTTCAAAGTAAACACTAAATCGCTTTCTAAAGTGTCAAAAATCATAATTCAAGGTCATCTGTGGGAAACCCATTCATTAAAACGTCAGAAAAAAGTGTTTGTCGTGATAATCGGACAGCTTCTTTTTGCCAAAGAAAGTTCAAATTAGACACTTTTCAAGATTACATGATAATCAGAAATGCAATTTGAGAATCAGTAAGATGAGCCTCAAGGTTTGAAAGAGCACCCGATGAACTCGTATTTAACTAACAGTTCGAACCACGGTTGACCAAGTGGTTAGAGTGAGTGGTACTGAAATTATGCATATAATCTCGAGATGAAATTTAAAATTTATCACTTTTTCGCAGTTTTGAGTACATGGGTTAGAACTAAGTTTTCGCAAGAAATGTTTTCTTTGTCCGCCACAGAGTTAATATTTACTTCTTAATTTTAGTTGCCAACTTGGCCGCGCTGATATGTTTCATTGTCCAGCTGGAACCGTTTACTGGGAAAAGCGTTCAGCCTGTGAATGGGCATACAATCTGCCAAAAACGGATGCATGTTACGCAGTCAACTTTTATGGACTTTACAGAAATATCGCATAGTTCAAAAGTGTTTTTATGGTGACTTATAATTTATGTTTTGTCCAAAAATCTTTAAATAAAGTTTTACAGTTATCGAAAAAAACTTGGAATAATTATTTTGATAATGATGTAATCTGTTAGACCTTTGATCTGTGAAACGGGAGTTGTACGTTTGTAAGTTATCTTTGGATCCCGCAGTGACGCTCTCCTGAAGAAAATTGGAAGCTGTTTTTCGGTTTTATAAGAAACAATCTATTTCTAATTGGTCTGTTTCTTTCGCGTGGTGGAACACTTTTAATTAATTGGTTTAAAAATAACCTACGCGGAGACAAGCGAATAAAAAATGGAAGTTAGGAGTCATCATGAGTCATGATTCATCACTACGAAAACTTTTAAAGTTTTTAATGATAGTGTGTGCCGAGGAAAATAAAATGAAATAAATTAGTTTTTATTTTTCAAAACCTCGTGCAAATTTTTAAAGTCGACAATTTTGCTTCCACAAAACTTTTACCGTTTAAATTCAAATTTAACTATAAAATTAATTTAGCAATTTTAATCTACAGTAAACTTTCTTAAAAAAGAATAGGGGCGTTTGAAACGCGTTTTATATCTGGCAATTATCCCCTAATTGGTAAGACTTTCTAGTGTCATAGTTTAACTGTAGTTTGTCTTGAAAGCAATTTCTTTTGCGAAATTTTTCCACAATTTTTAACTTTTATCGATAAAAGAGAGAGTGTAACTTACACTATTTAAGTCGCTTTGTGAATAAGGCTACTCAATTTTTGATAATTTTTTCTCAAAAAAATCAGACGTGCTATTTAAATTTTCTTATTTTTTGTTAAATACTGGTATCAGCTGCTACGTGCAAAAAATCCCGAAGATTTTTGACTAAGTTCGAGTTGAATTATGAACCTTGGCTAATTGGGACCTAAATAAATATCTAAAATACGCTTTTATTAATACCGGAAGAGTGCACATTTTGAGTAAACTATGTCTAAAGTTCCTGTTCGACTGAAACTAACCAAATAATTTATAGATGTAATATCGTAAAATTCTTCCAAACCGCAAATTGGATTTTTCACATTTCTTAGCCAAAACTACTTTTTATATATTGACTCATTGGTACCTCTTAGAAATTGTTGTCTCGTGAGTTTCATGTTTTCATTTAAAACAATGTTTAAAATAGATAACCATTTAACCCTCAGCCAACAAAACAATCCCGAACGAGAAAAACCTGAAATAATAAAGTATACCACAGGCTCAGCCCAAATGATTTTTGCCTACGGTTTCTGCATAAAATAAGGTGAACGAATGTAAATAAAGCTTGACTGATTTTGTCAAAAGTTGAAGGATTGAAGAAATTGTTTTATGGAAAACACAAAATCGAATTAAAATAAAATAGATTATTTTTGAACAATCAGAAGGAGAAAATGTCCAAATGAGAAACTGAATGAAATATTTGAGGTTAACCCTTGGAATCACAGAGCCGATATCTCGGCTCAAGCCTACCTAAAACCTTCTAAAATGGGCAAAATAAATGTCATATAATTGTTTCTTCCGAATACATTATAAACATTTTGCGGTGATTCCGAAAAAAACTCAATTGTTTTTGGGATATTTGGTTCAAATATTACGGAAAGTTGATTTTTTGAGATATGTCGCCGAAGTTTTACTTCCGAAAAAATTATTTCAGAACTAGACATCAAATACAAATGTGAGATTAGCCAGTTTTTAGGAAAGTGTTTTGTGCATGAAAACACTTAACATTTTTCTGAGATTTGTCGCCGAAGTTTTACTTCCGAAAAAATTATTTCAGAACTAGACATCAAAACAAATGTGAGATAAGCCAGTTTTAGGAAAGTGTTTGTGCATGAAAACACTTAACATTAAAATATATTCGTTTCTTTGGACAATATTTTTTTGGAAGTGGAATTTCAAATTTTCGATTTAGTATTCCATGAAAAAAATATTTATTATAAAATTAATTAATCAATACAAAATTGTCTACACACTGTCACTTATTACTATATCAACTTGAAAATAAATAAAAGTGTATAATCTGCTTTTATTTGTAAAAATAGCCATTTCCATATGAAATGTTGATTTTTCATCCTTTTTTTAAATAACTTTCGATTGAGATAATATAGACTATATATCATCATCGAAAGTTATTAAAAAAGGATGAAAAAATCACAAATTTCTATGGAAAATGGCTTTTTTGGCTATAAATATAGATCTAATCGGATAAAGTGTGACGTGAGGCAGATACTTGTGCGTTGAATACTCATAAAATAAAATTTGTGAAGACTACGATGGGCACGAATCACGTGAATGCTACACCTTGTTTACCAACTATATTATCTAGAACTAAAATTAAAATTCTAGAATTTGAATTGTGATGCAAAAAATAAACTTTTCAACTTCCTATTGCAAAAGTAATTGGAGCTTCAATACCTTGAGCTTTCTGTAAAACAGCGTCTAAAGTAGAGCCGATATATCGCTCGTGGTGCCTTGGCGGAACTTTTTTTCTGTGATTCCAGGGTTAAGAATAAAAAATAATTCGGATAAATATTTATCGAAATTATGCCCGTCACGAGTACCGCCCTCGTCTCAAGTGGCGTCGAGACCAAACTGACTCGGGGTATATTATATTCGATTAAACGGGTTCAGAGCGTTGAATGGTTTGTTAATTGTATAAGAAAAGAATTCTGATCAGGGATTAATGAAATTATGCTTAAGAAAATCTGGACTGATGAATTTATATTCTCAGCATAACGAATTTTCAGAAACGTATCACTTTTTGTCTCGACGCTACTTGAAATATCACGCCGTAATAGTTTTTTGAATTCAGCTTAAAAAAATTAGTCGAAATGCCTTCACTGAAAAATGTGTGTAGGTTGTAATTTTACTGGTCGAAGTAATCATGGCGCATTTCATGGTTTTGATTGTTAACGATATGATTGAAACTTCAATCATTGAATAATGATTTTTTAGTTTTGGGGGTGAAGATCTTATTGATCTTTAAATCTTAAAACTGAAGTTTTTAATTGATTAGAATCGCTATATAATTATAATTTCAACGTGAAAAAAGCGTCCAAAATAGTGGCAACAAAAACATTATCCACGGTAAAATACTAAAAGGGTTAATACTTTATCAATATACGCGTTACACCAAAGGATTTTCTTAATTTTTGGTTTCTAAATTCGCCAAAAGCATTTAAATATTAATGCTACACGAATTTTTTTCGTAAGAACTACCGTATTTCAACAGTCAAAATCCTGCTTTTGTAAGTGATCACTAATAATTAGTTTGGCCTCACCTAAGAATTAATGGATATTCTATGTTCAATCCCAACTCACCACTGACCTCCATCTGATCATTCTCAGAGCATCA
>SCLH01000211.1:123023-143162 GCA_004367855.1 Oikopleura vanhoeffeni
GCCGGGTTTATGCCACCCCCTTAAGTGAAAACTTTATCTGATTAACCGGTTTGGCAGTAAAAGGCCACGAATCGTGAGTCACGATAGTAGAAGGCCAACAAATCGAAAACATCAATGCTGATATTCTTGTTCGCAATCAAATTTTGCGTTTTTTACAAAAATTTTGCAAATGAAAAAAACTTCAGAATAACTTACTTTGAAATTGGCCTTTTTCAAGAAAAATATTGGTTTTGCCGATTTTCTCGACAGATTTTTAATGCGAGAATATCGATTTTTCGGCATTTTACTATTTTTGCCTTTACTTTTAACCGGTTACTCATTGTATAAGGAATCACTTCGATAATATATAGTTCCAGATGCGGATAAATTTTTTAATTTATCACCAAAACAAAATGAAAAAATATTTTTTCTAATTGATCACGTAAGGTTCATTTTGTTGGCATTTCTTTACCAATTTGGAGTTAATTTTGGGGTTGATTTGCGGTTTCTAAATTATCTTGATAATAACTAGTCACAATATCTCTTAAAATGCTATTTGATCCGGATGCAAATTAGAGGGCCTAAATTATATTTTCGTTCGAAAGTCCTACCCTTATCGCGTTCGTAATTAGTCGTTTTTTATTCACTAATGTACAATACATGTATAATTATCGTTTCACTTTCTCAGTTCACAAAAACACGTATGGTTTTCAAAAATAAAAATATTATTGCGAGCATACTGCTACCATATATGCTGCACAAATTGTGCAACATAATGCTTAATTTCAAAACATAAAAGGGATTTGAAATTCAAAAAAGAACAGGCGAATTTTGATCAAATGTCGTGAACTAAGAAGTGTCTGGCGTTTTGTCAGATAGTTTTGCGCAAACAATATAGATAATACAGTATTCCCCAACTAGAAATCGACGTTACGCTAGTCCAGTCGCGTTGCCAGATTTCAAATATGCTCTGTGTAGTCAAAATGTACTTAGTTTCATGAAAAAACTTTAACAAGGGAATGGAATGAGGGCTATATTGATTAAAGCGGCTACAAGGACATTTTGAACGCCATTGATTCTCAGCCGCTAAAAATGAATATTCTGATTTAAGATCGGCCCAAAGAAATTTCGAACGCATTCATGCTTCAGATTGGACATAAGGACAGTTTGAACGCATCGATGGTTTTTAATTTAAGTAATTTACGAGTATAGTTTTTTTTCAATGGTAGTCGGTTTGTATATGATGATCACATAAAAATCTGAAATCAATTGATATTTTCAGATTTTTTATTGTTAATGATTGAAGTTAAATATCCTGTAGTTCATATTTTTTGTTGTAGAAAAAGAGCAGAGTCATAACTTATGACTCATAAGTAGGTACAATTCCATGGGATTTTTTTGGCGTAGTTGTAGACCAGTAATATCCATATTTCACGACCTGGTGAGTTTAGGTCATTAAAGAACAAAAATAAGTAAAAAAAAATGACGATTTTTGGTGGTGCAAAGTCAATTCATAAGATTTTCGGCCAAATTGTATATTTTGCATTAATTAGAAAAAAAACAGTGAACCCCTCACTATCATTTTGAAAGGTATTTTGGAAAAATATTTGTTCTTGAGGATTACCAAAAAATAATATAGAAAAAAAATAACAGATTTACCGGTTTTTCTGAAATTTTAAATTTAGGGACTGGGCATGCAAAGGTGTTCAATTCTCCAAAAAACTTACAAAAACCAGTAAAATACCGGTTTCCGGTTATCCAAAAAAATTTAAGTTGCCACCAGGGTCAGCGGACTAGTCAATTGATACATATCTGAACAGGTCGTCAAATTTGTATGAAGCTGGTTCTGGAACACAAATCCCAGGGAATTGTACCCAGTCATAAGTACACGCCTAGGAAATTTTTACTAGCACATCTTCCACAAGAGGTGTTAACATAAACTTTAGGAGGTCTAAGGCAAAAAACGGAAATGGAATCGAAAATCACTGAAAATAGCACATGCCTCACTAGTCACGTGACATGATTTTTGAGGCGTATACGTCTGTAGAAACTGATAAGCATACTAAATCATCTAATAACTTATTGATTTTCGCATTAACAAGAACTTTTGATGTAAAAATTAGTAACCATTTTAAATTTAATTATATTTCGCTTTGGGTTTTTCTGCTCATGTTATTTTATTTTTACACGCGTTTTAAATATGTGGTGAATTTTTAATGTTTATCCCTAAACTTTCATAGCTATCAATTAGTTATGGATAAGAGCGTAACGTTAATTTCTCCATTCATAGAACTAGCTATTTTTATTTTTGAACGAAATAATTTATACAATTCGACCGTCAAAGTAAATTCCAGCTGCTGGAAACAAGCTACTAATCTCCACGTTCACGTAAATATATTTTAATTTTTAAAGAACGGAAAGGTAACTCAGTGGCTTTTGCTACTTTGAAACAGGTTCATGACCTACTAACAAAACTGACCAGGGAGGTGATAAGGTTACCAATAAAATAATGGTTATAATCAGTGGTTTTCAGGCATTCCAGAAAATGTGTGACAAATTTTGGAAGGTTTTTATGTTTGTAGTAAATATCAAGGTCTTTAGATAAAAAACTGAGCCGAGATAGGTTTTAAAATATGCAAAGTGTGATCTGTTACATACATGCTCCAAGGAGTGTAAGGTCCAAAAACTATTTTTTGCCGATATTTATTCTTGAGATCAAGGTGGGATCTACATTCTTGTATGTTCAGAAGTCCTAAGATAATTTTTTATTTCGCGCATGATCATCTTGAATTTGTCAAATTAGAAACCAGAATACGGTCTCGTCGATACCCTTGATAAAACTTATAGATAATGGTCAATTTGCGTAAAGCCATCGGTTACCTTTGCGTTTTCTGGGTAAGCTTAGACTCTTGTTTTACCAGACTTAATCTTGGGTCTCATTTAGAAAATTTTCTGGGTCAATTTCTATCAATTGAAATATTATATTTTTTAAGCGTAAGATGGATTTAATCAGATCAATTTTATTAAAATTTGAAGCAAGTATTCGGTAGGAAAAAAGTCATTTTTATTAACCTCGAAACTTAATTTTTTTAAACATACAGCAGGTGGAAATTCAGAAAATGTAGGACACCCAAAAAATACTTGACACATATCCTTTTTGTTCGAGTTATGAAGTACATAATATCCTTTTTCGAAACGGAACTCCATCTCAAAAACGCTTACTATCTCTATAGCGCGTGTTCGAATCTCACCAATGTTGTCTTAGTGATTATATTAAATATGATTATAGGCAAGGGTCTTGATAATGGAACCGCTAAATTTTATTGGTGTGTAATCACTCAAGCAATCACTAAGACAATCACTTAGACAACATCAGTGGATTCGAACACGCGCTGTAGAGATAGTAAGCGTTTTGGGAGATGGAGTTCCGTTCGGAAAAGGATATGAACTATTTCCATCATTAACTACTTTCCAATATTGAAAATTGGCTGAAAATATTAACATATGAATAAAGGGTACTCGACCAACAGATCGTGACTATCTAAATGATTCAAAATGCGAGTCTATGATTGTCAGGCCGCCAAAATTTCAAGCGATTTCATTGAGCTTATTCTAAAAGTTAGATTTTTTATCACTATCTGTCACTCGAGGGCCTTTAATCTATATAATTTTGGTTATATATCCGTTAACCAACGGAACTCCATCTCAAAAACGTTTACTATCTCTAAAGCGCGTGTTCGAATCCAACTCATGTTGTCTCAGTGATTGTCTTGAGTATGATTATGGGCAAGGGTGCTTGATATTGGGACCGCTAAATTTGATCGGTGTGTAGTCACTCAAGCAATCACTAAGACAATCACTAAGACAACATCAGTGGGATTTGAACTAGCGATATAAAGATAGTTAACGTTTTTGAGATGGAGTTTCGTTGGTGAAAGGATATGATAGAACTCAAATCCCTCTAAAAAATAATTAAACGATCCCAACAATTACAATGGCTGGCTTCCAGGATGTACATGGGATCATTCCTTATCGTATTTGCAATATGCATCCTCTTCCCCTTGTTGATGGATTCCACAAGGATGAGATAATCCCCCTCCCGCAATCTCATAAATTAATGTATGTTTCCCCATTATAACCCGTAAAAGGGCTCTATCTGTAGGGGGGAAAAGATCATCTCTTCCCCGGCTAACCCCTTCATTTTACAACCCAGCCAATAACTTACTCCAATCAAGACGTATTTAAATTTTTCTGAAAACCACACGTCATAAAAAATTACACATAATCCATGAGACCTGTTTATGAAATTTCATAAGATTTTCGTCCCTAAAGTTTTCGAGTTTCCGGCTTATTCTTTTTTTTCTATTTTTTTGCGTCATCTTTCTGATTTTTATTGTTTATGTTTGATGCATAAAATTGGCGCCTCTGCCAACAATAGCTATTGACAACAAAAAAATTACATAATAATTTACCAATTTTGAGTAGTTATATTTTGGTTACCAGATTTTTTTATCAGTTTACATTTAAATTGCATCGTACCACTGTCGAGTGGAATTAAGGCTGTTATCGGTTTTTCAGCATTGGAAATCTATGATAGTTATGAAAAAATGAAAAAAGTACATTTTGTTCAGAATTTTTCGAAGATCAAGGAAAAATCTTCGAAAATGTTTCGAAAAAATGACGGCTTTTGATTGGCTGAAATTGACCTACTCGAAATAGAAATAAAATGTTATCAACGTATTCTCCCGAAGTTTCTCGTTCCAACGCACAAATTTGTTTGTCTCTCATATTTACCGATCCGATCGGGAAAATATGATCGGGATCGGTTCGGATTGCGAGTCGAAAAAAATGTGTTATGATCGGTTCGGTTCGGACGAAAATCTGAAAAACTGTGATCGGTTCGGTTCGGATTTTTCCGAACTGATCGGCCGAGCAGATTATGTGCTCGGGTTTTTCGGCACTGCCGACCCCTGTGGTCAACTATTTATTTGAATTATCATCACTTCAAATTTGAAGAAATGCCATTTTTTCACAAAAATAACTGTTTTTTTAGACAAAATGCCGATTAATCGTTTTTCGGTGCTGCGTGAACAACACTTAAATAATAGTTTTCGCAGAGGCACACTTACTCCAGAAAAAATTATTAAACAAAGACCGATAACAGCCTATAGGCTATAGCACTCAAGAAAAACTTTATTTTTACCCAGAAAATCCCGACTGCCTAGTGTAATTTTGTTTCTAAGTAGTGTATTTTTTATGAAAACTTTGTGAAAAATTTCTCATTTCGTTTTCCAGGATGGTCTGGTTAACATAGCTCTCAGTCAAAGGGAATCGATGCAATTTAGTTTTAAATCACATATTTGAAAATTTCAGACAATTTTGTGAACCTTCAAAAAAAGTATTCAGCGGTTAAAATTCTACGGGGACTTCGTGGGTCGAAAAACGACAGATCTGTACAATATTGTACAATTCGTGTGTAATGGTTAACACATCTCATGGCTGTACATCAGACCGTACTTTGATTTTTTGAAATTTTTCTAAAAATATTTTTTTTTTATTTGCAAAAAATTATCATGAATGGCTTCCGTCGATTTTTAGTATCTCTCTAAGCCTCAGTTTTGGCCTCCAAAGGTGACAGGGTACTGTACATAAAACAAGTATTTATACATTAACTGTATAACAGTTACTTTAAAAAAAATGCAAAATATAAATAATAACTTTGATATACCAAACGAATCACAAAGTTAATAAGTATTAATTTTTATGATTTAAAATAAATAAATATTGAAAGTAGATAAATACAGGGGGTTTAATGTTCTGCCCCAAATCGGCTGAGAAATATTTAACGCAATTTTGTGTTTTCTTCAAAATAATTTTCGTTCTCAATCGTCCCAAAGTGGGGAAGTCCGAAAGTGGGGACGTCCGAAAGTGCCCGTCAGAAATCTAGAATTGATTAATTTAATCGTTATCTTCAAGTTAATTAAGGCAGTACCCGACGCCATTTAGTGATTTTCAAACATCTGTCGCTAGAAAAAAGGCAACAAAAGTTTTTTATATTACGGTATCGGTCAAAAAAGTCGATTTTTGTATTTTTTTCACTTTAACTTCATTTGGTGAGGTGAAAACAATTTTTTTTTGTGAAAATTACTCAATTGTTAAACTCAAGGAGAATAAAAACTCAGAATTATGAAATTTTATCTAATTCGTCGATAATCGTCAAAAAAAGTGCTCAAAATAGGTGTTTTTGGTACATTCACCGTAATTGTAACTTCATTTGGATAAGTGCCATCAGAAATTTTCGACAAAAAAAAACGTTTTTTCACAATCAAAGGACAAAGGAGAATAAGGACTTATTTTTTCGATATTTTATCCGGCTATGGATTACGAAGTGCTCAAAGTTCAGATACTTCTAAATTTAAAAAAAAATCAAAACTTTTTTTTGATTAAAAATCATTTATTTTTTCTTTTATTCCAGGCATTGGCCTCCAAATAAAAAGTGGCGACAAAAATTAATCAGATCCGATATCTAGTTTATGCGATAAGGCTAATTACCTGAAAAATAACTTAAAAAATCTAAAAATCATGCAAAATTCGAAAAAAATTTTGTTCAAAATTCGAAAAAATTTTGTTCAAAATTCGAAAAAAATTTTGTTCAAAATTCGAAAATTTGTTATTTTTTAAATTGAAACCGATTAAAAAAATGAGAATGCAGCTAAAATTAGCCTTATGCTATGTCTGAGTTACTAGGTCTAGCACCTGTCGGGTACTCCCTTAANTCTTAATATTTTTAGTTTTCGCTGCAAAATTTGTTTTATTCGCACAATCGTCCGAAAGTACACAATGATCCGAAAATACCCAATCGTCCAAATGTTTTTCGCAAAAAACTTTCGAACGATTTAGGCCCCAATTTCACAAACACTTTTTAGGTACTACCCGTATCGAGTATTCATCATCTTGCGTAGGTTATCCTAAACTTGGTGATTTTATCGTAGACGCTATTAGATGCTCTCTGTGTGAGCGGCAAAAAGTTATCAAAACGTGATGTCCCCCTTCAGACAATGTGAACGTGAATTAAAGGTATTTTTGCGTTTTTGAATCATTCCTTTTAGTGAATTAATGGGGTAGCGGTCGTGGTTTTATTTTTAATTTTTGTGCAATAAATATAAATAAAGATTTCATGAATACAACAATTTTGCGATTAATTAAATGAAGTAATATATCCCTTTATCACCTTTTGGTTAGAATGCGTAGCCACTACTCCTTTTAACGTGTGATTTTAACGTTGTGGCTACGCATTCTAACCAAAAGGTGACAAAGGGATATATTCAGCTTGTTTTTAAAAACGTAAGTTCGGCATTATAAATTCATCAACCGGTAATGATTAATTAAGAGGAAATACGTTCTTATTTAATCCTCTGCTTAAATTCTGACGACCCTTTTCGCAATATTAATAAACAGTCTTTATCAAAACGTCAAGATTATACTGCATAACGTTTTCTGGGTACTACAGTATCTTGACGTTTGAATGAAAATTTTTATGAATAATTTCTATGAAGTCACGAATCGTGACTCACGATATTACAAGAAACAAAAAATAACAAAAATTATGACCACACATTATTCAATATTCGATAATTTTTACTACATTTTAATGTGACCAAATTTAAACAATCTTATATCCTGATTCAAGTCCAATCAAACTCTCGCACGCAAACGAANCTGGGCATAGGCGAAGGTGTTCAATTCTCAAAAAACCGAAAAAACAGAAAAAATACGGTTTCCGGTTATCCAAAAAAAATTTTAAGTTGCACCAGGGTCAGCGGACTAGGCATTGATACATATCTGAACAGTCGTCAAAATTGTATGAAGTGGTTCTGGGGACACAATCCCAGGGAATTGTACCCAGTCATAAGTACAGCCTAGGAAATTTTTACTAGCACATCTTCCACAGAGGTGTGAACATAAACTTTAGGAGTCTAAGGCAAAAAAAACGGAAATGATCGAAAATCAAAGAAAAGCACAAGCCTCAACGTAGTCACGTGACATGATTTTTGAGGCGTAACGTCTGTAGAAACTGATAAGCATACTAAATCATCTAATACTATTGATTTTCGCATTAACAAGACTTTTGATGTAAATTAGTAACCATTTTAAATCTTAATTATATTTCGCTTTGGGTTTTCTGCTTCATGTTATTTTATTTTTACACGCGTTTTAAATATGTGGTGAATTTTTAATGTTTATCCCTAAATTTCATAGCTATCATTAGTTATGGATGTAAGAGCGTAACGTTAATTTCTCCATTCATAGAACTAGCTATTTTTATTTTTGAACGAAATAATATTATACCAATTCGACCGTCAAAGTAATTCCAGCTGCTGGAAACAAGCTACTAATTCTCCCGTTCACGTAAATATATTTTAATTTATAGAACGGAAAGGTTAACTCAGTGGCTTTTTGCTACTTTGAAACAGGTTTCATGACACTAGCTACTGAATCTGAATAAACCTGACCAGGGAAGTGATAAGGTTACCAATAAAATAATGGTTATAATCAGTGGTTTTCAGCATTCCAGAAAAGTGTGTGACAAATTTTGGAAGGTTTTATGTTTGTAATAAATATCAAGGTCTTTTAGATAAAAAACTGAGCCAGATAGGTTTTAAAATATGCAAAGTGTGATCTGTTACATACATCTCCAAGGAGTGTAAGGTCCAAAAACTATTTTTTCCCGATATTATTCTTAGATCAAGGTGGGATCTATTCTTGTATGTTCAGAAGTCCTTAAGATGGTTTTTATATTCGCGCATGATCATCTTGAATATGTCAAATTAGAACCAGAATACGGTCTCGTCGATACCCTTGATAAACTTATAGATAATGGTCAATTTGCGTAAAGCCATCGGTTACCTTTGCGTTTTCTGGTAAGCTTAGACGCTTGTTTACCAGACTTAATTCTTGGGTCTCATTTAGAAAATTTTCTGGGTTCAATTTCTATCAATTGAAATATTTATATTTTTAAGCGTAAGATGATTTAATGCAGATCAATTTTTATTAAAATTTGAAGCAAGTATTTCGTAGGAAAAAAGTCATTTTTATTAACCTTGAACTTAATTTTTTTAAACATTACAGCAGGTGAAATTCAGAACATGTAGGAACACCAAAAATACTTGACACATATCCTTTTTGTCCAGTTATGAACGTACATAATATCCTTTTCCGAACGGAACTCCATCTCAAAAACGCTTACTATCTCTATAGCGCGTGTTCGAATCTCACCCAATGTTGTCTTAGTGATTATATTAAATATGATTATAGGCAAGGGTCTTGATAATGGAACCGCTAATTTTATGGTGTTGTATCACTCAAGCAATCACTAAGAACAATCCTTAGACAACATCAGTGGATTCGAACACGCGCTGTAGAGATAGTAAGCGTTTTTGAGATGGAGTTCCGTTCGGAAAAGGATATGAACTATTACCATCTTAACTACTTTCCAATATTGAAAATTGGCTGAAAATATTAACATATGAATAAGGGTACTCGACCAACAGATCGTGACTATCTAAATGATTCAAAATGCGAGTCTATGATTGTCAGGCCGCCAAAATTCAAGCGATTTCATTGAGCTTATTCTAAAAGTTAGATTTTTTATCACTATCTGTCACTCGAGGCCTTTAATCTATATAATTTTGGTTATATATCGTTAACCAACGGAACTCCATCTCAAAAACGTTTACTATCTCTAAGCGCGGTTCGAATCCAAACTCTGTTGTCTCAGTGATTGTCTTGAGGTATGATTATGGGCAAGGGTGCTTGATATTGGGACCGCTAAATTTGATCGGTGTGTAATCCTCAAGCAATCACTAAGACAATCACTAAACAACATAGTGGGATTTGAACTAGCGATATAAAGATAGTTAACGTTTTTGAGGATGGAGTTTCGTTGGTAAAAGGATATGATAGAACTCAAATCCCTCTAAAAAATAATTAACGATCCCAACAATTACAATGGCTGGCTTCGCAGATGTACATGGGATCATTCCTTATCGTATTGCAATATGCATCCTCTTCCCTTGTTGATGGATTCCACAAGGATGAGATAATCCCCTCCCGCAATCTCATAAATTAATGTATGTTTCCCCATTATAACCCGTAAAGGGCTCTATCTGTAGGGGGGAAAGATCATCTCTTCCCGGTAACCCCTTCATTTACAAACCCAGCCAATAACCTACTCCAATCAAGACGTATTTAAATTTTTCTGAAAACCACACGTCATAAAAATTACACATAATCCATGAACCTGTTTATGAAATTTCATAAGATTTTCGTCCCTAAAGTTTTCAAGTTTCCGGCTTATTCTTTATTTTCTATTTTTTTGCGTCATCTTTCTGATTTTTATTGTTTATTGTTTGATGCATAAAATTGGCGCCTCTGCCAACATATCTATTGACAACAAAAAAATTACATAATAATTTACCAATTTTGAGTAGTTTTATTTTGGTTACCAGATTTTTTTTATCAGTTTACATTTAAATTGCATCTTACTCATGTGAGTGTGAATTAGGCTGTTATCGGTTTTCAGCATTGGAAATCTATGATAGTTATGAAAAATAAAAAAAAGTACATTTTGTTCAGAATTTTTCGAAGATCAAGAAAAATCTTCGAAAATGTTTCGAAAAAATGACGGCTTTGATTGGCTGAAATTGACCTACTCGAAATAGAAATATAATGTTATCAACGTATTTCCCGAAGTTTCTCGTTCCAACGCACAAATTGTTTGTCTCTCATATTTACCGATCAGATCGGGAAATATGATCGGATCGGTTCGGATTGCGAGTCGAAAAAAATGTGTTATGATCGGTTCGGTTCGGACGAAAATCTGAAAAACATGTGATCGGTTCGGTTCGGATTTTTTCCGAACTGATCGGCCGAGCAGATTATGTGCTCGGGTTTCGGCACTGCCGACCCTGTGGTCAACTATTTATTTGAATTATCATCACTTCAAATTGAAGAAATGCCATTTTTTCACAAAAATAACTGTTTTTTTTGACAAAATGCCGATTAATCGTTTTTCGGTGCTGCGTGAACAACACTTAAATAATAGTTTTCGCAGAGGCACACCTTACTCAGAAAAATTATTAAACAAAGACCGATAACAGCCTATAGCAGCCTATAGCACTCAAGAACAACTTATTTTACCCGAAAATCCCGACTGCCTAGTGTAATTTTGTTTCTAAGTAGTGTATTTTTTATGAAAACTTTGAGAAAATTTCTCATTTCGTTTTCCAGGATGGTCTGGTTAACATAGCCTCAGTCAAAGGGAATCGATGCAATTTAGTTTTAAATCACATATTTGAAAATTTCAGACAATTTTGTGAACCTTCAAAAAAAGTATTCAGCGGTTAAATTCTACGGGGACTTCGTGGGTCGAAAAACGACAGATCTGTACAATATTGTACAATTCGTGTGTAATGGTTAACACATCTCATGGCTGTACATCAGACCGTACTTTGATTTTTTGAATTTTTCTAAAAATATTTTTTTTTTATTGCAAAAAATTATCATGAATGGCTTCCGTCGATTTTTAGTATCTCTCTAAGCCTCAGTTTTGGCCTCCAAAGGTGACAGGGTACTGTACATAAAACAAGTATTTATACATTAACTGTATAACAGTTACTTTAAAAAAATGCAAAATATAAATAATAACTGAATATTAACTAATGCATATATAATACTTAATCTACTTTGATATACCAACGAATCACAAAGTTAATAAGTATTAATTTTTATGATTTTAAAATAAATAAATATTGAAAGTAGATAAATACAGGGGTTAATGTTCTGCCCCAAATCGCTGAGAAATATTTAACGCAATTTTGTGTTTTCTTCAAAATAATTTTCGTTCTCAATCGTCCAAAGTGGGAAGTCCGAAAGTGGGACGTCCGAAAGTGCCCGTCAGAAATCTAGATTATTAATTTATCGTTATCTAAGTTAATTAAGGCAGTACCCGACGCCATTTATGGATTTTCAAACATCTGTCGCTAGATGCGGGAGGTTGTAGCCTTCTAAATTTTAGAATATAAAGATCTTATTTGAAGTTCGAAAAAAGGCAACAAAAGTTTTTTATATTACGGTATCGGTCAAAAAAGTTCGATTTTTGTATTTTTTTCACTTTAACTTCATTTGGTGAGGTGAAAACAATTTTTTTTTGTGAAAATTACTTAATTGTTAAACTCAAGGAGAATAAAATCAGAATTATGAAATTTTATCTAATTCGTCGATAATCGTCAAAAAAGTGCTCAAAATAGGTGTTTTGGTTACATCACCGTAATTGTAACTTCATTTGGATAAGTGCCTCAGAAATTTTCGACAAAAAAAAACGTTTTTTCACAATCAAAGGACAAAGGAGAATAAGGACTTATTTTTTCGATATTTTATCCGGCTATGGATTACGAAGTGCTCAAAGTTCAGATACTTCTAAATTTAAAAAAAAATCAAAACTTTTTTTTGATTAAAAATCATTTATTTTTTCTTTTATTCCAGGCATTGGCCTCCAAATAAAAAGTGGCGACAAAATTAATCAGATCCGATATTCTAGTTTATGCGATAAGGCTAATTACCTGAAAAATAACTTAAAAAATCCAAAAATCATGCAAAATTCGAAAAAAATTTTGTTCAATTCGAAAAAATTTTGTTCAAAATTCGAAAATTTGTTATTTTTTAAATGAAACCGATAAAAAATGAGAATGCAGCTAAAATTAGCCTTATGCTATGTCTGAGTTACTAGGTCTAGCACCTGTCGGTACTCCCTTAATCTTAATATTTTTAGTTTTCGCTGCAAAATTTTTTTATTCGCACAATGTCCGAAAAGAACACAATGATCCGAAAATACCCAATCGTCCAAATGTTTTTCGCAAAAAACTTCGAACGATTTAGCCCCAATTTCACATACACTTTTTAGGTACTACCCGTATCGAGTTATTCATCATCTTGCGTAGGTTATCCTAAACTTGGTGAATTTTTCGTAGACGCTATTAGATGCTCTCTGTGGTAGCGGCAAAAGTTATCAAAACGTGATGTCCCCCTTCCGACAATGTGAACGTGAATTAAAGGTATTTTTGCGTTTTTGAATCATCTCTTTTAGTGAATAAATGGGTAGCGGTGTGGTTTTTTTATTTTGTGCAAAATATAAATAAAGATTTTATGAATACAACAATTTTGCGATTAATTAAATGAAGTAATATTTATTCAGCTTGTTTTTAAAAACGTAAGTTCGGCATTATGATTATAAATTCATCAACCGGTAATGATTAATTAAGAGGAAATACGTTCTTATTTAATCCTCTGCTTAAATTCTGACGACCCTTTTCGCAATATTAATAAACAGTCTTTATCAAAACGTCAAGATTATACTGCATAACGTTTTCTGGGTACTACAGTATCTTGACGTTTGAATGAAAATTTTTATGAATAATTTCTATGAAGTCACGAATCGTGACTCACGATATTACAAGAAACAAAAAATAACAAAAATTATGACCACACATTATTCAATATTCGATAATTTTTACTACATTTTAATGTGACCAAATTTAAACAATCTTATATCCTGATTCAAGTCCAATCAAACTCTCGCACGCAAACGAAAGGGTTGGCACCAACTTGGCAGTAAAAGACAAAAATAGTAAAAAGCCAAAAAAATTTCAAAAATAAAGAAAAAATTTGGTTTTGAAAAAAATACTGATAGTTCACCGTCAAATTTCGCCTTTTTCACGGTATTTCAAATGGATAGCATATCCTTTTACCGACCAAACACCATCTCAAAAACGTTTACTATCTCTATAGCGCGTGTTCAAATCCCACTTATGTTGTCTAAGTAATTGTCTTAGTGATTGCTTGAGTGATTACACACCGACCAAATTTAGCGGTCCCAATATCATGCATCCTTACCTCATACTCAAGACAATCACTAAGACAACATTAGTGGGATTCGAACACGCGCTATAGAGATAGTAAACGTTTTTGAGATGGAGTTTGGTTGGTAAAAGGATATTACAAAAATATTTGACGATTAAAAAAATATGAAATATCGATGTTTGGCTTTTTTCTAGCAACCCCAGCAAAGTAATAGTTGAGTAACAAAGTTGTTTCGACATTTTGATGAAGTTTGGCTTGAGTTAGAATATACCCGTATACTGTATATCAAATGTATATCAAATACCCAGTTAATCAATCGCACTGTCAGTTAATAATTAGTTATTTTTACCAAGCCGTTTAAAAAATTGGCAGGTCATTTTAAAATTATGATATGAAATAAATTTTATCATTTGAAAAAAAAACAGAATCCATTACTTTTTATAAAAATTATTGTATTAAAATCTATTTTTCAGAAATAACGCATATGTTTCAACTTGGTTCATAGTAAGAACTTTATACTAAGAATTTCTAGTAGTACAACCCCAGTGAAAACATGTGCGTTAACATAATGGATTTCGTAATTGAAAATAGCTTGAAATTCGATATATTAACGAAGTCGGATGATGCTACTTAGTAAAAAGTCAAAATTTTATTCAAAAAATAACTCAAGTTTTCAGAATTGACGTGAGTTTTTCATTATGAGATAGTTTGACAACTTAATCTTCACCTAATCTGGATCACAAACATCAAAATCTTTTCTCATTGGCAATGGATTTTTCCTAGGAATTTTTGCGAATGTTTTAAAAAGTACTTTGTTGATCAAAGTTAAGCTGAAATTTGGAAAAAATTAGAATTAAAATGTAATTTAGTTATCAATGGTTCTTTATCAAAATAAGCTTTATTTTATAAAATTTTAATATTTATTTCGAATGAATTTAATTTGTAGTTAACTCTCACCTGTAACATTTTTCTGTTAACACGGAGGCCAAGCATTTCATGAGTCACTGATGGAGATACTATTTTTGGCTAAACTTCCATGTAATTGTTCGTAAGTTTATTTTTACCAGGGTTATATTAAAACAAAACCCTTTATTAAGGTTTATTAAGGTAGGAACGGAAAAAATTGTTAGCTGAACTTTTTCTTAATTTTGTTACCGTCAAAAACTCTAAAAAAAGGATTTTCAATAGCTGGAGATTTTTCATGGGTTACAATTAAAAAATACTTCAAGAAATGTTAAGCAAACAAAGATTTTAACGCACCCGAAATGCCAAAAATCGATTTGTATGTTGAAATTAATTAGTAAGTATAAATGTACGATGATTGAGATTATCAACTTAATTTAAAAACTACATGTTTAATTTATTTTTCTGTTAGTTTCAAGGGGTAGGTGTCGGTTTTTTATTCTTTTCAATCACGTCTCTGAATACCCATTTGTGCAACTATGGGAAATCTGAGGACACTTTTTTGTAGATGTAATCTTCGTCTAACCATTCCATATATCTCAGACTCAAAATTTTTACATCACACCACCAGGTGCTGCGTCTATTCTAGACCACATAATAATAATATGTAATAATTACAATAATAATATAAGAAAGATAGAATAAACGATTTTGATTCGGAGAGAATCGGTCAAAACATTTTTAAATAATTAATAAGTTGGTTAAGACTGTTTGATAAGTTTAGGACGCAGCAAAATCTCGCTCATTATTTTGACATGTTTGCTTTATAGATCTAAATATCCCGAAAATTATATTATTCTCAAACGGTTTTAAAATTAATACTTACCAGGTAGTCATCGAGCCAAATTATTTGACCTGAAGAAATCGTTTTGCGGAGCTGTGTTAACTTCATTTAAAAAAAATAACTTGTGCTGAGGCGTACCTACTCCAAATAAAATAATTCGAAAAACGGTGCTTAGGTATATTTTTGACCATCAAGTGCCGAAATTTTGAAAATTTTTGGGGAAATACCCGTATTTAAAGCTCAAAATGTCGAGAAAGTTGAGGCGCACACAGTTAATAAACTTCGAAAAAACGCGGCCTTAAAAGATTCATGACATTCGAATCAAAAAAATTCCAAATTAAAGTATAATTAACTACAATTAATTATCAAATAACTTCATTTATTAATTTTCAACCATATTATATTTTTGTTTGTAAGTATTCTGTTCGACAAAAAAAAACATTTTAGGTCATTAATTAATGAATTCTGGAAATATTCATTTTGAACCAACCATAAACTTGGATTAAGTGAAATAGCCAGAAATTTAATTTATTTAAAGTGGCATTTTCGGTCAAAAATATTGAGATTTCGAATTCGGTGAGACAAAATAAAATGATCGCCACCCTTCAAATAATTCAATTAAATCCAAAAATAACTTCGTATTGACCAACATAGGTGGTCGAAATAGACAGATAACGGGGCTAAATAAATGTTGACTACATAATGTGTAATTTATGTAATTATGAATGATATCCCTTTATTACACTTTGCTTAGAATGCGTAGCCACTACTCCTTTTAACAATTAACGTGTGATTTTAACGTTGTGGCTACGCATTCTAAGCAAAGTGTAATAAAGAGATATCGCTTGCAGCATTTTCCGATGTCATTTTCGATGATTGGCTGTAAAATTTAGGAAAAAAGGTTAAAATCATTTTATCAACTTCGCTCAAACAAAACTAAACAACTGTGCGCAGGTGGCCATGGCGTGCCATGGTATTTTGTACGGGTTTTTATGGTAGCTTCTGTATTTGAGGCCTTATTGGGTTAATCAAATAACCGCGTTTTTCACCCGCATTTTATAAAGGCCACCTGGAACACTTTTCCATCAGGTGATATTTATGTGTCCAATGTTTGCCTCGTATCGACTTGAGATGGCGACACCTGGTGACCGAATGTTTTTTTCGTTTTTATATTTAATATTAACTTACAATCGAATCATTGTCTTTCAAGCCTTACAATTATCACATCGAAAAGTTATCATGAATTTTGTGAATATATTAATAGAGCATTATGATTTGGATAAATTGGAAACTTTGAGCAATGAGGAGATCAAAATTTTGCTGACTGAGATTTCGTTTGGACTCGAATTTTTAAGTTTCGAAAAAATTAGCCAAAATGCTTGTGATGAAATAAATTCAAAAAATTTGCCCTTGTTAAATAATTTGGGATCAGAGGCCAAAAATCGGAAAATTTCGACAGAATCGGATTTGATAAAGAGTTTCCTAGCAGAATATGAAAAATGTCAGAAAAATATCGAAAATGTTCACCAAAAAAAAATAAAGATCAAAAATTGTGATGCTGAAATTACCTCCGAGAATTCGTGCGAAAATAAAAGAAAAATCAAAAACTTTGATGATGAAATTACATCTCAAAATTATGAGCCCCGTCAAAAAAAAATAAAAATTGAAACGGATAAAGAAAATGAAAACGATATAGGGGATATAGATGAAAACGATATATACATTGAGGCACTTCCTAAAGCGAAATGTGCCGAGAATGTTTCTGAAAAAATCGAGAATGGCCAACGAAAATATAAATGCAATTTATGTAAGCATACCGGCAAACAAAAAGACGGAGTAATTCAACACATTCGAACTCGACATTTAGGAGTTCGATTTGAATGTTCTGAATGTCTCGGGAAATATACAACAAAGCAAAGTTTTATTAATCATATTTCAAAATCGCACTCAAATTCTACGAACGTCAAATGTCAAGAAGTAACTGTACAAGAAACTAAACAAGCGACATTATGTAAATCACTTGCATGCAACATTTGCGGACATTTAGTCGAAAATGTAGATAAGATGAAATATCATATTTCGAGTGAACATGAAGGCAAAAGATTGAAATGTGTAGAATGTGGTCAGCTGTTTCGTAATCAGATGACATTTAAAGGTCACTCTAAGAGATCACATAAAAACCTTGAAGCTAATTTTGTAGAAGTCGTTATTAAACCAAAAATAACAAACAGAAAATTTGAATGTCTTCTTTGCCACAAATCTTTTAAGACAAAATTCTCGTTGGAACATCATAACGAAATACAGCACAATTTCCGTCGATTCAAATGTTCAGAATGTGGAATGTACTTCACTCATAAACATTCATGTTTGAATCACATCTTAAAATGTCATGGTCAAAAAGACGTTACTATGGAGGAAATTCGATTAGATAAAAATTCTAGACATTATACATGTGACGTTTGTGGCGATGTTTTTAACACAATGAATCGGTGGAATTTGCATAAGCGAGCCAAGCATGAAGGAATTCGATTCAAATGTTCAGAATGTGGCACATTATTTTCTAGGCGCGGAAGTGCAAAACGACATTTCGTACAATTTCATGCGAACGTAAAAATGAAAACAGAAACTATTCGAATTTCTTAACTTATTTCTATATTAGAAAAACATGTATGTTTACTACTGTTTATCACCAACAAGTGTCTTTTATGTTTATCAACTGTAATTTTCAACGTGAATAGTATTCTGTTAATAAATTGAGATTGATTGAATAAAATTGATAATGCAGTTTCGAAATATTCCGGACAATATTCCAGAAAATTTTTAATTCTATTTACCGTAAAATTGCTTGAATTGTTTCATTTTAATAATAAACGTTCTGTGATATCAAGGTTATCATTTTCTGCGACTAATCAGCCAAAATTTTATTTAATTTGAATTTTAAAAACGACTTATACGATTAAGTTCTTAGATTGCTCAAACTTAGCACTTATATCTAGTGAATAATAAAATAAAAAATCGAACCATTTTTGGGTATTACTAAAACTGTTTAATTACATTTACTGTTTACTACACATACTGTTTAATTCGGTCAATTCGGTCTTTTATTATCTGGAATGTCACTTGAACGTCAATTTTTGACTTCAAACTCTGTATCTTTTGAAAAAATGTTCAGAATAAGACCCGATTTTTGACTAAGGCAGATAAATATATTGGTGTTCAGGATTTTTATTTCTAGAACTTTACTTGAATTCTACTACTGTAATTGACTTTGAGTGAACAGTACAATGAAAATGAAAAGATCGAGAAAAGTTTGTTTAATTGGAACAGAAAGGCCACCAAATTGCAGCTAAGGGTTCAAACAATCTGCTTACAATTAATCGAAATTTCAACATGATAAAATGTTAATACAAATATCGCAGTTCTATTGATGTTGATACATACAACGCAGGATATTGGCACCCAATCAAAACCCTGGATTGCAGAATAGGCCTATTTTATTGGTCAGATTTGGGCGAATCAACCAATCAAATTCTCGGATTCCGCATGATGATATCCCTTTATGAATTGATATCGACGTAAAAATACAACAAAAAGTTGTGTAGTACTCATTGAGGGAAAGGATAGTCAGTATAACTATGCGTGGGCGACGGCTTATTGCCAACCATGTTCCTCACTGAGTACTAGACAACTTTTTGCTGTCTTTTTTACGTCGATGTGAATTCCTAAAGAGATATAATATGAGTGAGTCATTTTTTTTGAAATAATTCGTTATAGCCCGCAATTTTCGCATCTCTCACAAAAAGAGCAATTCCGAGCATATATGTGTTATTTTCGCTTATTTCTGCCCTGCAAATTCTGAACACACTTTCGTCACTTTCCCGTCGATGCTTAAATAAAATAGCGAAACATGTTGAAAAACTTTATTTGTTAATATATGATAATATATGATACAGCAGGGTCCGGCGGATAAGTGAAAGTTTTTTCGCTCAAAACCTTCACCTATTAGCCAGATTTCACCTATCCGCCGGACGGCTGGGAAGATACGCTCTGATTGGTCAATAAAAACAAGGTCTAGATTTTATAATTTAGTTAAAGGGTAGTCAGAGTGAGAATTAAGGCTGATTTGTTGCTCCATTTTTAATCATAAATGCAAAAGTGACGGCTTTGAAAACCTCAGAAACTACTTTTCGGATTATTGACTCACGCAGTAATTTGAATTTAGCTTCTAGAATGCATTTATTTGATTTTATTCGGNTACATCTTTCAAATGACCCAAAAGGTGTTAAAGGGATATTGCAAAATTATATTTTTTTTATTCAAAAATACAAATAATAATTATTGATAAATTCACTATGTAGAATTTATTGAATACAGCAGGGTCCGGCGGATAGGTGAAAGTTTTTTTCGCTCAAAACCTTCACCTATTTGCCAGATTTCACCTATCCGCCGGACGCCTGGGAAGATACGCTCTGATTGCATTTATTTGATTTTACGCA
>SCLH01000211.1:143609-155507 GCA_004367855.1 Oikopleura vanhoeffeni
AAATAATCCAAAAATAAGGTTTAAAATATGTCATAAATAAATTCTTATTTCTTGAAAAATAAGATAACGTGACCTTTTTGGAAAATATCATTAGGTTCAAAACTTTAAAATTAGGTGTTTATTATCCCACAAATTTTTTCGGCGTAATTTGAGTACTATTTGTGTACTTGAGCCAAAACCTTATTTCTTAATTTGAAGGTCACGTGATCGTTTTTGGACTTTAGTGTAATCGAAAAAAAATCTTAAAAACTCCTAAAGAACATCTTTACTTATTTCAAAACGTGATTTAAGCATTTTTTGAAAAAAAACAGTACTATTTTAACCGACCTTATTTTTTGAATATACGGTCACGTGATCATTTTTGGGCTTTGGTGTAATGGAAAAAAAGTTAGAAAAAGGTTTTATTTGGTGATTCAAAAAAATTTTGCAAAAAATAAGTACTGTTATACAGTAAAAATTTTCCAAAAAAAAACGCACAAACGTCATTTTGTCTTCAAGTGAATTGATAACTTTATAACTGATCTTGTCATTAATGTTTAAGCGTCGTAAAATGCGATTTAATGGTGAATGGTCACTACTTGCCGGAAATCGAGTCTACGAGTTAAAAATGAATTTTAAGAAAAAAAAAATTACTATTCAAAAAAACTATCACTTATAGCTTGTAGAGAAATTAAAAGTGCTAGAAATACGCAAGAGAAATCCCGAAGCTACTGGGGCCGTATAAATATTTCCAGAAGATGTCTCAACTTTGATTTTCAAACGAAAAAAATGAATAGCTATCGTGAAGAAATTGCCTATGAAATAATTGCTGGGGATTTATTTGAACAAAAATTGTGTGCAGATTTGACGCAAATCAACTTTACTAGATAACTAAAATAAAACGACAAATTAATTGAATAGTTTTGTCATTCATAAAAATCTTCAAATATGCCTATATTTTGGCTTTTCGAAAACGCCTATCTTTTTGCCTAGAAAGTTTTGAAAAAAAAACCTCTATCTTTTGCCTTTCGTCTATCCGCCGGAAAAGTTTTTTTGCTCAAAACCTTCACCTATTAGCCGGATTTCACCTATCCGCCTTCACCTATCCGCCGGACCCTGCTGTTTATGATTAATATCCCTTTATCACTTTTTGGTTAGAATGCGTAGCCACTACTCCTTTTAACGTGTGATTTTAACGTTGTGGCTACGCATTCTAACCAAAAAGCGATAAAGGGATATATGATATGAGCCTGTGGGGTTAAAATGGCAATTTCAAATGGTGTAAGTTAATAAAATTAGTTTATGAATTATTTGCTTGAATTTTACTTAATTTAAAGACTGTTCTAACATTTAATAAATGCTTGTAAAGCAGTTTGAATGCAAATATCAAAAATATAATATCCCTTGTAAAATATCTTAATTCACTTTATAATAAAAATATAAAATAAAATACTGCTTAGTATTCGATGTCACTTTTAAAAAACGCCAAACATTCAGAAGATGGACCAAAACATCCGTACCAGCGAAGGGCCAGTATGCTCGCTATAGAAACAGATGGGCCAAGTTGTAAGATGCCATCTTCCTATCCCGGGTATCCAAAGTATGTGATTGTTGCAATGCCCAAGTCTGGGACTACAACTATGAATAAAGTTTTTAGGGCTCTTGGATTCAAAGTTTTTGATATCATGGAATTTTGTGATTACGCGAAAGAGGTTAGTTTTGAAAATATTTTATATAGTAGTAGAAAATATTTTATATAGTAGTAGAAAATATTTTATATATATAGTAAAAGTATTTTATTAGTATTTTTAGTAGTATTTGCCTATGAGTGCNTTTCTGTTTAACTAACATACTGTTTAATTTTGTATAGTTTTGTTAAACATAATAGAAACAATCGTCTGATTAGACCTTTTTTGTTTATTTTTCAATTTCGTATTTTTATTATCTGGAATGTCACTTGAAACGTCAATTTTTGACTTCCAACTCTTTATCTTTTGAAAATAGTTTCAGAATAAGGCCCATTTTGACTAAGGCAGATAAAATATTTGGTGTTCAGGATTTTTTATTCTAGACTTTACTTGAATTCCTACATCTTAATGATCTTGAGATGAACAGTACAATGAAATGAAAAGATCGAGAAAAGTTGTTTATATGGACAGAAAGGCCACAATTACAGCTAAGGTTCACTGAAATCAACATCTGCTTACAATTAACGAAATTTCACATGATAAAATGTAATCAAAATATCGCAGTTGATTGATGTGTACATACACGCAGATATGGCACCCAATACAAACCCTGGATTGCAGAATAAGTCTATTTTATTGGTCAGATTTGAGCGAATCAACCAATCAATTCTCGATCCGCATGATAATATCCCTTTAAGAATTGATTATATATTAAATAAATTCTCTATTAAGGGTATCCCTCTCCTAATTAACATATGTCCGATGAAATAGCCAAACAGGCCTTGAGATATATTCAAATTAGCCTTTGTAGAACTAGTCTTCAACTTGCGAAAAATTTGCCAAAACTTTTGTATGACACACACTCCTTCACACATAAGCACACAGAGCACTAAGCAAACGAAAATCTATCTCCTCCAGGTTTTTATTTGAAATAACCCAAATTTTAACATCCTGTTAATTAGTATACAAACTTTGAGCTGACTTTGTCGATAAGGCTATATTTATTCAGAATACGTAAAAACCGTCCCAAAATACCGTTTTTTGGCTTTTTTCTCGGAAAATCTATCTCCTCTAGATAAATTTTCCAAAATGTACTCAAATTCTTGCAAAGCTAGCTCCAAACAAACAAAACTTGTAGGTGGGTTTTGTCAAATTTCGGCCAAACAAAAAAATATGAATTTTTCAAGTCACGTGAAAAAATTTCCGAAAAATAGATGCTCGTTTTTTCGAAATAGGCTCAAAAGAAATCTGGAACACACTGAACGAAAGTTGCTTATGTCAACCCGATATTTTGAAGTTTTAGTGGTCAAATTGACATCAACGTATTTTTTGAACATAAATTTTGAGAAAAATACTTAGAAAAAAATCGAAAAACGGAAAATTTTCGAATTTTTTTTGTCATTTGTGTTTTATGCGCTTCATAACATAAACATTGATGTCGGTAGCTTTTATAGACATAATGACTGCAGAAAAAGTAGGAGCAGGGATACCCTTAAAATGAATTTTAGAAAAAAATTACCATTTATAAAAACTATCACTTATCGCTTGTAGAGAAATTAAAAGTGCTAGAATACGCAATAGATCCCAAGCTACTGGGCCGTATAAATTATCAGAAGATGTCTCACTTGATTTCAAACGAAGAATGAATAGCTATCGTGAAAGAAATAGCCTATAAATAATTCTGGGGATTTATTTGAACAAAAATTTGTGCAGATTTTTGAGCAAATCACTGTACTAGATAAAATAATAAACCGACAAATTAATTGAATAGTTTTGTCATCATAAAATTCTCAATATGCCATTTTGGCTTTTCGAAAGACGCTATCTTTGCCTAGGAAGTTTTGAAAAAACCCATTCTTTGCCTTACGTCTATCCGCCGAAATGTTTTTCGCTCAAACTTCACCTATTAGCCGGATTGTCACCTACCACCTTCACCTATCTGCCGGACCTGCTGTTATATTTAATATCCTTTATCACTTTTTGTTAGAATGCGCGAGCACACTCCTTTAACGTGTGATTTAACGTGTGGCCACATGTTGGCTACGCATTCTAACAAAAAGTGATAAAGGGATAATATAGGCTGTGGGGTTAAAAAGCATTTCAATGGTGTATAGTTTAATAAAATTGTTTATGATATTGCTTGAATTTTACTTAATTAAAGACTTTTCTAAATTTAAAAAATGCTTGTAAAGCAGTTTGCAATGAAATATAAATAATATATCCCTTGTAGAATATCTTAATTCATTAATAATAAAAATATAAAAAATACTGCTTAGTATTCGATGTCACTTTTAAAAAACGCCAAACTTCAGAAGATGGACCAAAACATCCGTACCAGCGAAGGGCAGTATGCTCGCGTATGAAACAGAGGGCCAAGTTGTAATGCCATCTTCCTATCCGGTATCCAAAGTATGTGATTGTTGCAATGCCAATCTGGGATACAACTATGAATAAAGTTTTTAGGGCTCTTGGATTCAAAGTTTTGATATCATGGATTTTGTGATTACGCGAAAGAGGTTAGTTTGAAATATACATATAGTAGGTAGAAATATTTTATATAGTATATGTATTTAGTAATTTTAGTAGTATGCTATGAGTGCCGTTACGCACTCCGTATGAGTTCTGTTATATCAATTAATTTAAATCATTACATTTTATTTAACTTTTAAACATTTGGACATAATAAAACAAAGCAGTTTCTTAAGCATAACATTGGCATAGAACCCTTAATGTCCGAATTCGGACTCACAACTGACAAATAGGTTTCATTATATTCTTAATCTCCATTATTTTAACTTTAAATTTAAGAAATAAAATTAATTCTTAAAATTTGGACATCAGCATCAAAATTTTTACAATGTGAGAAGAAACGTTTTTTTTCGATATTCAGTCCTGCCAAAAATTTCGAATTAAAAATTACATTAATGTAATTAGGTACTAATAAGGTATTTTTACTGATTAAAATTAATTGGCATGATCTGTTGGAGCATGCCGTTTAGTTCGGAAATCTTGTCAGTTCAGTTCGAACTCGACTTATACCATATTTTAGTTTAATCAGTTTGGTCGTGCTGAAATCAAGTTTTCAGAATTAGCTAGAATTTGGGAAGATAACCAATATGAAGTCATTATTCAACCAGCTGGAATTTATTGGACCTGGATGGTCGACCACTGGCCAAAAACAAAATTTATTCATATAACAAGGGAATCAGAGTCTTGGAAGAAATCGTTTACGTAAGTTTATTTTCCAAGAATTCAAGTCTATTTATTTAAGCTTTCTAGAGCATTTTACACTGAAGTATTTGATCATAAGCAAAGCGTAGAACATTTAATGGCAAATTCACCCTTCGTTTCAAAATATTTCAACGAAGGAGCAAAAGCAATGGATGGTTATCTTATGAACATGATTGGCTCACAAGGTTAACTTTCGACTCTAAGACTTTTTTTCCATTACACCATAGCCCGAAATTGATCACGTGACCGTATATTCAATAAATAAGGTTGGCCAAAATGGTACTGTTTTTTTCAAAAATTGATTGAAACACTTTTTGAATAAAATGAGAAGCATTTTTACAAGCTTTTAAGACTTTTTTTTATTATTTCAAAGTTCAAAAAAAAATCACGTGACCTTCAAATTAAGAAATAAGGTTTTGGTCAAAGTACACAAAAAGTACTCAAATTACGCCGAAAAATTTTGAGGACAAATAAACAAAGTTTTGAACAAAATTCTGAACATAACGCCATCAAATTTTTTCGACGTAATTCGAGTACTTTTTAAAATAACCGTATATCGTGTAGCGCGCTATAGGCTATAGCCCTATAGCCTTTAGCGTATATCAAATTACCGTTAATTTCAAAGTTCATCGTAGAAACTTGTAAGTACCCTAAAAAGAATCGGAAGAGTCGACTTTTTGATGAAAATATTAGCAACTATGGGTCAATTATGTACTGATAGGTCGCCAGAGAGCAAAATCCCCCTGTGAAATCTCAAAAAATTGACCATTCTTTGATCTCTCGTGACCTTTCAGTACATAATTGACCCATAGTTGCTAATATTTTCATTAGAAAATCGTCCTTTCCGATTGTTTTCAGGGTACTTTCAAGTCTCTACGATGAACTTGAAATTGACCTTGAACTTTGACCGGTCATTATGGTTGCTCAGGAGGTCGGTTTGCTCTAAATAAAAAAAACAAAGGGATAGAAAATCATTTGAAGTTTACTATGACCTTATATAAATACAAGTTTGAAGTCATATTATTATTGCACTTTTGTTTGTAACTGGAGGACATGTTCGCGAGTTTTCTAATCCCCATTAAATGCGTTTTAATTCGATTGAAAAATTTTTTTAGTTTTCTAATTGTATAGCAAATTGGCTGAATTGTAATTTAAGACAATAAAAAATATATGTTGATGATGAAACTTTGCTTATATGGCTTGATTTGTGAGAATGGCAGCTAGATGGCAGAAATCAAGTCTGGGTACAGACTAACTTCAAAAGTCTACGAGTTAACTAAACGAGTTTAACCCTTGTGAGCATATAAAAAAAAGTTCCGCCAAGGCACCAGAGCCACTATACAAGCTCTACTTTAACCGTTGTTTACGGAAAGCTCAAGAATTCTAGAATTTTGATTTCTAGTTTTAGAAAATAAAGTGAGAAAAGCAAGGTATAGCATATCACGTAATACAAATACTATAGTATATCATAAATCAAAAGTTATTTTGAAATTAGTCAAAAATTTTAATGAAATAATCACGATTTTTTTTATAAAAAATGCTTATTTTTCTCAATAAAAGCAGATTATTACACTTTTGTTATCATTTTTAGGTAGATTTGGTGATTCAGTAACACTGGCCAATTTTTGATTGCTTAATTTTATTTTATAATAATTATTTTTTTCCATGGAATACTTGAAATTGAAAATTTCACTTTCAAAAGAAAATATTTGTCCCTAGATATCAATACATTTTAATTTTTTAAGAAGTTAAACATAGCCTAAAAATTCTAATACATCAATCTCCCGTAATATCCGAACCAAATATCCAAAAAAATAATTAATATTTTTTTGGAATCGCATCCACATTCTTTATAATGTTTTCGAAAGAAACGATTCTACGATTTTTTTTTCTCTTTTTGAATGGTTTTAGGTATGCTTGAGCTACTATAATGGCTCTGTGCTCACAAGGGTTAAACTACATGTATATTATTTTTTCAAGTTCATTAGAATTTGGGGCAATATTCTTTTACCATCTCAAAAACGTTTACAATCTCTATAGCGCGTGTTCGAATCGCACTAATGTTGTCTTAGTGACTGTCTTGAGTATAATTATAGGCACGGGTGCTTGATATTGGGACCGCTTAATTTGATCGGTGTTTAATAATAATAACTCAAGCAATCACTAAGACAATCACTTAGACAACATTAGTGAGATTCGAACTCGCGCTATAGAGACAGTAAACGTTTTTGAGATGGAGTTCCGTTGGTAAGAGGATATTGGGAAATCCAGCCTGTAACAAAAATACTCTATTTGCCGAGATCTTAACATTTGACGTCAACCACTTTTGAAATTTTTCGAATCGGAAGAGCCGTTTTCGCTAAATTTATATCCCGCCTAGGCAACAACAGAAAAAAATTTAAAAATCTAAAGAAATGTTTGCAAATAACCTTCCTCATAGCTTGTATTATAGGTTGTGCTATTCGCGAATGCACTTTTGAAAAAAACTGGCCTTGGGAAAATTTCATCGTCCGAATGCAACGACTATTTGATGCTGATGTTAATATGAATGCTCCGAAAAATCGCACTTTCTTGAATTACGAAGTGAAAAATGGTTGGGCAAAACTGCGAAAATTTTTAGAAATCGAGAATGAAGAATATGAAGAATTTCCACACGAGCATAAAACTTTTGGTATATCTCATGATTATGCATACAAATTATTTGCTAAAAACAAATTTAAACAAAGGTACATGGAAGATTTACAAGACTATTTTGAACATTTTGGGATGTCCTTGGACGCAGATGATGGTTTTGATTTTTAAATTTTCCATCTCACATTAATTAATTTCTTACAAACAATAAATCAATAAGAATAATCATAAAACCGGGCACGGCTGTGCATCGATACCCCGATATATTATTTGAAAGTCAATCATTAACTGTATTGATAAATTCAACTCTATATCCTAAAACCACTAAGATCCAAACGAAAAAAAGCTCTGACACGCAGCCTGCGACCAGAGCGCCGCGAGTCGCTAGCGGCCAGAGGCGCAAGTGGCCAGGCTCGAGGCTCTTTTTGGTTCGTGGTCAACATAAGACTTCAACAATTTTAACTTAAAAAAAATATGATATTAATTATAAAGATAATTCAGAACACATTTAACACATTCATAAGACCGTAGCTTTGCAAGACATAACCGTAAGTGGAGATTAACTGTGAGGAAATATTATAAGTAAAACAATCATCCGACCGTTAAAAAGTATTCGTATTTATAGATATCTTTACATACGTTCAAAAATTTTCGCTATTAATTCTCTCGAATGAAATAAATCGCTAAAAACGTAAAAATTGTAATCCAAATTATTTTTTATACAATTATTTGATTTCTTTTTTATTGTAAGAATTCAACTGGCTGTTACCCCCAGTCACTGGGGCCCAGTGTGCAAATTTTAGCCGCCGAATTTAACCCTTAATTATTTTTTCTTTAATGTGGCAAAGTGGCTTTTGATACGCCGCGTATCCTGCTATTTACTATAGTATTTGTCTGTCAAAGTAAAAATCATTGTCAACAATTTTATTTTAATTATTATTACAAAAATTTGTTATTTTGATGCGTTTGGTTTAAAAATTTATCGATCAGCCATATTTTAAATGTTTTATTAATCAGCAAAGTTCTTCAAAGATTCCTGTTTGTTACAAGATCTGCGTAGAAACCGAAAACAATTTAAACTTGTTCAATTTTTTTTATTTCACAGTAATCCGTATTTTGGAGCTGATAATCACATACGTTATGTTTAAAAAACGACCATCTCCTCGGAAAGTTCATAAAGTCCAAAAAAACGTAATCTCCAAAAGATCATCTCCACTTTAAGGGCCAAGTTGACAGTCATAAGACACTTATAAATATAATTCACAAATTTATAAAAATTAATAAGAATAAATAAAATAATGAAATTTATTCTTTTGTTTGAATTGAAATTTCATATCGTTATTTAAAATTCAAAATACTTCCTTCAAAAAAAATAATTAAAAATGAATTTCATTCTAATCATAAATAAATAAAAATATATTTATATAATGTATTTAAATCAATTATCTTATTTCGGCTTTTAATGGGCTTGATTTCTTGAAGAAACCCCATGGTTTAACTGATGCAAATTAAAAAAAAATCGATAATAAATATTAAATACTTTATTATCAGCCTTCGGTCGAATGTTGGCTCATTTTTTCTAATTTTCCAAAAATTGACAAAGTTTTTGTTATCAGGAGGCAATTTTTAATACTGAGATAGTCTAAATGAGTTCCATCTTCATTTTTTCACGACTTTTGAAGCATATCATAATTCTCATTAATAAGAATGGCGACTAGTTGCCGGAAATCGAGTCTGGGTACAGATTAACTTTTAAAGTCTACATACAATTTTTGGTTTCGACGCTACTTGAAACTCACTCGGTATCATTCGGCTTCAGTTGATTCTTCTGATATCAAATTTATTCTTGTTCAGATCTTTGCTTGAATGGTTATTTGTAGCAGTTTGTGTAACACAAATTGTGTTCCATGCAGAAATCGCATCTTCGCGCTGTTTTTCAACATTATACAAAAAATGTGTCGGAATGCATCAAAAAAATTTCAAATTTTTTTTTAATTCATAGTTTGATGTAGAATGACTGTCTCTTGTTGGTAGGTTCTTTTGGACAATTTTCAAATTTTGAATTATTTCAGGAGTTTATCTAAATTATTATTTGACTCTGAAAAAAATCCTTCCGAAAATCAATTTCCACAATCGACCAATTTTCGAAAGTAACTCATTATTATTTTAGCCATTTGACCAAGTGCCTCTACATAAACCTGGCCGATAAGTACAAATTTGAAGACGTTTTCCTTAATCTTTAAGTGGCACAGTACGGTTAAGTAGGAAATAACGGAAAATAGGCAAATCGTACGAAGAGCTCCTTCTTAAAAAAACCACACCAATGATTTGTATGACAAGTGGAAATCGTACTCATTCATGTCATTTTAACTGGCGATTAAGTACTAAAGTTCTATGTTCTGCCGTTATCTCGCGGTTAACCACATTTTACCACGGTTAATGGTTCTCCAGTAAGAATTAAACTACTGAAGGTGATGAAATTTCAATTTAAAATACTTAATTTTATCTGGTAGGGATGTCATTGTGTTTTTTTTTATAAAATTCACGGTTAAAAAAAACAAACAGTTTTGATGCTGCTAGCAATTTTTTCATACAATGAATCATATTTTCAAGCTAAAATAAAATCTGAAATGAAAGCTTAATTATAAAATCCAGAATCAAAACTTTTCAAAATGACTGGTACAGTCAGTGAGTAGTTCACACACATACAGCTTTCGCCAAAAATGTTTGCTTTAACTACTCGGGGATAGATTCTGACTAAACAGAAAAAACGCCGTCAGTATAAGTGGATAAAACATATTTTCGAGGCCTGTCCGCTTTGAAAAAACCGCGGTACTCATAGGTCACCCACAAAAAAATATGCTCAAAAATGTTGATTTCAACTACTTAGGTGTGCTTTAACTACTCACCTGTATTTGTGAAATTGACTTCATCTAAAAAATAGAAAACGCAAGGTTTTTGCAAGGATTTGTATTATACTATAATTATTGTCCCAGATTAACTTTGTAATTACGATGTTTCATGTTTTATCGCAATAAGTACTGGTTTGGAAAGGTATTGGCTTGTTCTCTAAGTTCTCCAAAAATGCTAATGGGAAATGTTCCTTCTAATTAACTTCATTTGTGGTCCCCCGCCGAGACTAAGAATTAAGTATTTTTTATAGTTTTCAAAGCATGTCCAAAAAAGTCAATTATTTTGTTCTAGATATTTGGATAATTTATGTTATCTTTAGTAACTGAAGTTCAGTTGTATTTCTTAATTCTTGACCAAGAATTAAGAACATAATTGTTAGTTGTAAAAGAGGGAACTTTAATCCACACATTTTTATTTTCAAAGTGTCTTTTTTAGCAAAACTTTTCTAGATTTAGAGATTTTTGTCACGTTGATAAAGACAATACAGGGAGCAGATATGGCCGAAAAACCTACGCAATTTCATGATTCTTAGCTAAAGGATAGACTTTCGCAAATCTACAAAATTGTAGTCTTTTCAACCTTTATTTGATTGCCTTTGGTGCCTATTGTGAAACTGCTAAGGTAGTTTTTTTTATAGACGCGACAGATTAACTTTTCACCACAGACGAACCGTATGAGATATCACTAGGCCTCCCGAGCAAAAAATCAGCTACCCGATAAAAAAGGTGCTATGAGTCTGAAAACTATCAAGACATAGTATAGTTTTGACCGGAAAATTCTTTGCTTAAAATATTTTTGTGGCAACCACTTGGTGGCGCTGTTTCGAGGCGGTCAAAGTTTTTTCAAGAACAAGCTAAATGTATTCTTTTTTTTCAAAGTATAATTTTTTTGGGTAGAACGTAAAACTCTGCTCCGGATTGAAATTTAAAATCATGTACGACATTGATCACGTGGTGTGCACGGAGATTAGGTGTCAAAAAACTCGAATAATTTGAAATCAAGATTTAGGTACTCAAAAGATGCGCAAGCATCGACTTTGTGAAACGGTATTAGCAACTATTGGCTTAAGATTGACACAGGTTGCGCATCTTTTGAGTACCATAAAATCATTGATGTTCAAATAATTCGAGTTTTGGCCACCTACATTTCCGGTTCTACACCACGTGGATCAATGTTGTACAGTGAATTTTAAAACATTTCAATCACGGAGCAGAATTATACGTTCTACCCAAAAAATAAGTTAGGCTTTGAAAAAAAAGAGTATAGCATTCACTTTTTTTTTGAAAAACGAAAAAACAAGAGTTTTTGAAGCACTCAAAACAAGAACCACCGCGAGTGGTCGGAGCCAAAAAAATTTTTTTAACCAAAATTTTCACCGCGTCAAAAACTGTCCTAAACGCTGAATTTTCAAACCATACGACCTTTTACCGGCTCATTTTTTTTGCTCGGGAGGCAC
>SCLH01000211.1:155633-179836 GCA_004367855.1 Oikopleura vanhoeffeni
TTAAGGTTATGGGTGTAAATAAAAACAGCCGTTAAAGAAATTTTTAGTTTTATTCTTATTCAGCCTACGCAAGACGAAATGAAAAATTCATTGTTAAAATATTATACTTTCGAATGTTTTCTATTTTCATTTCGTCTTGCGTAGCGTAAACGCTTACAACACACCAAAACAACAAACCTTCAGCTCGGGAATAAATCAACTAAACTTATTACGTATAAACAAACAGAGGAATAATTTTTCAACTATTTTCCGGAAATGTTGGCAGACATTTCATACGATTCTAAATATATGTTTTTATCAATTTTAAACAAAATTGACCGAGATTATTCAGATTTTAAAGAGAATTTCTAATTTCATTTTTACCGTTTATAAATAAAGAGGATTTTTGTTAATATTTCTTTTTAGGTAATATTGAAGAACGTCGTTACTTAATCGAAACATCTTTTTTATTCAATTTAAAGCAAAATTGATCGAGATTTTTACAATTTTTTGTGTTAATTGAGAACATATTTTACCAGTTTTTCGATGCGCACGGTGAGCCATCCTCACCAGAATTAGAAATTTTACTTGCAGTTGACAGAGAAGGTTTTAGTCTCCCGTATTTTCATTCTTTTGTATTCTCATTTATTCTTATCTGCCCGTTATCGACCTTTCCAGTCCAGCTGGAGGAGAGGGTTATTTTCCCCAGCAATTCCAACATTCTACACCCAGAACCCCCTTAAATGATATTTAATTTAAATTTACCAATTTAATTATCAAAAAAATTTTCGAAAAATTTTCGAAATTTTTTCGCAATATAAATGATGCCGTCTACTACACATTCAAATCATCCATACATCTCGGCGCATTCGACATCATGCAAATATTCAGTTTCAGTCGGTTGGGAGTCTTTGATCAATATACTTTTTCCAAGCAAAGTGCCTCTCAGTAGTAAATAGAGTGGTCACACCGTTTAAATTCTACATGTGTTATAATCTTGCGACAAAATTCAGAAAAAGTAATATTTTTTTCTGATAAGATGGACAGGAGATTATAAGGTGAACAGTTAAAGCGCCATGATTGGCTGTTCAGAATGGTTTGCTTCGGATATTGTGCAACGGAGCGTAACCGCGCATTTTCTATGCAGAAATAACGCAATAAAAACGGTTTAACGCTGGATTTGGCGCTATTTTGGTAGATATTTTGGTAGATACTATTGCTTTTTGTAGATTCAGTTTCAGAAGATAATGAGATTTTGTAGATAGGTTTGATTATATTTGTATACGCAAAATTCTAACTTGAAACGTCGTTAAAATATTTCATTTTTTTCTTGCTGGAAGTCGATTTTTCCAAATTTTCATATTTCACGGAGGTTACCCTATAGGGCGCGCCAGCATGCCCAGAAGGGCCCTAGTGGCCGTGACTGAGTTTAAACAAATTAGGTTTGATTGATTTTCAGAAAGTTGAGTACCAGAAAATTAAGGAGGGATAGATTTAGAGCGCAAATCGTGTCCCAATTCTTGTTTTTTGAAATCTGACGGTTTTGAAGTTTTGGGCATGGTGGCGCAATATGACCTTGTTTTCGGCAATTACAGGTTGCACGGCATGTACCTCGACAATTAACGCCTAAATGTCCTTGAAACCCACACCGGTTGCATCTGACCGGTAAACCATTGTGATCCCGTTCCCATGTAGTCGGAATAGGCCTTTGACCCTTATTTTCAAATTCGGCTTTGGTTTTTTTCTGCTGAAACTCCGGTTTTGACTCACTTTTGATTTTGTTAAGCTTGACGTCAAGATCGTGAAATTTTGTTTTCATAAAATGTAAAATTGACTTGTTCTGCTCCAAAAGCGCCGTGTTCTGATCAGCTAAGCTTTGGATCATGTTCGTCATGTTTTCGATTTTCTCATCAGAAGTTTCGGCGGACACTAGAAAAATATTCGTGTTTTTCTTGTATTTCTGACATTTATCTAACAATGCACAAATTTCTTTCGTAGTTTTTTCAGTTGCATTCTGTTCGAGTAAAAAACTTCGAATTTGCGGGGTTATATTAGCATTGAAAATCTTTTCAATGTTGTGCGTTTTAACCGCAGCATCCGCCCCAATCATTTCCTCGTCAATATTTTTGAGACGGTTGTAAACATTTATAAACTTTTCTTCTGCTTGTATGTTTCTTGTGGCGTCTGTGAGGGCTTCGATTGCTTTTCTACAGCGTTTTTGGTCACTATCTTTTCCAATAACCTCCTTTATAAATTCAACCATATTTTTTGAGGTCATTTTTCTCATCTCCAGACTCTGTTTTTCAAAAAAGTCTGCAGCTAAATAACTCCTCACAACAGTTTTTCGGGCATTTTTATTAATTTTGGTTATTTTTTCGTTGTCGGACACGCTGTAGGAGTCGATGGCGTAGTCAACCAAGGTGTCAAACTGGGCCAATGTGTCTTCCAATTCTTCAGAAATGTCTATGAATTGCGCTCGGTTATGGTTGAGCATAATTTTTTGGCTCGGTCGAACATTTGAGAAAGAGCTTATGACTGAAATGGGGTGGCTTGAGTTTGGTTGAGCTGCCATTTTTTCAAAAAAAATTCAGAACGGGTTTGAATGTGAAGGCGTATGAATTGGTGCTTCGACAGTTTTTTTGACTTTCTGTTTAATTCTCTATAATTCTCCATAAATTTTCTTGGTTTCCTGAAAATTCTCTATTCTTTTTCCATTGTGGTCACCATTAAGATGTTATAATCTTGCGAGAAAATTTAGAAAAAGTAATATTTTTTTTTGAACAAAATTTTGTTCTTTTAGCAGTGTTCGGAATTGCGTAATTTGGGATATTTCGTATGTATTTGTCACGATATACAAATTCTCCATCAGGAATTCTTTTGTTTCGGAATTGCATTTTGCAAGGTTTTTTCCAGTTAAGGTGCGCGCGTTGTTTCCGTCAATGAAGCTGACACCGGTCAAATGGTCAAAACCCATTTTCACCGTTGTGACGATATCGTCGAGCTTCTCCAGCTTGTTCTTCTGGTTTTTGGCTGCGGGAGATACTCTTGCGGGGACCCTTTTTCTCAATCGAGCGACAATTAAAAGCCAGATGTAGTTTTTTGTTATTGTGTGTTTTTTTAAACATCCATGGGGTGATGAATGGTAACAAAAAATTCAGTAGAATTAAATTTAGTTTTTTATTGCGCTCCTCCACATGTCTTCTGGTTTTTGGCTGCGGAGATACTCTTGCGGGACCTTTTTCTCAGTCGAGGACAATAAAAGCAGATGTAGTTTTTGATATTATGTGTCTTTATTTTAACATCATGGGTGGTGAGTGAAGTAGTAACAAAAAATTCAGTAGAACTTAAAATTATATTTATGCCCGCTCCTTCACCATGTTCTTCTGTTTTTGGCTGCGGGAGTATACTCTTGCGGGGACCTTTTTCTCAATCGAGGACAATAAAAAGCCAGATGTAGTTTTTGATATTGTGTTCTTTATTTAAACATATGGTGTGAGTGATAGTGGTAACAAAAAAAATCAGTAGAACTTAAATTATAGTGTTTTATCCCGCTCCTCCACCATGTTTCTTCTGGTTTTTGGCTGCGGGAGATACTCTTGCGGGCCCCTTTTTTAATCGAGGACAATAAAAGCAGGTGTAGTTTTTGATATTGTGTGTCTTTATTTAACATCATGGGTGTGAGTGAATGGTAACAAAAAAATTCAGATATTGTGTTTTATATAAAAGTAATATATTTTGATTTTCGTGTGTGTCTCTCTCTGGAAAATCGTCGACTGGTGATTTTTTGAGTTCGTTGACATCTGAAAGCTATAACTTTCAAATTTATTTTCTGAAGGATTCAGAACTACCACTTCAAAGGCTAATCTACTGAAATCCTCTAGATTTTTTTGAAGCATTATTGGAACCATCCAAAGATCAAAAGCCTGTTTTTTAAGGTTGATCCTTGGAAGCGTCCAAATAAACGGCCATTTTGAAAGGCCATTTTTTCAATTTTAAAGGACATTTCAATTTGAGAATCGAAATTGAGATCCAGGATGTTGTTCATCGAACGTTGACTGCATGGTTTCACCATCATATCCAAGTGGTATTTCACAACATCCATAGCAGCCTTGTGCTCATCCGTTTCAGCTTTCATCGAAGCTTCTCGCCTACGCCGATTCTCTAATTCGTTCTGTTATTGCTGATTGCTTGCATCATTTCTTGCATACCACCAGTTAATTTCTCAAAAATGACATTGACATTGAATTTAATTCTGTGTAAACAGGGGGCTCACAACCGCCCTATGCTACCAATAACAAGTATATTACTTGCTAATAAAAAACAATTTTTTAAAAATTAAATAAAACCATTTTTTGATTTATAATTGAATCATAGCTCTATAACCCCGTTTATAATTCCCAATAAAAATCCCATCATCCCATCTTTTCAAACCTTTTCATGTTGGGTCCCCGCAAGTGCTACGAGAGCCTCGGTAAAACTGATTCCCAGAACATCAGCTCGTTTTTGATTGATGAAATCTTCGTCAATAATTCCATTTAAAATAAGGTTCGTAAATAAGGTTTCAATTTCGGCGTGTTTTTCATGGATAACAGAACCATGAATAAATAACGAATCTCTTAATTTTTTCATCACGGGTTTGTTTAGCATTTGACAAAAAGTATCTCATTTGTTGATCACAGTTTTCAACGTATTTTATTTTGTTGAAGCTCTGAGACGTATAAATAATTTAACTCTAAGAAGCTGTTATTTCATCAAAATGGCAAGCTATTGCCGACCACAAGATGGGGCTAAAAACGACTGTCACTGATTAAAATTCCGTTTTTTTAATTTTTTTTTTGTGAAATTGCAATTTTTTCTTTGAAATGTGAGTTTAGAAAGCCGAAATCGTTTGTTTGACGGACATTGTTTATTTCTTGCGTAATTTCTCAAACCGATCTATAAAACAAAACATAATAATAAACGTAACCAGTTTTTAACAGCGAGCCATATTTGCATTCCAGTTATAAAAAAACTGATATTTTCAGAATAAATAGAAAAGATCTAAGCTGAATGAACAAACCCTAAGAACCTGTTATCCCATCAGAATGGTAACCAGAAATTTGTCAAATCTTTTAGCCATATTTGAGGCGGTTTAATTCACATATATATACCATAGTAATCTCTTGAGCCTATAAATTTTGGCATGAAGCACAGAAAATCTGTACATTATTGACAATTTGAGTAATAAACTCTCGGTATACATATGTGCTCATAAAACGTTCAGAATTAAACTTTATTTTTTCTTATTACCACTTTTTATTTCAAAAAAACAATTTCAATTCAAATACATAGAGAAATAAACATATTAGCATATGTGCTGAAACCCCATTTTCGACTCAAAAATTTTGACCATGTACAATTTTTAGCTACTTATGTTACGGTTTCCAAATCGCTAAGTTATCTGATTCCGACTTATTTCTTTTCGATAATTTTAGAACTTTATTAAAAATATTTTTGAACAAAATAATTGGGTTTTACTATGTTTAAAGGTTTATCAGAAGTTTTTTTTATTCTGATGTCTTAATTTTCCAATTAATCTGATGATTAAATTTAATATACTCGCTGTGCTTTTTTCAGGATGATAAGGAAACATAAAAATTTTAATGGCGGATCAAAAAAAATGAGAATCGGACTTTTGAAAAAAAAATTGCGCGAGAATTTCTTTGTTTGCTGATTGAGCAAATTTAGGCACATTAACGTCAGAAATAAGAAATTCGGAAAAATAAATTTCTGAGGTTCAAAAATCGCGAATGAAAATGTTCGAAATGCTCAAGTTTGACATGAGACATTATTTTGATTCTGTTCTCATTTTACTCAGATTATTTGACACACGAATTTTGTCTGATCACTCAAAAAAAATCACTATGTAACGAAATTACTGGAACAAATTAATAAATAAAAATTTTTAATTAAAAGTACATTTTGAAATCTAGAACACTTTACAAATATTGTCATTAACTTCGCAGTCACCCACTGAATTTAATTTTTAACCTAAATTTACACCTTATGAATAGTTTGGTACCCCTTGAATCAAGGGCCTTGAGTCTCACGGTTGAAGTTCAATTTACATGATCAAACAATGCCCCTTGAAAGAATTGCTATTCAAAATAATTAATTTGTGATTTGGGGTGTTTTTGACCCGCGTGCATCTGAGGGTTAATGTTGCGGAAAAGCCTTTTGCTTCAGTGATTCGAAATAATATATATTTTCATATGCATTTCTAATTTTGTAAATATTTTATTTATGATTTGTTTTAAGTTGAAGCTAATTTTAAAGCATGAATTGTTCATTGCTAATTTATGGTTAGGTCTCTAGAGAAATCATTTTTAAAACAGTCATTTTAGTAAGGGGTTGACTGATATATAGCTTTATTAACTAAAATCGATGATCTTTCCGCCAAATCGCACTTGAGCCTATCAGGAGGCTCTACTTTGAGCGCTGTTTACAGAAAACTCTTATGAGATAAATTTTCAATTTTTTCTTTATGATCAAGCTGAGTTAAATTTTTGAAAAAAAATTTCATATCCTTAAAAATTTATGTTTAATTATAGAAAAAGACGTTTGAAAAACAAGGTTAATTAAACCACGTGATACTACCTCATTAATTTATTTAAATTTCAAAAATTACTTAATTAACCCTCACCTGCATTTCTGTGCTTTCAAACACAGAGACCACACATATTTTGCGAAAGTATCATTTTGGCCGGCGGAATGATCCTATATTCCTATTTTCTAACTTACAATTATTTTCTAATTTCACGGTCATTATATCCCTTTTTACTAGTACCACACACATAGTTTCTAGATAGTTTTTATTTCGGATTATACAGTTAGTAATTTTTTCGGTAAAATATAAGTTCTTTTTAGTACGGTAAAATCAAGTTTTTTTTCGGTTAGAAATCTTTGTTCTTATTGCTTTTCGTTTTTCGGTTTCTAATCATAAAATTTAACTATTTCGGTTAAAAAATTAAGCGGCGATCGTATTATCAAATTTTGTCGGTGTCTTCTCACCCTAACCGAGATTTCTTTCCGCTCCCAATATCTAGTTACCGTATTACCTAAATTTTTGAAATTTTTGGCTTTTTCAACAAGCTCATTCATAACATAGGCTGGCAATGTTGCAGCCTCGTTAAATACCGTAAAAAAAAGTTTTTCATCACTGCACACTAGGTAGATATCAGTGTATGTGTCAATTAATTCCCGAAAAAACCGTTCCGACCCTAGATTTATTACATCATTTATGCTGCACCCTATAATTTCTAGTTCTAAATGGTCCTTGTACCTTCTACTGTTTCCGAAATTCCGTAGAAATTCAATTTTTCCTGTTGGGTTGAGTACCGCGTAGTATAGCGGACTCATCTTTATATTCTTATCATAAAATATTCCTCCAAGGTTTGTCTCATGACGAAAATAACTGCTGAGGAAATTAATTCCTTGCTTGGATAGGACTTTTTTCATTTCTAATGCGGTTAAATTTTCTAATAACTTCATAAAACTTTCTATTTCCGGTATCTCTGTCCCGTATTCTATAAGTTCTAGGACGGCCAAAAATTCTGCCTCTCGCAGTCTAAAATTTTCGAATCTTTGGTCCTTAATAAAATGTTCTATTCGATCATTTATATTCATTAGTTCTACGAAACGTGGGGAGATTTAACTTTATTCCTAGGGTCATAAACTAGTTGATTAATTTCATTTTCCGGTTGAGTTACGTTTTTTCGGTTATTTGATATCTTTCTACGGTTAGTGTCTGAGCACTAGTTTTAGTATTTACTCGTCGCGTATTAATTTGCCTAAATTTTTACGGTAGCTATGTCCTTAGGTCCTTTATCACCGTAGTTTGTGAATCTCGCGACCGTGTTATTGATCGGGAATCTCGGTCTTGGCCCCATTTGCACTGGTTGCACCCATTTTTTGATCAATTTACTATCAACCATTGGCTGCAAAATTGACGGTTTTTGTCTTTTTTCATCCTTGTAGAGTATTTCGCTTAAGCATTCAATGGAGCTATCTGATGACTCAGAATAGCGTGTCTTTACGGTCTTTTTACGCCCATATTCGTCCGGTTCGCTCGTATCCGAAACGTCGTCCGAACCGGGCGCCTCCTCCTCGGAAGATAGGTAATTTTCTGGTGTCTCGTCTTCGGACACCAGAAACTCTCTAACCGGGGCATTAGCTAGTAATGCGGTCATTTCTCTCTCGGTAATACATGGCGTTACCTTCATGATTAGAGCAAATGAAAAAATTTATATTTTTTTTTCGGTTTAATTTATACCAACTTTTGGTATGAGGCCATGAAGTTTTGCGTTCTTTTTATAAACCTTTTTTGCCTAGGTTAATCTTGTGGTTTTTTCTAATCGCCTTTTTTCTTTTCCATGTTTTGAAAATAGATTAAAACATTCTAATTAATATTTAATTTCAATTTTTGCTATTGCACTGTTTATTTTCTGTTATTGTTAATCCGCAGAAATAACGTTTTTTTGCCTCACCTCATTTCTAATTTGTTTAATAACAACTATTTTAAGGTCCTGACGAAATTGCTTGATGGCGAAATTGGAATTTCTATACTCTGCCAACTTTTCTCTGTTCAACCCCTCGTGCCCCAATAAAATTGCACAATAATGTTTTTAGCACCGTAAAATCACACCGAATAATGCCAGACTTTCGAATAAACGTCACCTACCGTAGTGTGAAAGTCAGCAAACTTTTCTCATTTTTAGCTAAAACCGAAACCGACAAATTTGAAAAATCGGATGTAGTATACGAATACTTATGCCTTTGCAACGAAATTTTCATTGGCCGACCCGCTCGTATGCTAATAAACAGAGTCAGGGACCATCAACAAAATTCATCTCAAACAAACATCAGTTTACATATTTCGCACTGCGATGCATACATAAAAACTCAAATGATTTTGTCGATGAAAACTCAAAAACTTTACTAGCCCCCAGAAGGCTAAATTTGCGAATTTTAAAGACCCATTCAAATTTATAAAGAGTGAGTTTAAATACAAAAAATGATCGCGAAAGAGCTGAGGCCTTTATGACCCGAGTAAATAGACCATATCTTAATGACCAGTACGACCACAAAGTATTTAAATTATTTTGATATTTAAGCTGTTAAATTCTCGCTTATCAGCATAAAAATGCAATGATAGTCAAAAAATAAAAATTTTCTTTATTCCGTAAACTTAAAACTTGAGTATTTCTTGACTTCCCTCAATTTGTGTTAAACTTGAAAATTGTTTAAAATTCTTAAATCTATGATTATGACCTTAAATCGAAAGCTAAGATAATTCTAATATGTTTTTGAATAATTAACGGTGCAATTTCATTTAGGTCCGATTTTTGCTATCTTTCCTCGTTTTATTTCCAGAGGAATTCAAAGTTCTTATTACGGGAACATTTGCAAGAAATTCTTGAAAATAAGACTAAAAATTGTTGACTCCTGTACTTTAACTGGAAAGTATTAAATAATTTTCGTGCTTGGCTTTTGTACACCCGCCCAATTTTGACCGAAAAACTCATAAGTTTGCAAAATTTTTGGCTCTTTCCAAGTATTTTCTTTGCATACTTGACTGAGTCTCGGAAATTGACAATTTTAGGTATCCTAACAAAAATCGGAAAATTCTTTTAATACATTGCTAAATGAAATTGAACCAGTAAAAGTTTAAAAAATGACTTTTGGACCGGTAGAGCTACCGGTACGATCATCCAAAAACCTTTAGGTACATTTTTTTTGAAAACTTAAGCCAAATATCCCCTGGGTCTCAAAACATGATATTCCAGCGACTTTTACTCAGCTCCGAACAAACGCTTGAAAATCACTAAATTGCGTTGGGTACTCCCTTAATTTAATATGTTTCGAAATCGAATCGAATCGGCCACAACCGAATAATTACCAAATAATTAATTAGAAAACAATTCTGACCTAATTTTCTAAAATAAACAATTTTATCTGATCTGTACGACTCTAACAACCGAGCCATTTTACCGCCATTTTTTGTTTCCACACTTTCGCTTACAATTATTAAGGACGGTAAACCCAAAAACCCCATTCAGCGGGTTCTAGTAATTTCTGAAAAAAAATTAAAATTTCTCATTTGATAGTCGTTTTTCGGACGTAAATTGAGTACAAAAATACATTTTTCGTGAACCTGAAAACGTTTTTGGTTATTTTTTATCTGGTAAAATAGTGATAATTATTTTTTGCGAACCCATACTTTATATTAACGACCATTACCGTTTTTTTTCCTGAATTCTTCCCCCAATAAAAATTGTTTCTATACACCCATTTTTTGATTTTTACCGATATTTAACTTTACCTGTTCTTAGACGCCATTTTCACCGTTTTTATCGAATAGATCTATTCGTAATCATAACCGTCGTTTTTTTTTTAAATGTCCTAGTTTCACCGTATTTTTCAAAAAATTAAAAAAAAAAATTTAAAATTGTTTTCCGGTGGCTTCCTTAAGCCGCTTTCACCAATTATGTAGTACCAAAATATATGGTTTACACGGGCATGACCTTACGGGTATGCTGGGCCTGCAAGTATATCTTTTTATTACCCGTGGTGTCGGGGGAAGATGGTCGTCGCGCGGGAAAGGTGTGTTGGGATCGGGCGGCACTGGCTCGGTTGGGCTCTCTACAGGAACTACCTTCAAAGACTGTCCAGCCACGCCTTATATACGGTAGTGGCAGGCCAGTCGAGAGTCAGCTCCTGGAGATGACCTTGAGCTAGCAAGCTCCGGAGAGCTGTCGTAGCGCTTGGTGTCAAGCCAGTTTAAACGACCTTTTATACCCTTTACACTACTTTTCGGATTATTGACTCACGCAGTAATTTGAATTTAGCTTCTAAAATGCATTTATTTGATTTTATTCGGCCAAATATATCAAATAAAATTTCTACAGCCTGAGTTTTTTTTTAATTGGGCNTAACGACCATTACCGTTTTTTTTCCTGAATTCTTCCCCCAATAAAAATTGTTTCTATACACCCATTTTTTGATTTTTACCGATATTTTTACTTTACCTGTTCTTAGACGCCATTTTCACCGTTTTTATCGAATAGATCTATTCGTAATCATAACCGTTGTTTTTTTTAAATGTCCTAGTTTTACCGTATTTTTCATAGAATTTAATTTTTTTTAAAATAATACTCCGGTGGCTTCCTTAAGCCGCTTTCACCAATTATGTAGTACCAAAATATATGGTCTACACGGGCATGACCTTACGGGTATGCTGGGCCTGCAAGTATATCTCTTATTACCTGTGGTGTCGGGGGAAGATGGTCGTCGCGCGGAAAGGGTGTGTTGGGATCGGGCGGCACTGGCTCGGTTGGGCTCTCTACAGGAACTGCCTTCAAAGACTGTCCAGCCACCCCTTATATACGGTGGTGGCAGGCCAGTTGAGAGTCAGCTCCTGGAGATGACCTTGAGCTAGCACGCTCCGGAGAGCTGTCGTAGCGCTTGGTGTCAAGCCAGGTTCAAACGACCTTTTATACCCTTTACAACCAAATCCCATGACCAAATCCTAATTTATACTTCCGGCTACCGGTGCTCACTACGGAAGAAAGTCACAATTTGACCGGATGTTCACAGATCGTCAATCATGATCTGGTTGGTATGCCTGGAATGTTACGATCCGTATAAAAGAAACAAACGACAAAATGAGCGGTTCAGTCCTCGAAAAATATAAACATAAAAACAAATATTTCTGATTTTTTATACCTGCAAAAACACATAGAGTAAAATACACCAATATTCAAAGAAAAAAGGATTGCTTCGACTTGTGATCCCGACCCAATCATATCGTCCCGCAACGCATATATCTCAGATCAGCAATAATCTCGCGAGAAAATTTAGAAAAAGTAATAATTTTTTTTTGAACAAAATTTTGTTCTTTTAATTGTAAAAAGTGAATAAAAAGAGTAACTTAAAATAAGAGGGACAGGAGATTATAAGGTGAACAGTTAAAGCGCCATGATTGGCTGTTCAGAATGGTTTGCTCCGGATATTGTGCAATGGAGCGTAACCGCGCATTTTGTATGCAGAAATGACGCAATAAAAACGGTTTAACGCTGGATTTGGCGCGAAAAGCGGTTGCACAAATGACGCAATAAACAGTTTTTTCTGGTTTAGCGCGTAAAAGCGGTTGTAGGGATGACGCAAGAAATAACGCTAATAAATGTATTTTGCGCGAAAAGCGGTTAAAATAAAGTTTACATTCTTAAATTTTTTCAAAAATAAAAATTATTCAAAGTGATTTTTAAATTTTTAGCTGGTTTAGAAATAAAAATATAGTTTTTGAATAGGTTTACATTAACAATTAAAATTATGAATCAGATGAACATATAAAAATTGGTTTTTATTGTTCGATTGTGGAACCACCTTCGTATAAAGGTCAAAAAATGAATTATTTTTTCAAATTTTTTTTTTAATTGTAAAAAACATAAAAAAATAAAATTAAGTTTTTATTCGGAATCGTCGTAAAATTTCGGTTTTGAAAACTTAAGTAAATTTCAGTTTTTAAATGTGGTAGTCGAGCTACCGTTGTAAGAAGAGCAAGTTTTTGAAGCATTTTTGTTAATTTTGAATGCAGCGATTTTTTGTCAGAGATCTTTGAGGAGATTAGGTGTCGTATATCACATGTTGGAAAAAGCTCTCCCGATTTAGATCTTAGATAGCTCAAAGTGACCAGGTCACTGTGACCTCAAATATTGAAGAAAAAAAACATTTGTTTTAAAAGGGTACTGGTAGCTGGTTTTATAAGGCCTTTCGGGCTTTGAAAATGATCCAATTGATTTGGGGTGATAACAAAGTGTACTCCTTCAAACTAAATACCTAACCATCAGGTGCCTTCTTGTCTTTGACCTTACCATTACTAACCAATGATCCTTATCAATGATCCTATTATGACAACCACTTACACTCGTTAAACGTCTGATATATTAAACGATATATGATTTAATTAACGTTGTATATTAAGAGCGTCTGGCTCTATATCCCTTATTCACACTTTTGTAAATATCCCGGCCTGATTAGGAAACGTAGTGTGTTTTTAAGTAGTAGGGCCGAGATATTTACAAAAGTGTGAATAAGGGATATATTTCAGACGGGTTTTCAACACACAAACAAATAAACCACTATTCCAAATACAAACCGCTCTGCTCTGACTCCGCAAGAACTTCTTAAGGGGGTGTTAGTGATTTTTGGGATTTCAGAGGCTTCGTACGGTTAGAAAAATGCAGACTGGACATTTTTGAACACACATTAGGATTATCTATCTTTAATCTCGCGATTCCATTTGACAGTTTAGTACCACTTCCACAACCATGTGGTTAAACACGAGTCCCTCAGCTTTTTTCAAAAAACAAGGATCCTAGAGCTTATATCGGAAAATTTTGAAATTTGATGAGAATTTAGAAATTGTCTGAATTTTAGTGATCGGTTCTGTTTTTTTTTTCGATTATTGCCTCAGGAGTCAGCAATCTGGTTGAATGTGCCAAAAAAGGGTGCTTTTTTGACGTTTTGATGAAAGGCTTTTCTGTGGAAATTCAAGAAACGTCATTTTCGGAATGTAACAAGCCCTAGGGTGATAAACATCGAATCGGTCGTACTTTTTTGAATTTCTCCCTGATTGGCTGTAAATCGACAAAAAAGTGCGCGAAATGACAATTTTGAGAATAAAAGTGATAATTAGAAAATTTCAATGTCACCAAAAGATTCCTCGGGTATGATTTGCTGGAAACGATATTAGCAACTATTGTCTGATTTTGACCACAGCGGATTCAAGAAAAAATTAAAGTTTTTCATTAAAATTATAATTTGATCTCTAGCACTGTGTTGTTGAAAATCAGACCATAGTTGCTATATCGTTTCCAGCAAATCATACCCAAGGAATCTTTTGGTGACATTTAAATTTCTAATTATCACTTTTATTTTCAAAATTGTCATTTTTTGCGCATTATTTTTGTCGATTTACAGCCAATCAGAGCAAAATTTAAAAAAGTACGACCAATTCGATGTTAACCACTCCTAGGGCTTGTTACATTCCGAAAATGACGTTTCTGGCATTTCAACAGAAAAACTTCCATAAACGTCCAAAAAACACCCTTTTCGGCACATTCAGCCAAATTCCTGACCCCTGAGGCGAAAATCGAAAAAAACAGAACCGATTCACTAAAATTCAGACAATTTTCTAGATTCTCATCAAATCTCAAAACTTTCCGATATGGATCTCCATCCCTTTCGGTTTTAAATAATCTTATTTGAAAGATGCATTTATTTTCTAAAAATCTTTCAATATGACGGCCACGAGGAGGTTTGTACTCTTTGAAAGAATTACTAGAGATCTCTTTACTTTTTTGGCTCTCAAAAAAGCTCTCAAAAAGAGGGCGCCCTAGAGCGGTCTTTCATTTGAATTCGAGGAAAAGTATTTGATAACTTTTATTCAATACTTATATTCAAAACTTGAGAGTTTTGATAACTAATGACAGTATTATGTTAAAATTTTTACTGAAAATGTCAAAAATAACTATTTTCAACTTACAGTATACTCTGTAGGCTGCAGATCATATTTAAAAATAATCAAAACTGTATTTTTTACTCGCAAATAAGCGCACTTTAGCAGGGAAAGTGGTAATTAAGTTAGAATATCTTTAACGTTGAAAATGTCCTACTCTTTTTTTGTCAGTGATTACTTTCCAGCGTCCTCTGCAGGTTCAGATTGACAGTTAAACTCCCGTAGTGTCTTTTGCAGCCATTTTGGCGCAATGGCCCATAAATCACAAATTTAGGACCTAATCGGTGTATGGAATGAAATTTTACAAAATGATCGATGACGCAATTTGAATTAATTGACGTTTGTTGCGTTTTTTATTTCGAAAATTTTCAACTGTTTACAAAGTACTTTATTTTGTTGCAAAAAAAATTTTATCCATCAAAAAAAGCCTTTGATTGGACAGAAAAAATTCTAAGACTTTTTTCTCAACACCATAGCTCTCAAGTGATCACGTGACGTATATTCAAGGATAAGTTGTGGCCAAAATGTACTTGCTTTTTTTTCAAAGAATAGTTAAAATAAAATCTTTGACAAGAAGTGAAGTGGTTTTTTTAGAAGTTTTAAGAGTTTTTCTCTGCATTACACCATAAGACGTAAAAAGATACGTGACACTCAATTAGGAAATAAGGTTTTGATTTCAAGTAAACAATAGTGATCAAATTACGCCGGAAATTTTTTGGGCCAATAACACCTAATCAAGGGTTCTTGAACATAATAATCTTTTCAAAAACGTTGCAATAAATTCAGCCGCTGCGCCCACGGATGGTATAAATCTTTTTAAACAAATATTTTTTAGTAAATGACTCTGTAATTTTTGTGGACATTTATTTTGCTCTCTTTTTTTCTGTCGTAGCTCGCATTTGATATCTATATTTGCGGAATTTGGACTTTAAACTTGCTGCATAATTTAACGTGAGGCCAATTTAAAATGCATAAAAGTTGTAGAAATTTGTGACGATTCTTTTAAAGGGTCTTCCACGTATTTCAGTACTTTTTTTGAAAAAACATAGTTACAGTAATTTTGAAAAAAATTACGTCAAAAAATTCCAGGCGTCCAATCTTCAAACGTTTTTAGACTTTTTCTCACTTACACCAAAGTCGAATAAATCACGTGAACGAAATCAATCCAAAAATAGGTTTGGAATATGGGTAAGGGTTACAAAAACGCAGGCCAAACGCAGGCCAAAAAAATAGGGCCCGCCACTGGGCCATGGGGGGTAAATCGCTCAGGAATCGAATTCGAAATAGGTTAAGTCCTAAATTTGACCAACGAAACCGCTAGAGAGCAAAAGCAGCGGCATGTGCAGGCTCTTAAAAATAGCTACGGGAAAAATCCAGTCTCGGAAAGCCGAAAAATGACCCGTAAAAACTTGAATAAGACTCCCACAGAGCCGTGGGAGCAAAAGCTCGCTTACTTCGGGACTAAAAAATAAAGGGCAGGATGTTAATTGATTCAGAGAACGAAGATAGATCAGTAATATGTGAAAATGCCACGCCAGCCGCTAAAGAAGCAAAAAGTGGAAATGAAAAAGATTTTGTTATCGATAAATTATTTCTTTCCATAAATATACGATTTACATTTTTTTTTTCGACTATGTTTCAATAGTAAATTGCCTCCACGGGCCTTGCGTATGGGCCTGTGTATGTATTAGTGCTGTACACTTAGGCGTGCAACAATTTTTTGATGTAAAAAAACAGGCATTGATGGGCAGAAAATTATGATTCTCATGGGAAACCGTAAATGCAATATTCCATAAATTAAAATAATTCTCTGTTTAAGATATCATTAAAGTTTAGATTTTTATAAGGCTTCTCTCTTTAGATCATGAATTAGATAGCATTTCCTCCGGCGGAGGACATTTTCTTTAGAAACATAATTGTGGTCACTAATCTGCATTGCAAAAATTTTTACTTGAGTACATGCATAACAAAAACATGGTTATTTTCGAAAAATATTTTTCTTTTATAAATATATCGATCTAAATTTTTGTTTTTCGACACCAATATTTATAGTTTTGCCTCCGCGGAGCCCTGCCGGGGCTGTTCAAATATACTTTTTATGTAGCCTTAGGCTCACCTTACCTGAAAAAATATTTTAACCGCATAATTTAGCTGGTGATTATAGAAAAATAAATTTAAACGTGTACTCAGGCAATGGCAAACACTTTTTCTCGGAAAAAGTCTAGTGTGTATTGTTAAAAATATGGTCGTTTGTTCCTGCGGAACACAACCTATCATTTTGTTAAACTAACCTCTATAGTTCCCAAGAACAGCTTTGCGTTCGTTTTTTATATAACGTGTACAGACTGGGACCAAGAGTTTCCTAACCTAATTCTTAATATTTCAAGATGGATTTAATTTAGTGTACACTAAAATTTTAGTGTACACTACGGGGCTTGGCAAAAACGTTTTTGTCAAAAAAAAAACTAGGCGTGGTTCAGAGAAACTAGGGTTCCGTATCATCTCACCCAACCCTATTTTTTCTGACAAACAAGTTTTGCACGGTTTTTCTGTGATATGGGCACGAGTTTCTAAAATATTTTTTTAATTGACTTTGTTAGGGATTATTTGTGTTAAAAATGTTTTCCGGCATTCTTCAGTTATTAATAAAGCAATGATTGAAAATTCTTTCTAACACTAATTAATGACGAGATATATTTTGATATTCTTGATCTATTCTACGACCTTTGAAGATTCAATAGAGAATTATGAAATTACTTATAACTTATTTTGTGAGGGATTCACCTTCGAACAAAATGTGTGATTGATAAGTTTGAATACTCAATTTCGATCAACCCAGGTTTTCATATTGTTCTCATTTTGCTCTCCTAGCGGCTCTGGAGTCACTTGAAAATCCTTTAGTAAGTGTTCATTTCGACTTTCCTTTCAACCAATTACTCAATAGGCTAAGATAATACCACAATAAATGTCCAGCAATGCTTTACATTTGCTCTCTAGGGCTCTTGTGGTCACTTTAGGACATTTTAGTGATCATTTTCGACTTCCTCTGATTGACAAATTAACTTATTTAGGCCAACCAAGAAACAAATAGTCTGCAATAGCTTCGCATTTTGCTCTCTAGACGCTCTTGTGGTCACTTTGGCACATTTAATTGTCATTTTGGATATCTATACAATATTAATCCATAATTTGGCTTGCAGCCATATGCTGCTCGCATATGTTGAATTTGGCCTGCGGTTGTACCCTTACGCAGAAATGTCCATAATTAAACTTAATTTCCGAAAAAAATAAGATCACGTGACGTTTTTGGACAGACTATATTATATGTTCAAACTCTTGATTAGGTGTTAATTGGCAAAAAAATTTTCTCGACGTATATTGATAATATTTTTAAAATTGAACTAAAACTTATTCCTAATTTGAACGGTCACGTGATAGTTTTTGTCTTTTGATGTAATGGAGAAAAGTCTTAAAACTCTAAGGAACCACATTCACTTCTTTCAAAAATTCATTTAAGGATGTGGGGGCACGATATTGAGTATGTCTCAGAAAACTTTTTGATTTCCCCCATTTTGTAGAGATAATTGCCCACTGAGTTTTGAAAGTTAGGATTTTTTTCAAAAAAAAAGTAAGTATTGAGGATTTTTTGAGAATTTGAGGTGAAAGAGTCAATGTTCGATTTTTTTTCTTTATTCTTAATTTTTTATTTGCGACTTTTATTTTTTTTTATCCATTAAAATTATGCCTTTCAAAATTGCGATGTAACATAAGGGGGTAGGTGTCGGTTTTTTTTAAGCCCTTTATAGAATTAATTTGATACTTTATAATCGGTCTATAAAAGTTGGCCCAAGGGAATCTCATGGTGGAATTATTTTTTCAATCATCTAGACAAAAGTCTGGAATTTTTCAAAATTCGAATATTTTTTGCTTTTAAGGGGTAGGATGTTCGCTTTTTAGGTACCCTTTCAATCAGCTCAGACAAGTTCTAGGGCAGGTTGGTAAAAATCTTGAGGATACTTGTTTATTAGACTAGCCTCGTCTACGATATTCACATCGTCAAAGTACCTTGTTAAGTCACATTACCCAGGTGGTGAGTCTACGTTTGAGACCATAAGGTTTTTTTTTAAATCTATCTCTTTTAGACCCCACATACAATACGTCTCAAATATTACACAAAGAGCGATATATATGAGAACAAAAATGATTGGAAGGATATTTTGATTTTATTTTTTTATTCTCTAAATCACTTAACGCCGATTTTGCCTATTTTCGACTTAAACTCTACTTATCTTAGAAATTTAGAATGAAGCCATTTTTTCGGCACTTAAGGTAGACTAATATAATGCAGAAAAGGTGAGAAGATTTTTGAATTAAATCTTGATTTAGACATAATGAGAAGTGAACCGGAAATGAAGAAGCTCGAAAAAAAGTTCGATCTGATCGAACACAAAGATAACCAAATTGAAGCTTGAGATTTCACTGATCAAAAGTTGGTCACAGCTAATCAAATGTCACCAATCAGCGGTTTACTTATTGAGTCATATTTCTTGAATTCTAGGATGAAATTCAAAAATCCGAGACAGAATATATTGACGACAGTATACTTTATCTACTGAGTCGAAAAACGGCTTTCCCCTAACATTTCGTCTAAAGAGATTGAGTTTGAAGTCAAAAATTGTAAAATCGGCGTTCAAAGTGGGATTCTAGAAAATCAAGAGCGAAATTCTAAAAATGTCAAACAAATTGCATCCAACATATGAGAACTCACTCTTCCGTACTCTGTGTTGTAAATTTTCAGATCGCTTGTATATGGGTCTAAAAGATAGATTTTTTGGAAAACCTAGAGTCTGAGAGTCTTAGAATAGACTCACCACCTAGTGGTGTGATGTACAAGTGACTTTGAGTGATGTAATACGTTAGACGAAGGCTAGATCTCAACACGGAGTATCCCCAGGAATTTTACAACTGCCTAGATTTGTTTCTGAGGCGCGATTGAAGAGGTACCAAAAAGCGACACCGTACCCCTTAATTCGAATCAAGACTGCCAAAAACGTTAATTTCAATTTTTTATTTTTTTTTATTTCAAAAAGTCGAATTTACAAAACTAAAATTCACAAGCGTTCTCTGCAACTTGGAGAGGAACAATGAAAAAGGGCTACCGTTAGACCTTAATTCAGCCTTTGCGGGTGAATTGCACAGCACAATTAAAAAAAATCTAATATTTTAAGGGGAGTAGGCTTTTGCGTGGAGGGCTCCCCAAATTCGCTGTTTTTGACCACTAGAGGCAATTTTGAAAAGGGCTACGTTTGGTGATGAGTATTATAGTCTTACATTTTCAAATTGCAAATATCAATAAAAAGTGATGAAGATGAGGAGGAGTAGGCCTTTAGTAGTTTTAGGGACGGCCTAACGTAAACCCATTCTTTCTTGACGTAGGTTAAGATCAATGCTCTGAATAGTTCTTTGGGCACCTTCTTAAGAGTTGTTTTACGTATTTTGAAAAAAAAAATAATTATTTCTGAAGCCAGGTTTCTCCAGAAACTCATTTGAATGTGTAAAAGAGCCCAATTTCGTGCAATCCTAGCAATTTTTGACAAAAACAGTACTATTTTTATTCAACCTTTTCCTTAAATATACGGTCACGTGATCATTTTGTTAATTTGAGAAAAAAGTCTTAGAGAAAAAGTCTTAGACAAAGGCTTTTTTGATGATTTCAAATTTTTTGCAAAAAAATAGTACACTGTAATACAGTAAAATTTTCGAAAAAAAAAACGCACACAACGTCAATTATCCAAATAGTCGATCTACACCTTGAAAATTATATTTTTACATGATTAAGGGGAAACGACGGGTTTTACTGATTTTCAATACGTGAGTCCTGACGTAACCGCAATTTCGATTGAGTTCAAACTTCGGATTCTAGGAAGATATTTGCTTTTTGAATTTTTCAAAATGGTGTCAAAAGTTTTTTGATGACCGGAACGGCGGTATACCGGTCAAAAAGTGATTTTTTCCATTTTTTTGGGGGTAATTTTTATCTAGCTCCTGGATAATTCAAAATTTTTTCTTTTTCTTTTCAGTATTATAAACTTTAATTTGTGAGCTTAACAGTCGTACAAAGCCTGATTTTAAATTCTTGTTATTAAGAGAAATTTCAAAAATAATGGGTGTTTTGCACATGTTCGCATGACCCCATTTCATTTAAGTCGAAGGTTGATTTTGTTGAGTAACAAATGTTTTTGGAATTCACCTTTGCTAGTTTGCGGGACTGACCTTGGAAGAGGCTCAAGTCAGCGACACCCACTCCCCTTAAGAGTTCGATTTAAGTTTTACGGTAAACCAGTTATTTTGGTTGCCACAAAATTTTTTTGGGTGAGTCACGAAAACCGTTCCTCAAACTATTTCCTTTAAATTTTTGAAATCCCTCAATCATCATCTGGAGGAAAATAGTACAGTAGTGCTTTGATCTTAAAACAACTCTCGCTAAAATTATCTCACCTTTCTGAAATTAGTCAATTAATTTTGTCGAGTGTTTATCGTGGCCTTATATTAATATCGGTATCCGTTTGTGAACTGATGATATTTTCACTATTTTTGGCCAGATTATTAATTTCTATTCGTTTATTTCTACCTAAATTTATCTTCGTTTTCGTTCTCTTTTAAAACTGACTCTGAATTTTAAGTAATTTTGATAAAGGCGTATTTTATTAGTTTGAATTTTAACGGTTTAATTCTGGTTGTAATATAATAAATAAAGATTTTATCTTGTCATCGACTGCTTCGCTCTGATTGGGCTGATTTGAATGTTTTGCGTGCTTCCTTGTCTGAAAGCAGGAAGCCCACGCAAGACACTCAAACTACGAGAATAATGTCTCCTTCCCGCCAGTACCGCACAAATCTAAAATCTGCGCTATTTCAACATAAAGATTATTTTAAAACCGAAAGGGATGGAGATCCAATATAAGCTCTAGGCATCGACTTCATTCTTTGAAAAATCCTGAGGGACTCGTCTTAACCGCGGTTACAAGCATGTGGTAAGAGTGGTACTAAACTGTTCAGTTGAAATCGTGAGATCAAAATAGATCTTTTCTAAGTTTCGTTTCAAAAATGTCCAGTCTGAATTTTGTCTACCGTCCGAAGCCTATGAAATTCCCAAAATATCACTGAACACCCGCTCCCTTAGGGGTACTTGGGTCCCGCTGCGTTTCATGAGGCATTTGGGGCTTTGGAGTGGTCAACAATTGATTTGGATGTAACTAAGTGTACCTACGACCATACTTATCAAACCAAATACCAGTACCCCCTTAAGGGAGTGGTGTCGCAAATTTGAGCCTCTTCCGAGGCCATTTTCCCGTCATAACTACGCAAAGGTGATATTCCCAAAAACATTGTTAACTAACAGAACCAACCTTCGCGCGTCATTTTGAACTTTAATCAGTAATCTGATACAATCCCACGCACTACGCGCCGACACCTAAGCTACTTTCTAACAAGGCTTCTTAAACAAGACACGGCAGTTCGTACCTACTCCTTCAATTTCACATCTTTTTTATTATTTTTTGCGTTGAGGCTCCGGTAAGAAGGCCTGAACAAATAATGCCAAAATTGCATTTTGTTCAAAAATTTTGCTTTCGGGCGCCAAACAGCATAAAACACGAAAACAAAAATTATTGATTTATTTTATATTTAAATTGAAAGTCGGCTCATTGTTTCTTTTGACGCTACGAGTTTAAAATTGCACAAACCCTTAAAAGTGTTTGTATTTAACGCGAAAAAATTATTTTGAACCATTTTTATCTGGTTTCCAATGTCAAATTTGGCTCAATTAAAAGTTCTGCTCACGCCGCAAAATTTTCCAAATCTAGTTTAAGCTGTTCGTCGTAGCAAACTTATCTCCAAGTGGAATACTGCCTGAGCTCAATGAATTAACGCAAAATACCTGGCCCAAAGGAGACGCCGAAGGCAAAATTCGAAAAAACTCTCTAGGTCTTATTGTATGACAAGTCTTGTGCTTTCAGATGCAGTATGAGTCGAAACTATAATCTCGTCAAACTGGTGGAGGAGATAGTTTCTGCCTGAGGGCCTCCAACATGATAATTTCAAATTTTCTTTTTTTGCGTTTTTGTTCCTGCCGAAAGCAAATTTTTAAACCAAACAGCAATTTTTGCCAATTTGTTAGGCTTTTCGCGAAGCGCCACCAAAAAATTAATAAAAATTGATGAAAATTGAAGGAAGTAGGTACGAACTGCGTGTTTTTTTAAAGAGGCTTTTTTAAAAACGCGTAGGTGCTCGGCGTAGGTGGATTGTATCAGTATTACTGTTAAGTTCAAAATTACCGGCGGAAGGTTGGGTTTTGTTAGTTCACAGATTTTTTTGAATATCACTTTGCTAGTTGGGCGGAACTGACCTTGGAAGAGGGCTCAAATTTGCGACACCCACTCCTTAAGCAACTCCTTAGGCAACTCCTAAGCACAAATAGAACTGATAAATTAGGTCCAACTATTAACAACGAACACTTCTGACTAATTATCAATATTTTTCCTTTCGATATTTGGTTTTTCCTTTTTTTTTCTATTTTTGTTTTAATAAAGTTCCAAATTCAATCTTTGCTAAATTTAACCACTAAAACTTCCAAATTCCTTGACGTGTGGCCAAGTTCTGATTTAGTGTTTCCTGGCTTTCTTTTGAGCCTAACTTTCGAAATTTTTCTCATGGGTCCGTCAAAAAAATCGTATATTCCAGTTGGTTGTGCTCGAAATCTCGAAAAGTGACCGAGTTACTGTTGTATTTGTATGAGCTGAGTTAGAAAAAAAATGTTGAATTTTCATAAATTTTCGCAGGAGATAGTTTTTCCGACGGATAATTGCCAAAACTCAGGTGGTTTTCTCACATTCTAGAGTAATAGAGCGCGAAATTTGACAAAACTGTCCAAGTTTAAGTTTTGGCTACACTTTAACAAGTTAGGTCAAAATTGCAGCATTATTTCAACATTAAACCTGTGAGCAGATAGTTTTTACCATTTTGGCTTAGTTCTCTTGTTGTCGTTATGTGTGAGGAGTGAATGCATACAAAAAAATTGAGATTTATTTTCCACAAACTAAAAGATTAGTTGTACAAGTGACTCATCTGGCTAGTATCCTGAGAGCCCTGTATGCGTTAATTTGCCATCGATGAAAATTCAATAACATGCGACCACTATCCCCTTAATCGGATTCATTTTTAATGTTTTTCGTCACATGTTTTTGAATAAAAAAGGGGAAAAATAGTCCGATCTGACCAATTTTTTATTAAATTTTTCTTTATTGATATGCATAGTCATTTTGAGCTATCTCTGAACTGAATCGGATGAGTCGATTCTAAAATTCCAACAGTGAGGACACTCTTTATCGAAAATTATCCCTGCTGCGCCTTTTTGGGCAAACGCGTATTTTATAACATGACGCTTGCACAAAAGGGCGCAGCAGGAATAATTTTCGATATACTACTGAGAGGCACTTTGGTTGCGGAACGGATATGTCTTAAAAATTCTCGGTATGAAATGTTGCAAAAGATAAGAAAATATCATAGCACGTTCAGAGTGATAAGACCTGGGTAAAAGGTTGGAACAATTACGCAGAATTTTAACTGACACAATTTTTTGGTTAATTTTCATACCGGATTTAACTGA
>SCLH01000211.1:179857-214990 GCA_004367855.1 Oikopleura vanhoeffeni
TGTCAATCGGTACAAAAAATGAATATTAATTCTAGAGGAGTAACCTTTAAGGAAGTGAATACGGGAGTCAAGGCTACGAAAATCAGCACTAAAAAAATTGAAGAATTGACTCATCAACCGTGTTGTATCAATAAAAGCCTTTAGAACTTTCGTGCATTTGACAAGACCATTTAAATACAGTGGGTGATAGAAATAGGCAACGGGCTTTAAAGGCAAGAGTGAGGCCAAATTGGCTCTATTATAGAGAACATTTTTGAGCTTATCTAAAAAGCTATATTGAATCAATATTATTGATGTCTATTGCCGTCAACGACTGTATATTTGTTAACAAAATGCAAATGTCAAATCTCAGAAAAAGGATCTGTCACTTTATTGACATCCGGTCATTCTTTTTCATTGAGATCAAAATTTTTTTTTACGACACGCTCCAAAATTAAACAAAAATTAGAAATAAATAAATTAATTTGTGACCGGTCTAGTCAACACGTTATGTGTAGTAACAACTGTGTAGTACATTTTCACAATTTCTTTGATTTATGCTCGAGACAAAAACAATTCACGAAATTTTGACCGACCAAAACTGACAGGTGAATTTTATGTTGTCATTTTCATATCAAAACAATCTTGACAACATCTGGCATTCACTGAATATGTTACATTTTAACTCGCATTTAACTTGTATATCCTGTTCAGAGGGAGTGAACGCAAAAACCCGAGAGATATCAGTTTGGTGTTGGATAGGGATTTTTAGCGATGGGTGAGAGTAAAGGCCGCCTGTCGGCTAATCAGTGACGGTAATTTACTAGTCTAGTACATTTTCGATTCTTGTGTTCATTCCCTCTAAACAGGATATCGCTACACTTCAAAATTAACGAATTTACTTTACATATTAACAAAAATAAAACGAGGTAAATCTGATAAAAAGGTGACTAATTATTAATTTATAATTTCATATCGCCTTTAAATTTATCGAAAATAACTTACCTTAACTCGCAAATTCACCGAATTATAAACAATTACCAAATATTACAAAACCCTTTGACTTCTTGTAAATTTTTGACAAGACCTGTTTAGATAACAATTAATAATGTCAAAGAAGCTATATTTAAGGGGGTGATTGAAATCTCAACCTTATTTATTTTAACTTACCAACACTTATGGGCTGAAACGAACTGGTCGGGATTATCTTTATTTGTTGAAAACAAGAACTCACTTTTGACCGTCAGCGAAGAAAAACGTTTTTGGGCTTGTATACTAGTATATCCTGTTCAGAGTGAAAAAACACAAAAATGGTATGAATGTACTAGACTGGGTAATGAGCGTCCCTGATTGGCCAACAGGTTGCCTGTACACTCACCCGTCGCTTAAAATCGCTATCCTGCTGCAGGGTTCCTGCACCACACTGAAATCTCTCTCAATTTTTGTGTTTTTTTTACTCGGAACAGGATATCGAAAAAGATGCATTCCACAATTAAACATGAAAATAAACCATGAAAATTTTGAAATTATAAAATTTTTAAGATATGCTTGCAAATTTACAGCATTTTGTGCCCTGAATATTTTATGTCTATCATTTCCGCTGATATCTTCAGAAATAAAGAAGATCCTTCAATGTAAAATATGTTTGAAATATTTTTTGCTAGTGGCCATCGTCTGATTTGTAACCTTGAATGATAGTTTGAGCAGTGACATTGTGACAAATGTAAAATTATCTTTCTTGTGTTTAACTTGATTGATTAGCATCCTCGACCCTTTAAAAGGAGAATCCTATTGATCATTTAGACGAACACGCGACGTCTTGGCGAGTTAGAAATTTACACCGATAGCACCGATAACGGTGCATAATCTACTTATTCTACATTGATAAACTCTCGCATACTCTTTTTGTTGCTGACATACTTATCAAAATACTACATGATTCATGTAACATGAAGTGCTGAACATAAGGAGCCTAGGCTAATCTCGTGCGGCGGCCGGGTATTTTATCAACTAGGGCAAAATCAAACGGTCCAACCTCTACAAGGCAACCTTTCATGATTTGTATTGTACAGTATACCAGATTAACCTGGGTCATTAGGGTGGGTAAAATAAAGCCGAAATGGATTGAAAATTATGAAATAAATTTAAAAGATTACAGAACACGTTTTTACTCTTCTTTTATACAAAATAATTTGTTTGTGCATGCGCAGCATGCCCAAAAAATATTTTCTATAAATAGAACGTTTTGGCTTTGTACACAACACATGGTAAGGAGGATATAAATTTGTGAGGGCGGTTCTAATCGCAGGTGAGTTTGAAGGAACTATATAAAAGTCGAAATATTTAGAAAATGAGTCGCGTGGGTCACTTGCAGTCTCCTCCACACTTCTATTTACTATTATACAATCTTCTAATAAAACTAACCAATTTTCCAAATTGACCACAAACGTTCTATTCATCATAAAATTGCCGAAACATTCAACCCGAGACCTATGACTGCAGCTTGACTACTAAATTTAGGCACATTTAATATTTTGTAAAACTTTTTTGGTCAGAAATTATGCAATCTCGAGGCCAACTATCAAAAATGCGCGAAATTACTTTTGTGGCCTCCTTCAAAGTTTTATTCATACAACCTTCTGCTCATATTAACCCATTTTCCAGAAATTATTATTTATCTATACTAAAACGATAAAGGAATCAACTAAAACAATTAAAAAGGCCACAAACGTTCTATTTATCAAAAATTGATATCAACGTTTGCCAACTTAACAAGTTTAAAAATAAAGTTTATTAATAAATGGAAATCGATATTTTGTGACGAAACGATATGAATACATAAAATAGGAACGTTTCATTGAATTAGGCTACGTTTTCACTTTCAAAACTTATCTTTAAAATAAAGTTTAGATATGAATGAACGGTAATATCACTTCAGGGCTGCTAAGCTTGAAAAAGTTTATATTCTCCTGATAACTCTAAAAATATAAACCCAACGGATTTTGGATATGAATATTGAGCTAAACACAATGAAGCATATCTTTCACAAGTTAGTTTTCTTCTCACACACACACGAAAGAAGAAGCTTTTAGGGTTCGGACATGGCATGGAAATTGTTCAAAGCGAAACGCAATAGATTTTTGCCATTACGGAACTTAATTACCGCGATCGTTTTATCGTTAATTTGTAGAATTTATGATTGTGACGAGACTTTCACGATACTAATCATCTAAAAAGTTGTGAAAAATATTATTAGTAATTTGAATCAAACTATTTGATGTATGTAATATCAGAAATCAGCGTGACTGAAGTGTTGGCCGCCGCAAAAAAGGAAAAAATTGAAAATCAGAGTATAGTTTTGAAAGCATTAAAAAGTGCTTTTTCTGGCCATGTATGGAAACTTCAAGAAAACCCATCTGCTTGTGATGTTTCATATTTTCGAAAATAATAAAAAACATAAAATTCTTGATCTTAATTTTCGGGTTTTTAATTAAAAAACTCTGACTTAAATTGTAATAAACAATATTTTTTACTTAATACCATTATAAATAGTGGGGAACTAATGTTGCCCAATTTTGATCTTATTCTTAAAATAAACACTTCCCCTGATACAAATTAAAGTGTATTTGGGTAATATTAATTATTCCGTTTAGACCACATTTCCAAAACATTGTTTTCTTGGCAGAGATAAAGAAAATGACTGATTGAATGAACTTGAATACCTGAAGGATTACTATAGCTCAGAACTCATTTCAAGGCTCGATTACTTAGTTTCACGAAAAAATGCAACTTTCCAAAATTCCAAAATGTAATTTTGCTCAATATTGGAATCTAACTCCGCACCTAAAAAAAAACGATACGCATTGAATCTTGTCTATTGATCAATCAAATCACGTGATTCCTAAGGTCTTTGACGTCAAAGTTTAACGGGACACATAAGAATAATCTTAAATATGCCAGCAAATCATGTGGCCCGATTTGAGGTATAACTTGATGATTGGCTCCAGCATTCTGAAAACCATACCGAAAACTGCTCCAGCATTCTGAAGACCATACTGAAAACATTTTTTTATAATAACGAAGATTTCCATCTAGAAAGGGATGAAATGGGGATGGGAGGTGGTGGAATTGGGGATAAAAAGGGATAGATTGGGGATGGCCATCCCCTCAGAATCCATCCCTATTCCATCCCATCCCTTTCCATCCCATCCCTATCCCTTTCCATCCCATCCCCTCATCCCCATCCATCCCTATCCCTTTTACAACCCTGCTGTAAAACTCGGCGACATTTGAATACGGGCTGGAGAACCATATTTCGGTTCGATTTGAAGACGAAAAAGGTTTTGTTGATATACGTAGTAAATTAAATAGAAACATTTATAGTTTTCATCTCATTCGAAATTTGGGTGTTTTCTCATTTAAACAGGCGTGTTCATGATCTTGACCACACCGTCCACCCAAAATACGTCTCTTCGATATTTTGAGGTTTAGCGTTTTTCGTTCTACATAACATTTCGACTTTAAACATACCACCGGCTTATTAGCAAAGTTTATTTCGAAAATATCATTGAAACTAGTGTTTTATGGTCAATTTTTATTTTTGATTGCATTGATTTTAGTTACTAAATGATTATGTTGACCAAATTGTTAACATGTAAAAGTGTAAGTTGTGTGGCAAATGCATCTTAACAAAACGGAAATATATCTCTTACACACTTTTGTATTCACACTTTTGTTAATATCCCGGCCCTACTACTTAAAAACACACTACGTTTCCTAATCAGGGCTGGGATATCAACAAAAGTGTGAATAGGGGATATTGATTTATTTAGGTCATTAGAAAAATATACAAGCCTTGATTTATATCTTTCCTAACTCCATTTTATAATCTAAGGACATTATTTTTTGAAAAATTTTTCGATCGTTTATTTAAGATTAGGATCTCTAGACCACGTGTTTTGCGTTCGCATTTAAACTCATTTTTGAATGTCTTATTAGTAGGGTCAGTACCGGGCCGAAAATCGACTTTTAAGGGGGTAGGTGTCGGTTTTTTTTTGAGCCCTTTATAGAATTAATTTATGATACATTAATATTGGTTATGACTAAAAATAACCCAAGGAATCTCATGGTGGCAATTATTTATTATTATTATTATTATCTAGAACAAAATCTAGAATTTCCAAAATTCGAATATTTTTTTGCTTTAACCCGCATAAAACCGGTATTCCACCATGATATGAACATTTTTTATTGGTGAATATGACCCACCGAAAACGATGCATGACATTAAAATTATCGGAAATGTCTTAATCGAATTCTAGAAATTTCAGTTATTTTTAAGCCAAAATGTTAAACCTAATTATCGAATTTGNATCACTTTTTTGTTCTCATTTATTCGCTACTTTGTGTAAATTTTGAGACGCTTTGTATGTGGGGTCTAAAAGAAGATAGATTTAAAAAAAACCGTTTAGTGCTCTAGAATAGACTCACCACCTGGTGGTGTGATGTAACAAGGTTGACTTTGAGATGTGTAATCGTTAGACGAAGGCTAGATCTACAAACGACTATCCTCAGATTTTTTACAACTGCCCTAGAACTGTTCTGAGGCGTGATTGAAAGGTACCAAAAAGCGACACCTACCCCCTTAAACTTATTAGTTTATTGACGAATGGTGATAAGTCACTTGTGCAGAATTTTTTGAAATTTTTTTTTTTTCGAAACGTTTTTATAATGTTTTATGGCATTTTATTGTTTAAATTGACAATTGAAGTACGTGCTCATGCCTGATCAATCCTAAAATTATGCTTATCGGATAGCAAATAAAATTTTAGGTCGAAAAATACAATAAAATTGGCTCGCACGAGATGTTGGCCTATATCAATTTGCGTTTTCGGTCGTTCCGCCTACGCATTTTTTCATCCATATTCCTTCAAAATAACCAAAAAAAAAATTCGAAATTTTTTTTTTCGAAAATTAAAATTTTGTTTTTGTCATGTATAGCTAAATGTTTTTGTGGCGCGATCCGTGTGATAACAACATAAAATGAATAATAATTCAACTTTAAAGCGCCTTAGAAAGCTCAAAAGGTTGTTTTTAATACTCACATTGTGACCACAAGGTGGCTCCAAAAATTTTTTTCATGGTCGGAATCATTTTTTTTGAGAAAGTTTAACCATATTAACTCAAAGAATTAGTACTGAGGGGTTTAGTTTTGCAGATAAATCTCCCGGTACTGACCCTACTTATTGGTCAACGTCATTATATCTGGTGTTTTTATTGGTAAAACGCGAACGTAAATCTATAGGCCTAGTAGAGATCCAAATCTTTGATAAACACCAATTGTTAAAAATTATGCTTATTTCACTATTATGCGATTAAAAAAGTTAAATTTCACTTATAATACAGTGCTCATAAAATTGTTAGGAAATTATTTCGGCTTTCACGGTAGAAATTTAACCTGTTTTGCTTAATAGATAAGTTAATAGATAAACTTCAACGTAAAAATTGGGCGTAGCGCATAATAAATATATGTCGTTATGTAAGTTTGTTTAGCAAAAATACACCGGGGTTCGCCAAAACAAAATCACTGCCATTTGTTTATCTCTATCGGTGACTTTGCATTTCTAGCAACCTTATCAGTATATATATATGACTAACTATTAGTCAGTTACTTTGAATGCAACCTCATTTTTTTTTAATTTGCAATACCAGTTAATATCGTTGGAATAATTTTAAAACATTTAAATTTGTTAATCTATAAAAATGGCTGTGATCTTTCTGACTTCACTTTCAGTTCCTTGAATTTGCCTTCTATAAATAATAATTAACATATTTACAATATATTGATTTTGAATGAAATTTATGCTCTCATATATTTTCACTTCACATATTTCATAATGAAAAACATTTCTGAAAATTCAATTAAAAAACTTGAGCTGAAACTGATTTGATGCCTACGACAATCATCTATAATTAATCATAGATCATCTATTATTCTTTAGATTGATTTGATTTTTGATGAGTAAATTCCCTGCANTTGCCCTAGAGCGATATCTGAATCATTGTCGGAATAACAGCTTTTTAGATGTTAACTATTAATTAATTGTCGTGCCCCCCGTATAAAATGGAATATATATTATATTTCAATATGACAATGATTTCTATCTTTTCTAACCTTCAATTAATAAGGCCCGTTTGAGCCACTAGGATTGTTATTTCGCACGTTTTTTCCTCTCAAGGACTTGAAGGAGTCTCGTCTAGATCCAGCCTTAGTACGGTTTTGGTACATCTCCTGTTTTTGGTTTTTCCTTTCTCTCGAAAATTTTGTTTCATAGGCGTCTTTTTCGATCATATGCGCCAGTTTAGGATTACCGTATTGTACCAGTCGTCCGTTTCGGACCACTTCAACTTGATTAGCCCAACTTGGGCGTGGGCGTTTTACTGGGCCTTTATTTGGGTCCATCGAAAGACACACTTAAAATAGTTACTGAGATAAAATTTAATAAATTTTTGTTCGGGAGTGTAATAAATCGTTACATGGTGAAATGTATCAAAAAAATTGTTATCAAAGCATGCAGTGAGATGTTTTTTTTTTATTGTCTAAAAATGTGGATTTCATATCTTTAAATATTTATTTTTTAATTACCAAAATTCATTTTATGGTCAAGCATTAAGAGTGGGCTATCCTTGTCCGGGTAGTATTTGCAAATTTTAAAAATTGCATCTGGGGTACCAGAATTTTTAATTTTCTCCACTAGTGCGTCACCATCTGCTCCTGCTAACCATCTGGTATAGCTTAATCGATCAAAAAGGAATTTTTTGTACAGATGGTTATTAAAGACCGCCTGTTTAGCCAGATTTTTTAAATCCTCAGGGTTATCTTTAGCTGCATCGAGCTGAGCTTTAGTAACTTCCTTGGAAATTATTGCGTTATATTTCCTTTCCTCACAATCGGCGTGTTCCGAAAAAATCATTTTACGGTCCCATGCTGGTGAACTTACATCTCTATCCTCGAGTGGACCAGTCAGATCGATTTTAACCATTATTTCTGCGGCAGATCCTCCGTCATCGCTGAACTGGGCAAAATTTAGCCATACTTTTTTGAGTCTTGAGGGGCTGATTTTTTGAAGATCACGTGCTTTTTCGGAAAAGTCGGCAAATGTTGCATAAAATTCAGGGAATTCCATCATGTTCCGGATGTCATGCAGCTTTAGCAGCTCATTAAATCGCTGAGCTTTAAGAACCAAAAGTTTCATCTTATCAAGATGGATTGACATCGCCGTGTCACGTTGTTGGAATTGTTGTATATTTTCCCAACAGCCCAAGACTGTGTCTAAGGACGCATGTTTCTTTATGCAAGATTCATATGCTTCGTTGCCTAAACGTTCTCTTCTCATTTGATCAGATCGGCGTTTACCTTAAAATTTATTTTTATTTTCTGAATAAAACCAAATTTTATTTTTAAATGGAAAAAAAAAATTTGATATTTTTATCGGTCCTTGAATTTTCAAAATATAATTTAATTTATTGGTCCATAAAATTTTTATGATTCTGGCAATACATGAATAATTTTACTCATTATTTGCGTAAATTATATATTATCCATTTTTAACATTCGAAAGTTTTTAAATACGGAAAAAATATCCTCACTTTTTATTAAAATATGTGAAATTTTTATTAAAAATTACCTTCAAGTGTTGTCTCATCGTATTGAATTGAATTTTTTGGTTCTTCAGCGAAGATCGACAAATCTAGCCCTGTATGAGGGATTGATGCAATACTTGAATCTTCATATAGACTGATATCGTAGTCTGGACCTTCAAATTCTTTTTGGCTTTCTTTCTAAAATATTATTTATTTTTTGTCGACAAAATAAATTTTCACTTTTTCAAGTTTTTAATATGATTCGAAACTTACATCTAAGAGTAGGTCTTCATCAAAATCTTTGTTCGAATTTGCCACTGCCTCAGAATAGCAATCGATATTATCATTTTCCTGTCCTTGTGACTTGACGCTTGATTCGTCGATTTCGATATCGATATCAGATTTTTCTTTAAAAATCGCAGACATATTACCAACTTGCTGAAAAATAATTACTCGTTATAATTCGTTCAGAATTATACTTTTATTCTTTGCAAAATAATTTTCACTAAATGGCATAACTTTATTTCTAGTAGCAACGTAACATAGGATATTTTAACGCAGGGGCAATATTTCACACTTAAGAATTATTTATTACGGGAGATGATCGTTACATAAACGATTTAATTAATTTTCGTATTTTAGCTTTTTGCTAATTTTGAAAAAAAGGGAAAATAATCCGCCGCTCTGATTGGCTGAAATACTGGAAAAAATGTAATTTGAGCTATAAACTCATTTTATTTTAAAAGATAGCATTCGCATGAATTTTGAACGGGGAGCTTATTTAAGATAAAGAGCGAGTGTGTGTTGATCTCCTGCCGAATAATTAAACGAAATTTTGCTTTATTTCGATTTATGAAATGGATTTTGGATCGTATTACGAATATTTATTTTTACGAAAAGAAAATACGATATCACACTGGAAATGACGTTTTCGTCCTTATAGGTTAGTTATCCGTCTTTAAATTAATCGTTTTTTATTTAAATTTCACCATATTAGCATTCAAAAGTGAATCCATGTTTGATGAGAAATATTTAAAAAAAAATATATGCGCAAAAGTTATTATTATGGCTTGAAAATTGATAAATTTTAACACACGAATTTTCGAGTTAATCACTAAGGTTATCGATGTAATCCAGTGTTCTGTCGAACGGTTGTCAGAAAATGGATACTTCCCATCAATTGATTCTTGGATATCAGGGCTTTTATCTCGCGCCCTGCTCTAATACGGAATCGCTCAATCGGATTTCTTGAGTCAGCAACAGCCATGTGTCATTTCTGAAGGGTGCCCATAAGACACAAAATTTAGTATTTTTCAATTTTTTGAACAAAAACGTAGATTTAGCCATAAAAATGGGTACACAAAATTTTCTTACATTAGTAGGTTCAGGACTCTGGTTTTTTCCTGTCTTTGTGTTCTGTCACCGGCATGGATTCGCTCGTTACAAGTTTCGACTAATTGGCGGTTGAACGGCGATAAGTTTTCGGTGGGCAAATTTTCCATCGTGAATTTGGCTGGTATACTCAATCTTGAAATTTATGATTTTATTAAAAAAAACGTCACTAAATATTTCGATTATTTTGTACGTCACATACAGTATACAGAAAAGTTTAACACTATTCAACCGAAGATATGTTTATTTTGAAACTCAAAAATAAAAAGGTCTATTTAGTTTTTCAAAATTATTTTTCTTCGAAAAGTTTTTCGAGGCACCAGTTTTCTTCTGGTAATGCGTTTTTACGTGTCAAGAAAATTCGAATCGTGGTTTTGAAATCAATCCACTGATTATTTATCCAGTAATCTGGACTCGAAATTTCGTCGATACGATTGTACCAGTAACGTTCTGACAAATTGCCGTTCATTATCTCACTTATAAAATATATTTAGTTTATTTTTAAAACGGAAAACTACTCTTATATTTTGCATTTAGGCAAAATTTCTTACATAAGTTGTCCTTTTAGGGCTCTGACCGCAGTTTGGTGCTCTTGAGATTTTTGATAAATGTCCAAATCAAATTTATCCAGAATTTCGACCTCAATTTCTGGGAAGTACATTGGTACGATTCTACCGAAGCCGTATATTACAAATGACATCTCTACATTTAAACAAAATTACTGGTATGAACATAATTTATTCCTAACTTGACTTGAGGTAACTTTAAGGGCAGTGAATTAGGCGATTTGTTCATTAAAAAAAAATTTGAGAATTTTAAGGGGGTTCTATAGGCAAAATGGACTTTTTGAATTGCTTATTTCTCTCGGTATAGAAATAGGAAGTGAATAAAACATTCTGATAAGTTAGTTCGTAATCTCTGGAAGACGTTTTTGAAGCATATTTTTAAATAACATGTTATTCCAACCGGTAAATGAGGTTAACCAGGAGCAACAAAATAAAATTTTGAATTTTTGAAATTTTTTATTTCTTTATATAATTAAAACGTTCTACGTGGAGATCAAAAAAAAATTTAAAAATCATGTCAAAATAATTTTCAGTACAAAAAATCTATGGGCTGCCTATAGAACCCCTTTAAGGATTGGTTAGGATAATGGCAGAGATAAGGAGCTAAATTGTAGATCTACAATATGATAAATTGGAAAAAATTTTAAAATGCGTTTTACTTTTGAATTGAACGGTCTAATTTTCAGAAATTTGAGTAAAAATTTGTACTTCTTCTGACCCGTGTTCGAGAATTTCCTTAGAAAAATGAAAATTATTATTTGTGGTTGACTCATAATAAGTCTTAGTTTCCCAGTCGAAACTTTTCAGTGTTTTTGAAGTCAAGTTTCCTTTATTTCGAAGCTCGAATACACTCAACCAGAATTCTAATTTGTTGTCCTTGCGAGGAACCACGCGGAAATGACCGATTCTTGCTGTAGCAATTACCAAATAATTTTCGATCGTAAGTGACTCAACAGTCAGACGAGCCTCGTTGATTTCATAGGCTTTGCAGGGCCATTTGCACTGGATCCCCATAAACGGGCAGATTAAGCACACCGTCTGAAAACGTAAATAAATTTTTAGAAAGCCGTTTTGATCGACAAATTTCAATTTTATCGATGGGTGAAGCACTTACCACAGTTTTGGATATTATTCTTTCTTCACAGCTCGTTGAGAAGGTGTATGAGACGCAAACCTGATTCGCATCGGTTTTGTACAGCACAGATCGTTCGTTCATTCTGATATCTTAATATATGTGATATTTAGATTGGTCTACCCCCGCATGAAAGGTGAATTAAATTAATGACTTTAAGAATTTTCATGAAGCGATGTTTTCAGCGAATTAATTGAATTTATTTCGACAAAAAAATGATAAAATTTATTTTTTAAACTCTTCATTTTAACTCAAAACCTCATATGTCCTTATAACAGTTTTGACGAAAGCTGGTGAAAAAAATATTTTTATTTAGCATGATTTTTCGTCATTTTCAAATTACTATTCTGGGTCAGGGTAAAGATTGTACGCGGCTAGGCCAATTATTTTTCTAAATGTTTTCTCTTTCTCAAGATTTTTGATACTGGAATTTTTCGTATGTTTTCGAGCAATTTCAGTTATTTTCCCATCACTTATTGGTGGGTCCTGCATATTCAGGATTGCTCTATTTTCTATTGAATTTTTGTCCAATATTACTTCCAGTAGGTTTTTCATTGTTGACTGAATGAATAAAATTACAGTAGATTGCCTTTAGAAGGACAATTTTATTTTCAGTGTTTTTCATAGGTAATTTTTTTTTACGCATCGTTTAATATTTATCCTGTTAAAAGGACGTTTTGAAAATTCTATTGGTTAGTTAAAACGGTTAAAATTCATTTTTTTTAAAATTAGTTTTCATAACAAAATCAAATTTTAATTTACTATTATTTCCGCTTCATTTTGAATTTACTTTTTAGCTAATTCGTACCTGGCTATAAACTCGTTTGTTATCGATGCTAACGAACCATTTCTGACATTTGACGAATGTAATGATTTTTGGGATCCAAATCTCGATCCAATCCGATTTGATGCCGAAGTGATGTATTTCGAAATTAACCAGTTTCACGCGGACGAAGTCTTATGTAGGTTGGTAAAATCTCGTAAAAAAAATGTTTTAATTTACTTTATAAATTGAATTAGCATTAAATTTTCAAAAAAAAAAATTCTAATCCATTATAACAAATAAATTGATTGTACTAAATTATTTTTCAAATTGATGCACAAAATTGTTAAATTTTCTTCTGAAATTCTGAAAATTTAATGCTACCTTCAAAATTAACCAGTTTTACGCGCATGAAGTTTTATGTAGGTTGGTAAAAATCGCGTTATAAATTTAAAAAATTTTTATTTGTTTAAATTGAATTAGCATTAAATTTACAAAATTTTCATCCAATAATGAAAAAATAACCGTTTAAATGGTTTGCGCTAAATTATTTTTCAAATCTACGCACAAAAATGTTAAATTTCTTCTAAAATTTTGAAGATTTAATGCTATTTTCATTTTAATAAGATTTTCACAACCTGTCCTACTGGGTAGTCTAATTTTATAAATTGTTCGTTTAAACGTTTTATTTCCGTGACTTCTCGCCAGTCGTTATCATAAGTTTCATGAATTTTGCATTCGAATAGTACTAGACGGTTAAACAGACCCACCGGTATGTCCAGACATTTGTTCATTTTCTCGAGAGTTTCTTTATATCGTTCTTTGCTTTGCATTTTCTTAACAAAAAATTTGAATTTTAATCGGTTTAAAGATTTTGTAACTCGAAAGCGAAAATATTTTAAATGATGCTCAAAAATAATAAAATCGGATCGAAAATAACTTCAGCTGTACTGAATTAAGGGCAAAAATATTTTTATATTCAAATTATGATTTGATGCGGTTCTTACTACAATTAAGTATTTTAAAAAAAAATTCGCGAAAAATATTTTATATTTTGAAAAAATTTTATGTTTTCAAGGTCATGTTTAGACTTAAATTCGATATTTTTTAATTTTAAAATCGAATTTCGTAATTAAAATATTATTTAAAATATTTTTGCCAAAAATATTTAAATTTTCGTGAGTCCTGTCCGTTGTTTTTATACGGTATGTGATTCTGGTCATGAAAAATCGTGAATCAAACGGTCACATCAGTTTTTGTTTTGCTTTTTCTCTCATTCGCGAAAAAACTTCGACCAGGGCAGTCGAAAATAATAAAAACTTATTTAATTTTTAAATCTCTCTTTACCGAGAAATAACACTTAAAACTCGAAAAATGGCTTATTTTTCGCCAGTAACCCAGATTGGGGCTATGCAAATGATCTCTCCAAAGCATTTCGGTCTTTTAGATCCTCTTGTATATGCGGACTACCACCCATTGGCTGTTTATCAGTTTACAATCGGGTCTGGTCACAATTTTCAGCCTGGTAAAGCTGTGGTTGGCTATATATTTCTCGGTAGAGAGGGAAATAAAAATGCTATACGGTATTTCACCTGGGCCGATCAAATGACTCGGCGTTTGTTTCGGACAAACACCAACCCGGTATTAGANATGGTTCTGTCTTTGGGTCAGCCGGCCTATTGCTACCGCGTGTCCCTTTTGGCGCAGTTCTATGGCGGTCAGCACCAACTTTGGTAAAAAATTACTCTCCCCTTAACTTTAACTCACATAATATTAATTTGTAGCCCTCTTGAAATGCGACATTTGTGGGTCCCACATCCAGTCCGGTACCGGGTCTGGAACTTGGAAGGTCGATCCTTGTCATTGGTCGTCGTTTGAGCTTTTTAGCTCCTCAATCGGTACACGGGCGAGCCTCAACCCTTTCTGGTGCAATCTTAAAAATTCCAATATTGGTTAGTATTTTCTGCTTATTTATTTCTGTCTGTCTTTGTTTTGTAAATATTTGTTTGTGCTAAAAAAAATCCAAAAAACCCAAAAAATATTAAAATAAAACGGTTCTTTTAACCGTGAAAAAAAATTTTGCTACCGCGTATACGGGTGCTGCCATTTTTTGTGCAGTTTTATAGCATTTATTTTGTATATTTACAAGACAAAGGCAGAATGAAATACTTTTAAACGAAATTGTGGTTAAAAATAATTTAGAAGTTTTTGTTTTGAGTTTATTAACGCATTTATCAAAAAATTATTTATTAAATAAATAGCAACTTTCGAACCTTCATTATTAGGCTAATGTGCAATTTTAAAACTCGTAAGTTTCAAAAAATAATAAAGTGCAGAGTCTAGAGTTTACTAATTTTGTGAAATAATTTTGGGCAGTATTTCAAGCAAATTTTTGGCCCAAGTCAAAATAATGTGAATTTTGTGAACAAATTTGTTCGTTCACTTTTGGGAGATTTATCCGTATAAAATATGATTCGGCAACTCAAAGGTCACTTAAATAACCGCCTATCTGTTCTATTTTGAAGTGGCACAAAAAATAAAATTTTCTATTTAATTTATCAATAATGTAATTTTCTTTGAAAAAAATGGAGAGAAAATGATTTTAAAACGCCTATTTGTTTTACTAAACAATATTGTTTAGTGTCATGTGATTTTTAGAAAATTTTAATTTTAATTGAAAAACTGTGTTTCTTCTAAATCTTCGATGATTGTATCATCGGCTAGATTTTTCCCTATAATATTTTCCTCCTCTCTAATAATGGTTACTGGAAAATGCCGTTTTTGGAAATGGTACTCTATTATCCAATGACGTGGCACTAAACAATATTGTTTAGTAGGGTCGGTTTGACAAGACCAGTCGTTACACATTCGTCTCCATTCAAAATAGCGTCCTAATGAGCAGTTGAAAACGTATTTTCGGCCCATTTTTAGAAAATCGGAAATGGTGCATTTTGCCGTTTCTCTATTTGTATTCCAATTTCTTTCATTATAAGCCCAGAAAGCCTCAATGAAAGGATACTCGCACCGTTTAAAACCTATTGCTGAGCTGTCGATATCACGTACTCTTAATAAATCGTTTGCAGAAAAAATATTTCTATCTGTTTCGATAGGGATAAACAGCCAGCATATTTCACCGTCAAATGACATTGAGTGTAGGTCTGGACGCGAAATTCTCATTTTATTGTCTCTTTCTTGAACTTCCTCCGTCTGTTCACCGTTGAAAATATACATTGACATGACTTAAAAAAAATTATTTCAAAGGTTTTTGCAAAACTGACATTAAAAATGATTTTATTGGCAAAATTTTCAGCATATATTTTTTGATCGAAAAAAAAATTTTCAACTTTATTTACGAGTAATTATCATGTGTGTCAACACAAAAACTTGGGTCTTTTTAAATTTGTCAATTAGTCCCAAAAAAAATCTAATTTTGGCTTTAAATGAGCCTGTCTTTATCAGATTTACTAACCTACGTGTTTTGAAACGGTGACTTATGGTTAATAACTTATTTTCGAAGGTTGAACGGAGAAATTTAGGAGTTTTTTAAAATTGACTACTTAGTCCTAGATTTTCAAAATTTTGCTCAAAACGAGTCTGTCCTTGCCTTTTTTAAATGATAAAATCATAATCGGTGATTTGTAGGTAAATACATATTTTAATTCAAGATTCGAGTCGTCGAGTCGTATTGACATGTTTACCCTGTATTTATCAGAAAAAAATGTTGCCGGTTAACCGGTTCAATTTTCTGTCTTATGTACCCGACTTATCAAAATACGGACAATATTCACAGTTTTTCGTTTCAAAAATTCTCTAGAAAAAATATATTTTCGCAGAAATAAAATTTGTTTTAGCTGTCAGTTTTCAGTTGTTAACTTTCAAGATAGGATAGGATGTTTTTCTTTTGAACATTTTAGCGTTTTAAATGAATTCAGAATATTTCACGACGATTTCTGACTTCTCTTATTTTCAATCTGATAGGAAAAAATAGAATAAATAAAATTTGGCAAACGTTTTTGAAGTTTTTGATGAAATAGCGACAAAAATAAATTTGAGATATTTTGACCGTTCAAAACGCTAAAATCGTTTTTCAAGAAAAACATTTTATCGGAGAAAATAAATTGGTGTATTTTAAATTCAGAAAATTTGCATTTCATTTTGACCATTTTAATTTACCTGTATGTTTCAGCTGGAGATTTTCTTGATTTTGTTTTCGTCGAATCACGAAACCGATCGACAATCTAAACATAAAGACATTGTTAATAAATGTTGTATCCTGACATTTACATAAAATGTATGGTAAAAGTGTAAGCTTTTCTCGTTAATTTCTCGGGTTTTGAATACATCTACTAAATAAAGCACAACCTATGAAGCACTATCTTTGAAATTTTTGACCTCAAAAATGAACTTTCGGATTTATTTACAATTTTAGGTTACAAGACGGCTCGATCTCCGATTGGATCGGACAAATGTGTGCGTCATCTGGATTAGGTCATGTCTGACTGAAAAATTACAATGGTGTAGGTTTAACACCTGATTTTTAAACGGAAAATTATGAAAATGATGATGCGCGGAAAATCTTTGAATTTGGAGCTGAAGGCGAGGAACAAAATTGACTTATGGTAAGAAAAAAAAATAATTAATGTACTTTTTCTAAAGAAATGAATTTGTTATTAGAAAAAAATATTTTTGTACCAGAATTTCGAATTTTTCTTAAATCACTAGGTTTTTTAAAGAATCTGCTTTATACAGGCTATGATCGAAATTTGTAGAATCTTCTCTACGCAACAGCAAAATGCTTAGGTTAAACTTTTCGTTCATAATGTTATCTAACTTTTCTAAATTTTTTGAAGTGCCTTCTACAACTTCTTTTATCCAGTCCATGTCCCAAATATAAATTTTATTTGACTGGGAACCGACTTTCGTGCAACTAACTAGGTTTTCGTCCCAGTTAATGCCTCCTAGGAAACCCTCAGACGATTTTATTTCAAAATATGGTCGAAAGTTATTTTTTCTATTTGTTCTCTCGTCAATCATAATAAAGTCTCCTTCTTTCAAAGGCATTCTTATTCGAGATATATAATTTGCACCAGGAGTGAATGGAATAAATTTAATTGGGCGTAAATTATACTTTTCGAATCGCTTTTTCTCTTGAGAAGCCCTGTTTACCTCCCTTAATTTTAGGGTGACTTTTACTAATTTTTCGATAGGGACTTTGAAAAATTCTCCCGTGTCCATCAGTCTCCCGTGAAATAACTCAGTCGGTCTATAACCTTCTGGGCCTATTGTTTGGTTATATATTCTAACTGCGTTATTTATGGCACGTTCTTTTGTCATACCTGGCTTCATAAATTCAGGAATTAAAATATTAGAAAATTTTCCCATTCTCGAGTCGAGTGGGGCTAGGTCGTTATGACTGCAAGTCTGTTTTTGGCGCAACTCAATTTTTAAATTATCTCTTGAGAGGTCAGGATCTTCAACTAATTTTTGATGATAACTGGCGCCGTCCATTCTTATGGTTATAGTACTGTCATCATTTTCTGTAGGGGCCAATCTGGCTCTTACTTCATAAATTAGCTTTTTTAACTTATCTGCATTTAGGTTTCCTGAAATAAGAAAAGCGCAAGAATAACGACTAAGAAGCTCTGTCGCGAAAAATATCTTTACGTTGCAATTATCAGAAAGATTTGAACGCGTCAACTTTCCTTCCGGTAATGGTAAAGGTAATGTACGGGTCATTTCATCGGCTAAGATTTTTTGACCTATTCGTTTTACATCTAAAGTTTCTTTATCGAAATTTTTCATCGGCCTCGCTACTTTAGGCGTACATTTTAAGGCTACACAGCCCTTGCATTTTGACACAAAGATTCTCACCTGTTCTTTATAACCGGTGCATGTAAAGAGTCTATCAATTACTTTTTCTAATCTACTAATTGCGCCGTGACCGTGTGAATTGTGGGCTGCGAACACGATTTGTGTATTATATTTTTCTGGTAAAACTATCTTGGTCACTACATTATGAATTTCGGACCTGAAATCTCTTACTAGGATACCATTTCTAAGTCTACAGTCCTTTTTTAGAACTAATGTTCTGACTGATTCTAATTTGTTAGGAGGGTGTCTACCGTCCCTAATACAAACTTTTGCTTTTCTCAGAGTGCTATCTGAGTTTTGCCATTCGTCAATTAAAATCTCATTTGACAAAATGTCATTAAGGGTCAATTTTTCGTTAATTATTTTCCGGCCAATTCTAAGGGCCATAAGCATAGAATCATGATCCTTCGAAAAATGGGCTAGGTCAGGTTTCGCGACCAAAGAGTTCTGCCAACCCCTATCACTAAAAGGGTGTGTAATTTCTTGATTTAGACCGGAAGTAGATACCGGAAGTTGTAATCTTTCGAAATTTTTGTATGACATAGTAGGCATTAATTCGGTTTCGAATTTGTACAGACCAATTTGACTAGATACCGTTCTAATGTGGTTAAAAAAATTATCTTTAGATTCTACCGCAGAGCAGATTGAACAACCAGAGCAAGGGATTGACGCGGCCGGAGTTCGACTGATGTAGTCGGCAAATTCAATGGCTGGGCTCGAACAGGAAGCGTAATTTATTTCATAGTTGAAATTACATAACTTACTAAAAATTTCGTTGATTTTTCTATCAGTACTAGGAACCATATCGTTTTTCATCCGATTAAACAGATCAGCCACGCTCTTACTATCGGTTGTTATTATAATTTTCTTAAGGCATCTTTCAATTTCGACCTGGGCCCCTAACATACCAGCTAAGATGCCGCTAAATTCTAAATAGCAACTGCTTGGTTTAAATTTATTATTTGAATCACTTCTCCTTCGTGAGAATATTTTAATAAACCGTTTTTCTTCACCGTATTTTTGATAAAAGAAGCCTGCTGAGGCTAAATAACTAGAATCGAAAACCGCGAAAATGTCTTTATTTGGGTCTACTGGGTATAAATGTAAAAGCGTATCCATTAATGAGTGGGTTTTTTCTAATTCAGCCCTTAGTTCCGGGGTCCACTTGATCAACGCCCCATTTTGGCCGATTGATTCTGTTCTTAATTTATGTAAAATTTCCGATCTATAACGGATGTGGTCCCCTATATACGTACATGTCCCGAGAAAACGTTTTAACATTCGCTTTGTAGTCATGTTTTCAAATGTCATGCCCCTCAAATTTTTGATGATATGTGGATTTGCTCTTATCGTACCGTTGACAATTTCCTTACCCAACAAATTAATGCTGGTTCCGAGAATTTTTACTTTAGATCCTTTTAAACGAAATCCTAAAGTGCTCAGCGTGGTGAAAACACCGAAAAGAAGCTCAAAAAATTCCTTACGGTTAGTAGAAAACACTATTATGTCATCTAAGTATCTTCGTAAATTATTTCTAAATTTGTATAAAATTTGCATCATATATCCTCTTACAGTTTGTGGACTGACGGCCCAACCCATAGGGCAGCGCCTATATGAAAATATCCCGTACTCGGGGTGCTCTAAACAAAAATAGGGCCATAAACTTTTCTCTAATTTGAAGCAGAAAAACATTTGGGAAATGTCCATAACTGCTATGTAACCCCCCTTAGAGTGTATTGCTGCTATGTTTACTGTTTCAGCGATACCGTCAGATTGCGTAGCTTTAAAGCTAGTGAATTCATTTACAGTTTTTGAGCAGTCAACAACAATTCTACAGGATTGGGCGTTGAGTACTATTTCACCGCTTTTCCCGTCTTTTTTCCCAATAGCAAAACAACTTATTATGTTTTTTGGCTGCATATCCCTAGGTAGCCTAACTAAAACGCCGTTAGCTATTTCATTATTCATTTGTGAAATAATCGCCATTTTAACATCCTCTGGCATTTTATTGATGTAATTTATTGCTTTAGTACTACTTAATTTGCCTTCAATTTTACCTCGAACAATATACCTATCATCATTAATACAACCAGTATCCCCGTCGAAAAGTGGATGTTTGAATTTTTTTAATAAATCCCAGGCTTGGTCGCAAATGCCAAAATCGGCTGACCTATTGAGCTTTTTTAGTTCACCTTTAGGGTCAACTTCGCAGTCCAAAACTGTGTTTGTATTTTTTAATTTTAACCTTAGGATTTCAATTTCACTCCAAAAGGTATATTCAGAATCGGGGTTGACTAACCAATTTAATTGTTTAGTATTATTCTGCATGCTGGAAAATATGGAGTCGTTATCAGGGTCCGTAGCCCTTGGGACTGAAATGATTTTTGAATCTGAAACTTGAAATTTGCAATTTACAAACTTAGGTAAGCTCTCATTAAATCTGTAGGCTAGCTCTTGGAATTCTACGTTTTCCATTAATTTCACTTGTACCCCCTGTAACGATATTATAGGATTTTCAGGGTCATTACAATCGCATTTCCAACGATTTTTTATTAAATCTTTCGCACCTAATAACATTTGTAAAACGGAGCCCCCTTTACAGACTACTGCTTCTGAAACTTTTAACGTGTAACTTGAGCAAACTATTTCAAAACTGACTCGACATTGTAATAAATCGATTTTTATGCCTGATGCTCCTACGGCGGCTTTTACCGCACATTTTCTTTTTACTACATTTTTCATATATTTCAAGGCGTCCTCGTGGATAAGACTGCTAGTCGCACCACTGTCAAGAATCATATTAAGAACGAAATCGGGTTTCCCCTTCATTTTGTTTGTAAAATTTATTTTGATACCACAACTTAAAACTTTTTCGCCTAAAGATAAAATGTTTTCAGTGGATGCGGAATTTCTAGAAGTCAGAGAAAGTAAATTTTCAACCTCCCTGATTATCCCAGGGACGGTAGTCGTTTTCGTACATATCTGCTTGAATCGGGTTTTCAGCGCAACCTTAATGAATATATTAATAAAATACGTTTCAAGCGATTTTGCTTTCAAAAATAGAAAATTTTTAATTTTAGATGTTATACCTGTATTTGCTTCTGCTGGAGCCTGATCTTCGGATTCTTCCATCAAAGCTATGACTTCTCCTGGTTCGTCGTGGAGATCAAGACACTGGAACAAGCACTCCACCGCACCATCAAATTGTTCCTGAGTGAACATTCGCCCATACATCAAGTTTCTTGGGCCTTTCGACTTCTGCATATTCTTAAAGGTTCGAGCTTTATTTCTAATGTTTTCAAAATTTTTCGAATAATTAGGGTCCTTACGGGGGTCCTTGTAAGGTTCGCGCTGGTTCGATTTGTAACCGTTAGCATTATTATTATAGGCCGGTTTTTTATGAGTATTTTTCTCAACGAAACGTCGGGCCGCATGGTGTTCAGTGAACTTTTTCTTATACCGGTTTCTATCGAAACTATTGCTGCGCTTAATTGGGCCTGCCACTTTTCCTTCAAATGGTCGACCTGAGCGACCCCTTTCGTGAAAACGGTTTAAGTTTTCTTCGGAAATAGTACCTGTATCTTCGTCTAAAAGGACGAAAATATAATCTTCCCCGTCTTGTGTAGGTGGGGCATCTAAGGCCCTCAAATTTTCGGACTTGTTACCTTTTGCTCTTTCGACCCGTTTGGTCGTAATTAATTTTAGGTAATCAGCATACTTTTGAGCCACATTTTCTGGGTCGTTTGACCACGCGTGCTCCCAGGTGTTGATCATTAGGTCCTTATTAACCTTATTTTTGACGTTTAAACGTCTGTGAATTAATTTTTTCTCCCCTAAAAAATCATTTAGGGTCAACGTTTCTCTTGTCTTACCACACTTTTTCGAAATGTCTTCAAAAATGTCCTCAATGCAACTTACTTTTTCCTTGGCGTTAACCACACAAAAAAGGATGAAATTTATTACTGGAGAATAAGAATCTTTACCTATAAAATAGGCGCCTTCTCCTTCAATTTCTGATAGGTTAGTTCTCTCCCATTTTTTAAAAAACGGGTGTAATGCTAATCTGAGGTGTGTTATCACACTTTGCTTTTTTATGCCAAAACCTGGTAGGTCCATAGCACTTTTTATAACCCCAAATAGTCTTAGGAGGCAAGGTTGTTCTTTGTAACAATCTTTTGCTTCCATGTTTTGAGCATTTAGACTGGCCCAGTTTACTAATAGACCTGTATTAAATTGAACCCCTACCTGGTCACAGAGGGCCTGACTTAGGATTTTTGAAGCGTGCTGTAAAAGGTATCTACGGTCGTTCACCTCTTTAACTGCAAAAAATTCATCAAGAGAATTTATGTGTGGGCATTCGCCCCCAAAAAATTTTATAAATCTGTCACACGTGACAGACGGTTTTTCTTTCGTATTTACTGTTGACGAAAGTTCATAAAATTTTGATTCCGAAATTGTATTACCGTTTTTAACTTGACCTTCAACAACCGTGATATCAGCTGCTTTAGAATATGATTTTTCAGATGCCGTGATATCGTGGATATCGGTAGGGAGGTATCTCCCGTCCTCTTTAAAAATTAAAAATTGGGCAATGTCCGCTGGCTGACCAAAAGTAGGATCGTCTTGGGGAAGACACTTTACTTTGTCAGAGCGCCATAAATATGGTAATTCGGTCCATTTATAGCCGTCGATGTTTACTTTGTATTTAAAAAGTCGGTTATTTACACCGTCTTCGATATTTGAATGATGACCTTGAACTTCATTGTGGTCACCTGCTGCTACTAAATTGCTGTCGTATTTAATAAGACCGTCACGTCTAGCACCTCTAATACCTAGAGGTTGGTCATGAGCTTCAGGAATGGCGTATGGGTCGTATTCGACTGACATTTTTACTTTTGTTTTGAGCTTTTGACAAAAAAAAATAGCAGAAATCTCTAGTGAAGAAAATTTAGACAAAAAAAATTTATTTTGATAAAATAAGACTTTTTATATTTTAGGTTTTCTTTGGCGCAATGGAACTGTTGTTTTTCCGCGATTATTTCTCCGGTTTTAAAGGCTGATCGACATGCAAGGATACATGGAAATAATGTGATTAGGAAATCTAGCTCCTCGTAAGAACAAGGGTGGTATGGGCAGGTGCCCCAGGTTTTATCGGAAACGGGGATCGTTTCTAACACTTTACAGACACCACGCAAATAATGCTTTAGAGTTCGTGCAGTTCAACCTGAATTCAGAGGGGTTTGCACTTAATTCGACTGGAGGCGGGCTAACGGCGATTGGTTATAGGGTTATTTATTATATCAGTGAGCAGAAATGGTACAAGGGCGTTTAGCCCGAAGATACAGGCAGGTGGCCTCCAGCCCTGGAGGACTCGGTGTGATCGGCGCTCCCAGCGGCTACAGGACACTANATTGACAAATTTGGAGTAATAAACTCTCGGTATACATATGTGCTCTAAACGTTCAGAATTAAAACTTTATTTTTTCTTAATTACCACTTTTTATTTCAAAAAAAACAATTTGCAATTCAAAATACATAGAAGAACATAAACCATATTACATGAACCCATTTTGACTCAAAAATTTTGACCTCATGACATTTTAGCTACTTTATGTTCGGTTTCCAAATCGCTAAGTTATCTTGATTCGACTTATTTCTTTCGATAATTTTAGAACTTTATAAAATATTTTTGAACAAAATAAATTGCGGTTATACTATTTTAAAGGTTTATCGAGTTTTTTTTTTATTCTGATGTCTTAATTTTCCAATTATCTGATGATTAAATTTATATACTCGCTTGCTTTTTTCAGGATATAAAGAAACATGAAAATTTTAATGGCGAGATCAAAATAAATGAGAATCGGACTTTTGAAAAAAAAATTGCGCGAGAAATTTCTTTGTTCCGCTGTTGAGCAAATTTAGGCACATTAACGTGCAGAAATAAGCAATTGGAAAAAATAAAATTTCTGAGGTTCAAAAATCGCGAATGAAATGTTCCGAAATGCCAAGTTTGACATGAGCATTATTTTGATTCTGTTTTCTGCATTTACTCAGATTTTTGACACACGAATTTGTTTTTCTGATCACTCAAAAAAATCACTATGTAACGAAATTAGCATGGAACAAATGTATTAAATAAAAATTTTAATTAAAAGTTACATTTTGAAAGTCTAGAACACCTTTAAGCAAATATTTGTCATTAACTTCGCAAGTCACCCACTGAATTTAATTTTTAACCTAAATTACACGCTTATAAATTAGTTTTGGTACCCTTGAATCAAAGGGCGCGTTGAGTCTCACGGTTGAATGTTCAAATTTACATGATCAAAAAACAATGCCCCTTGAAAGAATTGCTATTCAAAATAATTAATTTTGTGATTTGTGGGTGTTTTTGACCGCGTGCTCTGAGGGTTAATGTTGCGGGAAAAGCCTTTTGCCTTCAGTGATTCGAAAATAATATATATTTCATATGCAATTTCTTAATTTTGTAAATATTTTTTTATGATTTGTTTAAGTTGAAGCTAATTTTTAAAGCATGAATTTGTTCATTGCTATTTATGGTTAGGTCTCTAGAGAAATTCATTTTTAAAGACAAGTCATTTTACGTAAGGGGTTTGACTGATAATCTAAGGCTTTATTAACTAAAACATCGATGATCTTTCCGCCAAATCGCACTTGAGCCTATCAGGGAGGCTCTACTTTGAGCGCTGTTTACAGAAAACTCTTATGAGATAAATTTTCAATTTTTCTTTATGCTCAAGCTGAGTTAAATTTTTGAAAAAAAGAATTTCATAAATATCCTAAACTTTATGTTTAAATTATAGAACAAGACGTTTGAAAAATAAAAGGTTATTAAACACGTGATACTACCTCATTAATTTTATTTAATTTAAAATTACTTACAATTAACCCTCACCTGGCATTTCTGTGCTTTAAACACAGAGAACACACAGTATTTTGGGAAAGTATCATTTTGCCGGCGGAATGAATCCTATATTCCTATTTTCTAACTTACCAATTATTTTCTAAATTTCACGGTCATTATTATCCCTTTTACTAAGTACCCACACATAGTTTCTAGATTAGTTTTTATTTCGGATTATACAGTTAGTAATTTTTTCCGGTTAAATAATAAGTTCTCTTTAGTAGCGGTAAAATCAAGTTTTTTTTTTCGGTTAGAAATCTTTGTTCTCTTGCTTTCGTTTTCGGTTTCTAACATGAAAATTTAACTATTTCGGTTTAAAAAAATTAAGCGGCGTGGTATTATCAAATTTTGTCGGTGTCTTCTGCAACCCTCCCGAGAATTTCTTTCCGCTCACCAATATGCTAGTTTAAGCCTGTCATTACCTAAATTTTTGAAATTTTTGGCTTTTCAACAAGCTCATTCATAACATAGGCTGGCAATGTGTGCATCCCTTGTTAAATACGTAAAAAAAGTTTTTCATCACTGCACACTAGCGTAGGACATCAAGTGTATGTGGTTCAATTTAATTCCCCGAAAACAACCGTTTCCGGCGACCCCCTAGATTTAATTACATTATTTTATGCTGCACCCTATTAAATTCTAGATTCTAAATGGTCCTTGTACCTTCTAAACGTTTCCGAAATTCCCGTAGATTCAATTTTTCCTATGTGGGGTTGAGTACCGCGTAGTATAGCGGACTCATCTTTATATCTTATCAATAAAATATTCCTCCAAGGTTTGTCTCATGACGAATAACTGCTGAGGAAATTTAATTCGCTTGCTTGATAGGGACTTTTTTGATTTCTAATGGGGGTTTAATTTTCTAATAACGTTATAAAACTTTCTATTCCGGTATCTCTGTCCTCGTAATTCTATTAAGTTCCTTGGCCGGCCAAAAAATTCTTGCCTCTCGCGAGTCTAAAATTTTCGTAATCTTTGGTCGCTTAATAAAATGTTCTTTCGATCATTTATATTCATTTAGTTCTAGGAAGACGGTGGGGAGATTTAACTTTATTCTAGGGTCATAAACTAGTTGATTAATTTCATTTTCCGGTTGAGTTACGGTTTTTTGCGGTTAATTTTGATCTTTTTACGGTTAGTGTCCTGAGCACTAGTTTTAGTAATTTACTGTCGCGGTATTTTAATGTTGGCCCATTATTTTTACGGTAAGCTATGTCCTTAGGTCCTTTATCCACCGTAGTTTGTGAATCTCGCGACCGGTGTTATTGATGCGGGTCTCGGTCTTGGCCCCAATTTGCACTGGTTGCACCCTTTTTTTGATCAATTTACTATCTACCATTGGGCTGCAAAATTGACGGTTTTTTTGTCTTTTTTCATCCTATGTAGAGTATTTCGCGCTAAGCATTCATGGAGCTATCTGATGACTCAGAATAGCCGTGTCTTTACGGTCTTTTTACGCCCATATTCGTCCGGTTCGCTCGTATCCGGGAAACGTCGTCCGAACCGGGCGCCTCCTCCTCGGAAAGATATGGTAATTTTCTGGTGTCCCTCGTCCTTCGGACACAGGATACCTCTGCTAACCGGGGCCATTAGGCTAGTAATGCGGTCATTTCCTCTCTCGTAATACATGGCGTTACCTTCAATGAAGTTTTGCGTTCTTTTTATAAACCTTTTTTGCCTAGGTTTAATCTTGTGGTTTTCTAATCGCCTTTTTTTCTTTTCCAGTGTTTGAAAATAGATTAAAACATTCTAATTATATGTTAATTTCAATTTTTGCTAAATTGCACTGTTATTTTCTGTTATTGGTTCATGCCGCAGGAAATTAACGTTTTTTTTGGCCCTCACTCATTTCTAATTTTGTTTAATAACAACTATTTTAGACAGGTCCTGACGAAAATTGCTGAGTGGCGAAATTGGAATTTCTAATACTCGCCAACTTTTCTCTGTTCCCCCTCGGGCCCGCAATAAAATTGCACAATAATGTTTTTACACCGTTAAATCACGACCGAATAATGCCAGACTTCGAATAAACGTCAACCTAACCGTAGTGTGAAAGTCAGCAAAACTTTCCTCATTTTTAGCTAAACCGAACCGACAAAATTTGAAAAATTCGGATGTAGTAATACGAAATATCTTTTGCCGAAATACGAAATTTTCATTGGCCGACCCGCTCGTATGCTAATAACAGAGTCAGGGACGCATCACCAAATTCATCTTCAAGACAAACATCAGTTTAACAACTATTTCGCACTGGCGATGCATACATAAAACCTCAAATGATTTTGTCGATGAAAACTTCAAAAAACCTTACTCCCCCAGAAGGCCTAAATTTGCAAATTTTAAAAAGACGCCATTCAAATTTATAAAGAGTGCGTTTAGATACAAAAAATGATCTGCGAAAGAGCTGGAGGCTTTATGACCCGAGTAAATAGACCATATCTTCATCACCAGTACGACCGACAAAGGTATTTAAATTTATTTTGAATATTTTAAGCTTGTTAAATTCTCGCTTTATCAGCCTAAAAATGCAATGATAAGTCAAATATAAAAAATTTTCTTTATTCGCGTAAACTTTAAAACTTGAGTAAATTTCTTGGACTTCCGTCAATTTGTGGTTAAACTTGAAATTGTATTACAAAATTCTTAAATCTATGATTATGACCTTAAATGAAAGCTAAATAATTCTAATATGTTTTTTTGAATAATTAACGGTGCAATTTCATGTTAGGTCCGATTTTGCTATCTTTCCTTCGTTTTATTTCCCAGAGAATTCAAAGTTCTTATTACGGGAAACACTTTGCAAGAAATTCTTGAAAATAAGACTAAAAAATTGTTGACTCCTGTAACTTTCAACTGGAAAGTATTAAATAATTTTTCTTGCCTTGGCTTTGTAACACGCCACTCCAATTTTGACGCGAAAAAACTCATGAAGTTTGCGAAAATTTTTTGGCTCTTCAAGTAAATTTTCTTTGCATACTTGACTGAGTCATCGGAAATTGACAATTATAGGTATCCTAACAAAAATTCGGAAAATTCTGTTAATACATTGCCTAAATGAAGATTGAACCAGTAAAAGTTTAAAAATTACTTTTTGGACCGGTAGAGCTACCGGTACGAATCATCCAAAAACCCTTTAGGTACATTTTTTTTTGAAAACTTAAGCCAAAATATCCCCTGGGCTCAAAACACATGAATAATTCGCAGCGACTTTTTTACTCAGCTCCGAACAAACGCTTGAAAATCACTAAATTGCGTTGGGTACTTCCCTTAATTTAATAATGTTTCGAAATCGGGAATCGAATCGCCAAAAACCGAATAATTACCGAAATAATTAATTAGAAACAATTCTGACCTAATTTTCTAAAATAAACAATTTTATCTGATCTGTACGATCTAACAACCGAGCCATTTTAACCGCCATTTTTTTGTTTCCACACTTTCGCTTACAATTATTAAGGACGGTAAACCCAAAACCCCATTAAGCGGGTTTCTAGTTATTTCTGAAAAAAACAATATTAAAATTCCTCATTTGAATAGTCGTTTTCGGAACGTAAATTGAGTAAAATACATTTTTCGTGAACCTGAAAACGTTTTGGTTATTGTTTTCATCTGGTTAATAATGTTTGAAGCTTACGGAAAATTCAATTTTCAACGAAAATTTTACCGCTTAAATTTTTTTTAAGAACAGTAGTTCCAGTCAGGTCAAAGTGATCATTATTTTTTGCGAACCCATGACTTTGATATAACGACGCATTTACCGTTTTTTTTCCTGAATTCTTCCCCAATAAAAATTGTTTCTATACAACCCATTTTTATTTTTAACCGATATTTTTACTTATAACCTGTCTTAGACGCCATTTTCACCGTTTTTTATCGAATAGATCTATTCCGTAATCGCATAACCGTTGTTTTTTTTAATGTCCTAGTTTTACGTCTTTTTCATAGAAATTTAATTTTTTTTAATAATACTCCGGTGGCTTCCTTAAGCCGCTTACCAATTATGTAGTACCAAAATATATGGTCTAACACGGGCATGAACCTTTACGGTATGCTGGGCCTGCAAGTATATTTCTTAAATTACTTTGTTGGTGTCGGGGGAAGATGGTCGTCGCGCTGGAAAGGGTGTGTGGGATCGACCGGCACTGGCTCGGTTTTGGGCTCTCTACAGGAACTGCTTCAAGACTGTCCAGCCACCCCTTATATACGGTGGTGGCAGGCCCAGTCGAGAAAGTCAGCTCCCTGGAGATGACCTTGAGCTAGCAAGCTCCGGAGAGCTGTCGTAAGCGCTTGGTGTCAAGCCAGGTTCAAACGACCTTTATACCCTTTACAACCAAATCCCATGACCACATCCATGACCAAATCCTATGATAATCCTAATTTATAGCTTCTGGCTACCGGTGCTCACTACGGAAGAAAGTCACAATTTGACCGGATGTTCACAGATCGTCAATCATGATCTGGGTGGGTATGCCTGGAATGTTTACGACCGTATAAAAAACACACAACGACAAAAATGAGCGGGTTCAGTCCCTCGAAATATAACAACATACAAAACAAATATTTCTGATTTTTTATACTGCAAAAACACCTAGTAAAATCCACATATTCAAAGAAAAAAGGATTGCTTCGACTTGTGATCCCGACCCAATCCTCCGGCAACGCATATCCATCCAGATCAGCAATAATTCGCGAGAACAACTTTAGAAAAGTAATATTTTTTTTTGAAAACAAAATTTTGTTCTTTTAATTGTTAAAAAGTGAATAAAAAGAGTACTTAAAATAAGAGGGACAGTGAGATTATAAGGTGAACAGTTAAAGCGCCAAATGATTGGCTGTTCAGAAAAATGGTTTGCTCCGGATATTGGTGGCAATGGAGCTAACCGCGCAATTTTGTATGCAGAAATGACCGCAATAAAAAGGTTAACGCTGGAAATTGGCGCGAAAAGCGGTGCAGCAAATGACGCCAATAAACCAGTTTTTTTCTGGTTAAGCGGCGTAACAGACGTTGTAGGATACCAGATATATATTAACGCTAATAAAATTGTTATTTTGCGCGAAAAGCGGTAAAATAAAGTTAACATCTCTTTAAATTTTTTTCAAAATATAAATAAATTATCTTCAAAGTGATTTTTAAATTGTTTAGCTGTTTTAGGAACAATAGAAATTATATAGTTTTTTGAATAGGTATACATTAATATAAATATGAAATCAGATGACACATTAAAAATTGGTTTTTATGTTCGATGTGGACCAACCTTCGACATGAAGGTCAAATATATGATTCATTTTTTCAAAATTAATTTTTTTTAATCGTAACAAAACATAAAAGAAATAAATTAAGTTTTTATTCGGTAACTCGTCCGTAAAATTTCGGCTTTAAAACTCATAATATATTCAGTTTTAAATGTTGGTAAGTCGAGCTACCGTTGTAAGAAGAGCCAGTTTTTTAAGCATCTTTTGTATTTTGAATGCAGCGATTTTTTGTCAGAAGATCTTTTGCAGGAGATTAGCTGTCGTGATATCACAGTGTTGCAAAAAGCTCTCCTCGATTTAGATCTTAGAAGTCAAAAGTGACGCAGGTACATGTGACCTCCAAATATTGAAGAAAAAAAACATTAGTTTTAAAAGGGTATGGTAGCTGGTTCTCTATAAGGCCTCTTCGGCTGACAAATGGTCCAAATTGATGGGTATAACAAGTGTACTCTTTCAAACTAAATACCGCCTAAACCATCAGAGTGCCAATTCTTGTCTTACCTACATTACTAACCAATGAATCCTTATCAATGATAGTCATTATGACAACCACTTACACTATCGTTAAACTCTGATATATTTTAAACGATATATGATATATTTAAACGTCTGATATATTAAGAGCGTCGAGCTCTTATATCGCCTTATTCACACTTTTGTAAATATCCCGCCCTGATTAGGAAACGTAGTGTGTTTTCGTAGTAAGGTGCCCGAGATTATTTACAAAAGTGGTGAATAAGGGATAATTTCAGACGGGTTTTCAACACAAAAGCACATAACAACCACTAATTCAATACCAAACCGCCTCTGCTCTGACTCCGCAAGAACGTTGCTTAAGGGGGTGTTTATGATTTTTGGGATTTCAGAGCGGCTTCGTTACGGTTAGAAAAATGCACGACTGGAGCATTTTTGAAACACACATTAGGATTATCAATCTTTAATGCTCGCGTTCCATTTGACAGTTTAGTACCACTTCCACCAACCTAGTGGTTAAAACACGAGTCCCTCAGCTTTTTTTCAAAAAAACAAGGAGATCCTAGAGCTTATATCCGGAAAAATTTTGAATTTGATGAGAATTTAGAAAATTGAGTCTGAATGTTTGAGTGAAATCGGTTCTCTGTTTTTTTTTCGAATTATGCCTCAGGAGTCAGCAATCTGGTTGAATGTGCCAAAAAAGGGTCTTTTTGACGTTTGATGAAACGGCTTTTTCTGTGGAATTCAAGAAACGTCATTTTTCGGAATGTAACAAGCCCTAGGGGTGATAAACATCGAATCGGTCGTACTCTTTTGAATTCTCTCCGCTGATTGGCTGTACAATCGACAAAAAGTGCGCGAAAAATGACAATTTTGAGAATAAATGATAATTAGAAAAATTTCAATGGTCACCAAAAAGATTCCCTCGCGGTTGATTTGCTGGACACGATATAAGCAACTAGTCTGAGATTTTGACTCACAGTCGGATTCAAGAAAAAAAATTAAAGTTTTTCAATTAAAATTATAATTTGATCTCTAGCACTGTGTGTGTTGAAAATCAGACCAATAATTGCTTATATCGTTTTCCCAGCAATCATACCCCAAGGATCTTTTGGTGAAATTTTAAATTTCCTTAATATCAATTTTATTTTCAAAATTGGTCATTTTTGCGCATTTTTTGTCGATTTACAGCCAATCAGAGCAAAATGTAAAAAAGGTACGACCACATTTCGATGTTAACCACTCCTACGGCTTGTACATTCCGAAAAATGAGCGTTTCCTGGCTTTCAACGGAAAAAGCTTTCATCAAAACGTCCAAAAACACACCTTTTCGGCCATTCAGCCAAATTCCGACGCCCTGAGGCAAAAATCGAAAAAAAAAACAGAACCGATTCAATAAAATTCAGACAATTTTCTAGATTCTCATCAAAAATCTCAAAAACTTTCCGATATAATTAGCTCTAGGATCCTATGTTTCTTTGAGAAATCTGAGGAACTCGTCTTAAACCGCGGTTACACAGATGGTTGGGTTAAAGTGGTACTGAAACTGTCCAGTTGAAATCCGGAGATCAAAGATAGATCTTTCTAATTTTGTTTTCAAAAATGTCAGTTCTGAATTTGTCTAACCGTACGAAGCCTCTGAAATCCACAAATATCACTAACACCCATGCTCTAAGGGGGTACTGGTCGCTGTTTTATGAGGCATTTGGGGCTTTGAAAATGGTCAAAATTCGTTTGGGATGATACTAGTGTACTACCGGACCAAATTATCAAAAAAAATACCAGTACCGCGCTAAGGGAGTGGTGTCGCAACATTTGAGCCTCTTACGAGGCCATTTCCGCAACTAGCAAAGGGGATATTCCCAAAAACATTTGTTACTAACAGAAACAACTTCGCGTAAATTTTGAATTTAACAGTAATCTGATACAATCCCACCTACGCCGACACCTAAGCGGCTTTTTAAAAGCTTCTTAAAAAAGACACGCAGTTCGTACTACTCCTTCATTTTTCAATCCTTTTTATTATTTTTGGCGTGAAGGCTCCGGAGAAGCCTAACAGAAATAAATGCAAAATTGGCTTTGTTCAAAAATTTTTGCTTTCGGCGCCCAAAAGCAAAAAAAACGAAACAAAATATTATGATTTATTTATGATTTACAATTGAAAGTGCGCTCATTTGTTTCTTTTGACGCTACCGATTAAAATTGCCAACCAAGAACCCTTAAAGGAGTGTTTGTATTAACGGAAAAAATTATTTGAAACATTTTTTCTGGTTTCCAAAATTTTTGTCAAAAATTTAGGCTCAAAATGAAAAGTTGCCAGGCCGCAAAGGACCCAAAGCAAAATTTCGAACAAAAACCTCTAGTTTATTGTCACAAATCAAGTCTCTCTATTCAGATGCAGTAATGGAGTCGAAACTGTATCTCTCAACTGGTGGAGGAGATAGCTTTTGCCTAGAGCCTCCAAACTGATAAATGTTAAAATTTCAGTTTGTAAATGAATTTTGCGTTTGCCCAAGAGAGCCCGAAGCAAAATTTAAAAGAAGCAATCATCAAGCTTTGTTAGAAGCTTTGCTCGGAAGCAGTATGAGCCGAAACACTTCATAACTGGTGAGGGAAGTAGCGCTGAGCCGCCTGTTAATTTCAGATTTCAGTTTTTTGCGTGATCCGCCGACCATTATTAACAAAAGCCAATTTTGACAATATTTTTCCAGCCCACAAAAATAATGATGAATGAGTAGTACACTGCGGTCTTTTAGAGCTTTTAAAAGCGTGGTTCAGTATGGATTAACGAGATTACTGTTAGTTCAAAATTACCGCGAGGTTGGTTTTGTTAGTTACGATTTTTTTGGAAATATCACTGTGTGCTAGTTTGGCGGGAAATGACCTTGGAAAGAGAGCTCAAATTTGCGAAATCCACCATCCTTAAGCAACTCTTAGCAAACTCCTTAGCACAAAATAACTGATAATAGGTCCAACTATCATAACAACAACACTCCTGACTAAATATCAAATATTTTCTTTCGGATATTTGCGTTTTTTTTTTTTTTTCCTTTTTTTTCTATTTTTTAAATAATTCAAAATATCTTTGCTTAAATTTAAAACCACTACAAACTTCCAAATATTCCTTGACGTGCCAACTTTCTGATTAGTGTTTCCGTGGCTTTCTTTTGAACCTACTTTCGAAATTTTTCTTATGGGTCCTCAAAAAAATCTTATTTCCAGTTTGCTCGAAATCTCGAAAAGTGACCGAGTTTACTGTTTGTATTTGTATGAGCTAGCTTAGAAAAAAAAATGAATGAATTTCATAAATTTTCGCAGGAGATAGTTTTTCCGACGGATAATTGCCAAAACTCGGTGGTTTTCTCCACATTCTAGAGTAAATAGAGCGAAATTTGAAAAACTGTCCAAGTTTAAGTTTGGCCTACCACTTTTACAAGTTAGGTCAAAATTGCAGCTTATTTCAACATAAAACCTGTGAGCAGATAGTTTTACCATTTTGGCTTAGTTCCTCTTGTGTCGCTTATGGAAGGAGTGAATGCATACAAAAAATTGAGATTTATTTTCCACAAACTAAAAGATTAGTGCTACAAGTGATCATCTGGCTAGTATCCTGAGAGCCCTGTATGGTTAATTGCCATCGATGAAAATTCAAATAACAGCGACCACTACCCTCCTAATCGGATTCATTTTTAATGTTTTCTCACATGTTTTTGAATAAAAAAGGGGAAAAATAGTCCGATCTGACCAATTTTTTATTAAATTTTTCTTTATTGATATGCATAGTCATTTTGAGCTATCTCTGAACTGAATCGGATGAGTCGATTCTAAAATTCCAACAGTGAGGACACTCTTTATCGAAAATTATCCCTGCTGCGCCTTTTTGGGCAAACGCGTATTTTATAACATGACGCTTGCACAAAAGGGCGCAGCAGGAATAATTTTCGATATACTACTGAGAGGCACTTTGGTTGCGGAACGGATATGTCTTAAAAATTCTCGGTATGAAATGTTGCAAAAGATAAGAAAATATCATAGCACGTTCAGAGTGATAAGACCTGGGTAAAAGGTTGGAACAATTACGCAGAATTTTAACTGACACAATTTTTTGGTTAATTTTCATACCGGATTTAACTGA
>SCLH01000211.1:218119-232425 GCA_004367855.1 Oikopleura vanhoeffeni
GGAAATCGATATTTTGTGACGAAACGATATGAATACATAAAATAGGAACGTTTCATTGAATTAGGCTACGTTTTCACTTTCAAGACTTATTTTTAAAAAAAATTTAGATATGAATGAACGGTAATATCACTTCAGGGCTGCTAAGCTTGAAAAAGTTTATATTCTCCTGATAACTCTAAAAATATAAACCCAACGGATTTTTGGATAATATCTGAGCTACACGATGAAGATATCTTTCAACAAGTTCAGTTTTCTTGAAAAACGAGAAGAAGCTTTTAGGGTTCGGACATGGCATGGAAATTGTTCAAAGCGAAACGCAATAGATTTTTGCCATTACGGAACTTAATTACCGCGATCGTTTTATCGTTAATTTGTAGAATTTATGATTGTGACGAGACTTTCACGATACTAATCATCTAAAAAGTTGTGAAAAATATTATTAGTAATTTGAATCAAACTATTTGATGTATGTAATATCAGAAATCAGCGTGACTGAAGTGTTGGCCGCCGCAAAAAAGGAAAAAATTGAAAATCAGAGTATAGTTTTGAAAGCATTAAAAAGTGCTTTTTCTGGCCATGTATGGAAACTTCAAGAAAACCCATCTGCTTGTGATGTTTCATATTTTCGAAAATAATAAAAAACATAAAATTCTTGATCTTAATTTTCGGGTTTTTAATTAAAAAACTCTGACTTAAATTGTAATAAACAATATTTTTTACTTAATACCATTATAAATAGTGGGGAACTAATGTTGCCCAATTTTGATCTTATTCTTAAAATAAACACTTCCCCTGATACAAATTAAAGTGTATTTGGGTAATATTAATTATTCCGTTTAGACCACATTTCCAAAACATTGTTTTCTTGGCAGAGATAAAGAAAATGACTGATTGAATGAACTTGAATACCTAAAGGATTACTATAGCTCAGAACTCATTTCAAGGCTCGATTACTTAGTTTCACGAAACAATGCAACTTTCCAAAATTCCAAAATGTAATTTTGCTCAATATTGGAATCTAACTCCGCACCTAAAAAAAACGAATTCTGTTCATTCATTTCCATCACACTGAAAATGGCTGTTTAGCAAAAAAGTCACATAAAACCTTTTTTATGCTAAAAAACAAAATACGGAACTCCAACCTGTATGAGTTCGGGATGCAAAATTCAAATTAAGCTTAATTCGAGAAGATGTACGGCTTGATTTGTTTTCTCAAAAATAAATATATTTATATCTAAGATTATACTTAGTGTCCCGTAAAACTTTGACTTCAGAGACCTTAAGAATTATGTGATGTGGTTGGTCAATACGCATTGAATATTGTCTATTGATCAATCAAATCATGTGATTCCTAAGGTCTTTGACGTCAGAGTTTTACGGGACACATAAGAATAATCTTAAATATGCCAGCAAATCATGTGGCCTGATTTGAGGTATAACTTGATGATTGGCTCCAGCATTCCTGTCAAACTCGGCGACATTTGAATACGGGGTGGAGAACCATATTTCGGTTCGATTTGAACATAGAAAAAGTTTTTTTGATATACGTAGTAAATTAAATAGAAACATTTATAATTTTCATCTCATTCGAAATTTGGGTGTTTTCTCATTTAAACAGGCGTGTTCATGATCTTGACCACACCGTCCACCCAAAATACGTCTCTTCGATATTTTGAGGTTTAGCGTTTTTCGTTCTACATAACATTTCGACTTTAAACATACCACCGGCTTATTAGCAAAGTTTATTTCGAAAATATCATTGAAACTAGTGTTTTATGGTCAATTTTAATTTTTGATTGCATTGATTTTAGTTACTAAATGATTATGTTGACCAAATTATCAACATGTACATGTAGAAGTGTAAGTTGTGTGGCAAATGCATCTTAACAAAACGGAAATATATCTCCTATTCACACTTTTGATAATATCCCGGCCCTACTACTTGAAAACACACTACGTTTCCTAATCAGGGCTGGGATATCAACAAAAGTGTGAATAGGGGATATTTATTTATTTAGGTCATTAGAAAAATATACAAGAAATATATAGGATCTCTAGACCACGTGTTTTGCGTTCGCATTTGAACTCATTTTTGAATGTCTTATTAGTCAACGTCATTATATCCCCTATTCACACTTTTGTTAATATCCCGGCCCTGATTAGGAAACGTAGTGTGTTTTTAAGTAGTAGGGCCGGGATATTAACAAAAGTGTGAATAGGGGATATCTGGTGTTTTTATTGGTAAAACGCGAACGTAAATCTCTAGGCCTATTAGCGATCCAAATCTTTGATAAACACCAATTGTTAAAAATTATGCTTATTTCACTATTATGCGATTAAAAAAGATAAATTTCATTTATAATACAGTGCCCATAGAATTGTTAGGAAATTATTTTAGCTGAAAATTTTTCGGAATCTCTTTGCAAACATTAAAAATAATAAAATCGAGAAGTTGTTTTCTGCTTTCACGGTAGAAATTTAACCTGTTTTGCTAAATAGATAAACTTCAACGTAAAAATTGGGCGTAGCGCATAATAAATATATTGTTCGTTGTGTAAGTTTTTTAGCAAAAATACACCGGGCGTTCGCCAAACACATCACTGCCATTTGTTATATCTTTATCGGGGACTTTGGAATTTTCTAGCAACCTTATCAGTATTATCCCTTATTCAACACTTTTGTAATATCCCGTCCCTACTACTTAAAAACACACTACGTTTCCCTAATTCAGTGCCGGGATATTAACAAAAAGTTGAATAGGGGGATATATATCGATCATTATGCCTGGATAACTTTAAAAAACTTATCCCTATCGTTTAAACAGACAAATAAGTTTTAAAAGTTACCCAGGCATAATGATCGATAATATGACTTACATTAGTCAGTTACTTGAATGCAACCTCAAGTTTTTTTAATTGCAATACAGTTAAATATCGGTTTGGAATAATTTTTCTTAACAAATTTAAATTGTTAACTAATAAAATGCTGTGATCTTTTCTGACTTCACTTTTCAGTTCTTGAATTTGCCTTCTATAAATAATAATAACATATTTACAAATATATTGATTTGGAAATTGAAATTTATCGCTGCTCATATATTTTCAACTTCACATATTTCATAATGAAAAACATTTCTGAAAATTCAATTAAAAAAAATTTGAGCTGAAACTGATTTGATGCCCACGACAATCATCTATAATCACTCATAGATCATCTATTATTCTTCAGATTGATTTGATTTTTGATGAGTAAATTCCCTGCAAAAAGCATTTACAAAGTGAGCGATTAACTTTAAGAATAATTTGTGTTTTTTCGATAATTTTCATTCAATTCACCACAAAAATAATTGAGAAAAGTAAAAAAATTACAATAGTTCATAAATAATAACAAAGTTCCAATAAAAATCACGTGACTGTGTAATTAAGAATTTTAAATTAGCATGAAGTTCTTCTTTTTTCAAAAATAACTCAGTAGTATATCTTGTACTGATCAAGTGGCGAGATTTAAGTTCGCTCCGAAGCACAAGATAAATTATATAGAGATATTTAATATATATTTTTTGAAATCAATATTTTTTTTTAAAATTAAAATATTCACATTATTTTTTAAGTTTCAATATGTCCGATATTATTTTCTGCTTTTAAACTTAACTGCATTTGGAAATACAAATAAAATTCATATTTTTAAATTTTGATAAATATTTATTTTGTGAAGGCTTGGCAAAAAAATGCAGAGAAAAATTAGGCAGAGGTGATTCTGAGATAGGCGGGAGGGTTTGATAGTAAAATGTATAAATTTAAGATTTTCGATTTTAATCGACGATAACAAGAATTCTAGATTATGAAACTGAAATATTAGAATTCCATACAATTTATTTTAGACTGTTCAAAATCTTACATTTATACATTTTACTTTGTATACATATTACTATCGATCCAGGCAGGAAGCACATCCTTATTACGTCCCTAGCAAACTTCACGAAAAAAAGTGTGTCCTTTGAAAAAAAAGTCAAAAAACAAGATACTAATGACCTGCCATAGTCGTGGGCTTCATTTGCTGACTAAAAAACATGCAGCGATAGTTGCTAGCCGGGGCAAACATGTTGTGCTTTTTTCAGCTCAAAGTGTGAGCACGAATATATCAAGGTATATTTCGGCTCACAGTTTGAGCTGCATGACACAACAATGACATAATCTAAAAAGCATGGTGGAACATTTCGGACACCTTTGATTCTTCCGTCAAGATGCATTTTCACGCTTTTGATAGCTAAAATGAATTATAAATTTAAATTAAATAACAGATAATAATGAGCAAATTTTGTGGCGGTAATATGCAACACTTTGAAAAATTTAATAAAATTGAAAATAGACCATGCAAAAAACAACTCACTTCGAAACCCGTTTTTCGATTGACATCGTCACTGTTGGCACTAAAATTTGAGAATGCCATCCGTCCATATGGGGAACAAAATGAAGACTATCTACAAACCATGATAGGTAAAATAAGCATTCTTGAGAGAACAAGTTGAACATCAGAGCTCGCCATGGCGCGCCATAGACATAAATATTGACACGTATTGTTAACAATTTTAAACTTCAATTCGATAGTGCTCGAGCCAACCGCCGATTCGGTTGAATACATCATTTTTTTATTATCATTTTGACTAATCTATCATTTCCAATGAAAGATAATTGTTTTTTTTTGTTGTCATTTTCTCCACATTAAAATTGATTGATTAGTGGAAAATTAAAAGTAGCCATCGTAAACAAAACGCGCTGCAGTGGATTAAACAAATTTCCACCTTCCCAATCGTCAAAAATTTCGTCAAGAATCGTCAAGAATTTCGTTTTGGACGATCGAGTGACAACTGTATCTTTTACTGACACTTAAATTTCAAATTTGATAGTAAATTTAATAAAAATGTATGTCTAAAACAAAGTTTGGTTTGAACCAAAGCAACTATAGTTCAGGAAGCACGAGTAGTATTAGTTTAAAATGTGTAGTGAAATATGTATGGTGAATATATGAGGTAAATATGTGTGGTAATATAGGTGGTTAATATTTGTGGTAAATATACGTGGTCAAATGTGATGACGTATGGTAACTTTATGGTAAAATGTCACAAAAATATGTCAAAAAAATATATCCAATAAAATTATCTTCAAAAAAATATGTTCAAAAAAAACATGTCCCAAAAAAATATGTCCAAAAAATATGTCCGAAATAATATGTCCGAAAAATGTGTCCAGAAATGTGTCCAGAAATGTGTCCGAAAAATATGTCTAAAAATGTGTCCAGAAAAGTATGTCCAGAAAAATGTGTTCAAAAAATGTATCAAAAAACGTGTCCGATATTATGTGTCATATCTGCTATTCAATTTATTATGAATTAAACATAATTCTCGTCTTCTCATTGGTCTAAACATTGATATTTAATTCTTACTCTAAGATAGTTTAATTTGAAAAAAATAGTGTTTTTAGAGAAAATAGCGATCTTTTTCGAGAAAAACTGTTAATTTTTGTGTTTTTAAATTCAATTTATTATTATTCTTAATTTAGAAGGATGACCTGTTCGAGATTTCCTCGATGGCAAAAGTATTTTAATGGTTTATTTTCTGAAACATTCGATGCAAAAAGTTTTTTGGAAAATAGTATAAACACATATTGATCGTTTTGGAAACACACCTATTTCCGTGGTCGACGACATGATTCAACAAAAAGCTCTTATTGAAGCTTGTAAAATTATTGAGGGTGTGCCAAAGGTGAATTTTTGCTTGAAATTAAACCTGAATGTAACATCAAAAAAGACATTTTTACGACCGAAAGTACTTGTTTGCCCCGCATACAAGTCATCGACGCTAAAGAAAATTAGAGATTTTTGAAACGTAGGCGAGGAAAAGTTGGTAAAATTTTTTTCTGAAATACGTTTGTGAATTTACATGCCGTTCAATATGTCAATCGAAAAACGGGTTTCGAAGTGAGTTATTTTTTACGATGGTCTATTTTCAATTTTATTAAATTTTTCAAGGAAACCTTGATATATTCGTGCTCACACTTTGAGCTGCAAAAGGCACAACATGTTTGCCCCGGCTGCCAACTATGGCTGCATGCTTTTTAGTCAGCAAATGAAGTCCACGACTATGGCAGGTCATTAGTACCTGTCAAAATAAATGTAAATTCAGACGACGAATTTACCAGTGACTAAAAGGCATTCAGCGGTAGTTGGTAGCCGTTTGATTGTCACTCGATAAAGTGTATGTTGCTATTCCTCAAATTACAATTTTTATTTTTTTTCTTCAAATTGCTTATCACATTTATCGTACTGCCCATTTTCGATATATATATATTTTTTAAATTACTAAAAAACTGTCAAATTAGTTGAAATGATTTTTTTCAAAATTTTAGCGTTATATTGTAAAAATCTTGTTTTGATTTTTTTCATAGGACACACTTTTTTCGTGAAGTTTGCTAGGACTTAATTAGGATATGCTTCCTGCTGGATCGATAGTAAAATGTATACAAACGAAAATGTTTAAATGTGATATTTGAACAGCCTAAAAATAAATTTTATGGAATTCAAATATTCGAGTTTCATAATCTAGAACTCTTGTTATTGTCGATTAGAAATCGAATCTAAATTTATACATTTACTATCAAACCTTCCTTGCCGATCTCAGAATCACCTCTGCCATTTCTTGCCAAGCCTTCCACAAAATAAATATTAATCAAAATAAAAAATTGGAATTTTATTGTGTCTTTCAAATGCAATATAGTTTTAAAAGCAGAAAATAATATCGGAAATATTGAAACCTAAAAAATAATGTTAATATTTCAATTTTTCAAACAAATATTGATTTCAAATTAATATATAAAATATGTTTATTAATTTTATCTTGTGCTTCGGGTCGAACTACAATCTTGCCACGGAGTCAGTACAAGATAATGCTAGCAATTCAATACGACCACAACAGAACGCCTACTCAGATGGTGGTATGGGTTTCTACCACCTAACTTTTGAAATATCATATTTATCTCCTTGGATAGTTATGATTGAATTAGTAGACTCATTGGAAAGCTCAAAGCAAATGTTGTGCCGACATAAAAAGATTAATTAACGTTTTTCGTAATACGGAAAAATGTCTTTTTTGCATCCGACTTAACCTTTGAAAAACGTAAAATGTCGATTAACTTGTTAAGTTTGAAGTTAAAACAGGTTGATGATCGTTGCTTTGGACTGATTCAGTCTAATACGAAAATTAACCGCCTGAGATTTTGATCTAAAGAAACTTGTTCATCGCAATACTGCCTGCGATCCGTAACCAAGCGGCAAGAGTTATGTTTGATTCAGTATCGCGCGCGTTCAAAATCAAAACTATACTCTAATACAATCTGAGAAATATGTTTTTCGACTTGATTCTCCGACTTGCATCACAGCGCCGCACTTTAGGAATGTTCACTGTGGCCGGATGTTGATCCCGCCGAATTGTTTCTGCTGCTTCCAGTAGCAGAATTGACGTACTTATAAAGTTATTAAAACAATGGTTATAAAAAGACCAGAAACTAGGCCAAAAATAAAAAAAATCGTTTTTTACCAAATGTTGTAAATAATGTGTGAATGATCTCTGATTCTTGAGGCCCCGCGATGGAAAATTGATATCGGAAGAAACAGATTAGATTTTGTGTTGCTTTCTGTTTGTCAATAAACATGCGCTCAATTTGTAAGAATTAAATATAGTTCAACCTATTATAAATAGTATCACTTTACCACATTATTGTCATGTGAAGTTTCATAAATGATTATTTCTCTTATAAAAGATACTCATTTTATGTTTTTGCGGAATTAAATTAATTTTAAGAGAAAAACATTGAATTATTTTTGAAGGTGGTGAAAATCAACAATAAAGAATTATTTCGACTCTATGGAATACACATCTTTGATTTTGAAACGAGAATAAAACCAAATTCTAACTGTAAAAGGCCTTAAATTTTTCTTTAAGAAGATTTCTTAACTTCTCAAAACCACGTAAGACTTCTCAGGGTGGCGAAGATTTGCGACGCGACAAAGCTGCTTAATCAGAGTAGACAAGATAGAGAATTTATAACAAGCACGAGAAGATAGCTAGAGATCGTGAAAAACTAAGGCATTTTCAAACTTGAAGTTAATCGGGTTGTTGTACTATACGAACTAAGCTCTTCGAGATCGACTCGCTAGTTTGTTACCAAAATAGAGTATGGTGGGTTTAGGGTTCCACTGCTATCTCTAATATTGACAATATCTCTGGAATTGCCGAGACCAGGGCCTCGAGATATAATTCGGATTTAGCAGTTTGTTAGAACTAGCCTCTCAACTTGCGAAAAAACATTTGCCCACCAAAACTTTTTTGATATAAACACTCCCAGACGACATTAGGCGAAACAAGGAGACCTAAGCCCGAAAACCGAAATTCCTACTTCCTCCTGATGGTTATATTTTGAAATCAACGACCATAATTTTAACATAACCTGCTTATAATGTTACAAAACTTTTACAGTGGCGTTTTTGTGCGATTAAGTTGCTATATTTTTTCAAGAACATGCAAAAAACCACCGTTTTTGGAACATTACGCTCAAAATCCTACTCCTCCCAGGTTAAATTGTGCAAATAGCTTCAAATTTTGCAAAAGCTAGTTTATGAGACAAATCAGGAAACTTTACAGTGGCTTTTTTTGCAAATTTCGACCCAAACTCGAAATATGATTTTTCAGTCACGTGAAAATTTCGAAAAACAAGTTGCTTCGCATTTTTGAAAGTAGGCTGTGTCAAAAAAGCGTGAGAAACACGTGAAGAGAGTATAAGGCTTACGGCATGTACAAGAAATTTTGAAGTTTAGTGGTCAATTTGAACAAACGTTATTTTTGGAACACATAATTTGAGAAATACTTTAGAAAAAATCGCAAAAAACAGCAAATTTTCGAAAAATTGTTTTGTATGTCATTTGGGTTGTTTATGCGTTCACAAACATAAACAATTGATTGGTGCATTTTTTTATAGACATAATAACTTCAGAAAATGTGGGGCAGGATACCCTGTAAACTCAACTTAACTGATTATATATTTGATATTAATAGTTAAGGGGAATCTTCCCAAAACTTTGCGATTTTTTTTGTCACAGGGGGGTGCGGCGTTAGTTATACGGTATAGTTGGTAACCCGAGATAAAACGCTACCGTAGCCTCCGCAAAAACCTACTGCTTTTGAAAAATGAAATTTATTCCGTTCCTGGCGTGCGCGTAATAGTTATAGGAAAAAGATGGGCTTTTTTCTTCAACGTTCTACGGCAAAAAGTTCCACTACACGTTTCGTACGTCACATTGTGAACACGCTACTTTACGATTGGCTCTAAGTTTAAAATTACGTTTAAGAACTGTTTTATTTGTAGTTTTGCGCCATTTTTTGTAAGCACGTTTGAGTTAACTGTCAGGACGTTTTAGAAGTGTGGCTAGTAATTTCTGGACAGTATTATTTCGGCGTTATTACTATTCCTTAGAAGCAATATATTTTTTCTCTTGTTATTATTCTTGCAAGCCGTCGTGTTTGTATAATCGCTATTTCCAAGAAAATGCATGTGATTGATACAACCAAGGTGCTTCAGGATTTTTACGAGACTTTCTTGCGGGAATTCAAGAACCTGTTGACTTTCTCTTCGACTGTAACATGATAGTTTTTGCAGTGCGTCTTATTTTTTTTTCGTTTGAACCTTCTTTGAATCAGTTTTTTTTTAAAATTAAACTTTATTTCATTCTTTTGATGAAATTCAAAGTACACTAAGAGAATTCTAGTCTAGAACTATAATTGTAAATTTACCCTTAATGCAACCAAAAGTCTTTCTTTTGGACCATATTTTAACGCCAAATTTTTAACTCTAGATATTGTAAAATTGAGCCAATCAGAGACATTTTCCCAGAGTACGCGTATAGTTAGAAGTAACGCGTTATAGTCCGGATTCGGCGTTAGTCCGGGTTTTGGGCGACGAACTTTCTAACCTTTACGCGGACTTCTACACTGATACGCGTTACTTCTGGGAAAATGTGCTCTGATTGGTCAATTTGTAACAATCATCTAGAGTTAAAAATTGCGTTAANCATCAAAAAAGACATTTTTACGACCGAAAGTACTTGTTCGCCCCGCATACAAGTCATCGACGCTAAAGAAAATTGGAGATTTTTGAAACGTAGGCGAGAAAAAGTTGGTTAAAATTTTTTTCTAAAATACGTTTGTGAATTTACATGCCGTTCAATATGTCAATCGAAAAACGGGTTTCGAAGTGAGTTGTTTTTTTCGATGGTATTTTTTCAATTTGATTACATTTTTCAAGGAAATATACCTTGATATATTCGTGCTCACACTTTGAGCTGCAAAAGGAACAACATGTTTGCCCCGGCTTCCAACTATCGCTGCATGCTTTTTAGTCAGCAAATGAAGTCCACGACCATGGCAGGTCATTGGTACCTGTCAAAATAAATGTAAATTCAGACGACGAATTTACCAGTGACTAAAAGGCATTCAGCGGTAGTTGGTAGCCGTTTGATTGTCACTCGATAAAGTGTATGTTGCTATTCCTCAAATTACAAATTTTTGATTTTTTTTCTTCAAATTGCTCATCACATTTATCGTACTGCCCATTTTCGATATATATATTTTTTTAAATTACTTAAAAAACTGTCAAATTAGTTGAAATGATAATTTTTTTCAAAATTTTAGCGTTATATTGTAAAAATCTTGTTTTTTGATTTTTTTTCATAGGACACACTTTTTTTCGTGAAGTTTGCTAGAGACTTAATTAGGATATGCTTCCTGCTTTGATCGATAGTAAAATGTATACAAACGAAAATGTTTAAATGTGATATTTTGAACAGCCTAAAATAAATTTTATGGAATTCAAATATTTGAGTTTCATAATCTAGAACTCTTGTTATTGTCGATTAAAATCGAAAATCTTAAATTTATACATTTTACTATCAAACCTTCCTGCCGATCTCAGAATCACCTCTGCCATTTTCTTGCCAAGCCTTCACAAAATAAATATTAATCAAAATTAAAAAATTGGAATTTTATTTGTGTCTTTCAAATGCAATATAGTTTCAAAGCAGAAAATAATATCGGAAATATTGAAACCTAAAAAATAATGTTAATATTTCAATTTTTCAAACAAATATTGATTTCAAATTAATATTATATAAAATATGTTTATTTAATTTATCTTGTGCTTCGGGTCGAACTAAAATCTTGCCACAGGATCAGTACAAGATAAACTACTTAAACTCAACTTAACTGATTATAATAATTTGATAATAGTTTAAGGGGAATCTCCCAAAACTTTGCGATTTTATTTTGTAATACATAAATGAAATGTTGTTCAACAAACACGTGACCATACAAATGTATAACTGAGATTCTGTTTTTAATATATCCATCTTTATAAGTTTTGTAATTTATTTTAGTCTGACATGTTTCGAATTTATTAGTAATTCATTTTTAAAGTGTTTAATACATTAAACAATACTAGAAAATAAACTGAATCAGCAAAATATATTTGTTATAGAAAATTGTTGTATTTAACATCATAATTTCTGCTTTATACGCTTTAATTTCAAAGAAAAATCTTAGTTGTTGTTCAATTATTTAGAAAATTTTTGCAAAAAATCTAACAAAAATTTTGTTAGAAAAAACAACCGTAGAAAAAATATATTTTGCTGTTTCCGTATATTTTCCAGTATTGTTTATTGTATAAAACACTTTGAGAATATAGTTGATAAATAAGGTTTGTCATCAGAAAACTATTCTTTTCGGAAAGTTCTTAAATTATGCTGAAAACGAAATTTGTTGAGCATTGATTACGCATTTTCTTTCGCAAAAGTTTCTTTTTTTGCTATCTTGTTCGGTTCACCACACTAAAAATGGATGTTTCGCCGAACCGTCTAATGATCATTTCTGCCAATTTCTCATCGCCAATTGCAGACCATAATTGAATCTGCTGAATAAATTGTACCACCCTTAAAATTATTGTATGAAAGTTGAGTTAGCAAAACTGTCAATTTGTTCTGTCGTTTCAATTTAATGTTCAGATAATGGGCTTTGTCATTCTCGATGGTAAAATTTAGTTCCTTATTTTGACATTTTTTTATTTTCGGAATTTTGCGGTCACTTTCATGTAGATATTTATCAGTTTTCTTATCAGCAGTTAATGCATGATTTACCAAACATAATTTGAAAAAATTATCCCGAAAGTCACCTTTACTAAATTGGAAAAAATGTGAGTTGCACTTTTTTAAGCCCACTCGCGTAAGAACTCAGCTAACATCTTATAATAACGAAAAGTAAGGACCCAAGGTAGTTTTGGGCGCTGCAACTTTTTGGCTAAAATTTCCGGCCAAAAATTTCCTATGCTATCTCACGATCTGATATTTTTTGCTAGAAATGTCAGATGTCAATCTGGAGAAGGATTTCGGATCGAAAACGATGTACATTTGCCGTCATTTTGAAAAAAAATTGAGCCTTGTCGGGGAGACCTAACTATCTTAAAAATCCCTTATAGCATGCATTATTTTGTACCGTGGTGTTCGAAAATATTACCGAGAGAGGTCATGTAGAAAATAAGGGTTAGATAGTTTTTCGGATGAAATATTTTCGGGTTCGAGACCCGAAAACCAAAATACTTGCGCATATTATATGCGACAATGTCGCAGCGACATATCGGGTTTTTGATAAATTTTTAGAAAAACCGAAATACAAAAACCAGTAAAACTTCTCAAAAATGTCTGAGAAAAATTTAAATTACCCGAAAAAGTCTTAAACTGATGTCGTAACTGATGGTCGGAAGGATACAAGAAGAAAAACGAAAAAACTTTTACCACAAAAAATATCCACCCGAAAATAAGATGTCAAATTTTCTGAAAAGATTAAAAAATAATCTAGGACCTAAACATAATTTAGGAAAAACATTTTTACATAGAGTGACTCTATTAGAATCTATGACATAGAGCTTGTTTAAAAACGATCGTTACAAAATAGGAAAATTGAACCTTTTTTTTTTTAATTTAATTTACTGCGTGAAACGTTCATTATACAATAAATAAAGCTGGAATATTAAGGGGTATCTTAAAATCATAACGAGTAATTTAACAAAAAAAAAAAAAACTTTCTCTGATGTTCTCCACCAGATGATAAAACTGGTGTTAATTTTAGAAAAAAATTAAATGTATTATACATGAATAAAATTATTTAAAATTTCTTCCAATATTCTAGGGTTGACGAAATTTAATAATTAAGATATTAATTTTAAAAAACCCTTACAATTCTTGGAAATTCCAAGTTGAGATGAACTGGTTAACGGGGTCATACCTTTTGATACATAGATTATAAAAAGTTGATTTTTGTTGCATTAGATTTTTGAAAATCTGTTTGCTTATGAAAAATTAATTTATTATTAATTTTGTTATTTTTCACAAATTAATTTTTCGAAAATTTTCATTTTTACTAAGTATTAGTTTTGGAATTTAGCTTTATCTTTAGAATGTCTTATCAGAACAATTTGATTTTTGTTGCAATAGTTCACACGCCAATTCAGCTTCAGAAGAAAAATAATTAGAAAAAATCTATCTTTCGAAAAATTCAAAATTTTCAAAGACGGCAAAATTTATGGTGTCAGACGGAGGGCGAAACTTTGAGCGCTCTTTATAAAATAACTTAGAGTAATATCGAAAAAAATTTTCCGACCCACTTTCCGATTTACTTTCAAAACAACTATTGTAATCCGTAGTTTGAAAATCGGAAAATTTTTTGTTAGCTTGTGATAAAGGTTTCGAAATCAGAAAAACGCGTTTGATAATCACTTAAATGTTCATATGAACTTGACATTAAAATACAACTTAAAGTTTGGGGGTTAAATTTGAAAAATTGAATTTATTATTTCGATCAAACATTCTGATTTATAGAACTTGTTTTTTAACTGTCGACAATATCTTTTTACTTGACGCCAAAAAATCATTGAATTATATGTCAAGGTCGCTTATAAGATCTTGAATACGCTTTAATGTTTCATATTATACCATATTTAGCTTGCCGTAATTCAATTTCGATATCTTTTTGATTTTGCTAGCCAAAATAAAACACATGTTGAAAATTATTATGCAGCATTATTGATTGCTTTGCTTTCTATATATATTTTAACTTTGAGTCAGACTGTTGTCGTTTACAACACAGTCTTACTGACGTTTATCTTTTTTCATGTCATTCTAAGAATTTCTCACTTAGAAAAAAGATATAAAAA
>SCLH01000211.1:232432-254099 GCA_004367855.1 Oikopleura vanhoeffeni
TTTCTTTTTTAATTTTACGCTAATAAAAATATTTTTTTCTCCCTTTATTTAAAATTTTTCTAACATTTTTAACACTCGCCACCGACTTTTCCGAGAACAAGTTTTGCCATGCCATGAGTGTACACAATAATTTGAGTTGGACACTAGCAAAATTCTTTTACACAAGTGTTTTCACACCGCCACGTTAAAAATAACCTACGCAAGCTTATGTTTGCAGTAAAAGGGTATCACTATTTTGAAAGTCATTCAAAAATTTGTTTAGTACGAACTTAGTTAATTTGTTAATTAACTCTCGGCGGCCCGTTCGGCTGTGCACAGCCAGATCAACTTTAAACGGTTGGTTCGGCCCTTATACATAATGGGATCATCGTCGACCAAGTGAACGCTCAAATTTTTTTCCGAACATTATTTGCGCGTTTTTTTGATTGATACCTCTTATTTTTTTATTGTTCAAATAATATAGTTTATTCTGAACTTTAGAACAATTTTTTGATCATTAGCGAGATAATTTTCTAAATTTTCACACCGACGACTTTATTGGGTTAAACCCTTAATGAAACACCATAGATAATTGGCATTTAATAATTACCTTATCACTAAAATTCTGTAAAATGCAGTCGTTTCTCACTTGTATTTTCTCGGCAACAATGCCTCAAGTGAGTTTTTTCGACTGTGGCCCTCAAAAACGGACAAGGTATTTTTCGGCGCGGAAACGCTCTATGTTGGGTCAATGCGATCACAGTGTACAGTAATACCTTAGAATAAAAAAAACGTATTAAATTGAATTTTTTCATCAATTTATTACAAAAAAAGTGCTCTCTTCTTTGACAAAGCTATACTTAAAACTGGCGCACGGATCGATAAGTGCCTCAACCATACGGTATGCTATAAAATGTCAAATAAAGTCACCCCATTCTGTTTAACTCACAGTGTTTGTCAAAGTTATTTACATACTGTTATTTATTAAATAATTTTCCAAGATTGTATTATGATTTCACACAAGTTTTGCTCTAACCTAACTGAATGTTCACCAAAAACTTTTTCGATAAAGTTTTATAATTATCGAAAAAAATAATCCGGCTCCACACACCCGAACGGACGGCTGGGCCATCTTTAGCTGCGGTCTCACCCGAGTTAACTCGTATTTAGGTTTGTTTCAAGATAAGTTAATCCCTGTAACCAGTCTTATATGTATCTGGCGTACTGAAGACTCCATGTCAAAAATTATACAATAAAAATAAACAAATTTATTATCAGTCCAGATGTGTATGTTTATTAATAGGTTACAGAGAAATTATTAATCTGTCCTAGCACCTTTCTGTATTTATAACTAATAAACAGAAAATTTTGTAAAATGTTTATGAAATTATATTAATATAATTTTTTTTGACAATAAAACGTTTCTAAAAAAATATGAGAAATATTAACTTAGGTTTGCCGAAATAGCAATTAATTATAATGAGGTTTTGCCAAAATTACTTGTGATTGATAGTAATCTATTTATTATTGATATGCATTGTCACGTCGCGTATTTTATTCCCACCCATATTAATAACAATAATTTAAATTTATTTTCAACGTTTCGATTTTATTATTAAATCATTTTCAAGCTAACAAATTTTCACGTTCAAATAGTACGTTTTGATGCTTTGGATATTGATATCATCATTTTAGTATAATTATAATTTAACATATTATCTATAAAATCATCAATTCATAAAGATTATTTTTTGTCAAGATCATTGAATAGAAAAATGCGCATTAATGCTCGCCACGCATACACTTCTGACGCAGTGGCGGTGTAGAAGAGTGTAAGTGAAAAAGCAGGTCAAGCCCTTGCCGTGCAGTCATATCCACCCTTGGCATTTTATTTCTCGGCTAAAAATGTAAAATGTCCAATAAGCAATAAAAATAAGTCTCCTACAGCTAAATTAACGATTTATGCGTTTTAAAGGTGTAGGTTGTGAAATTAATCATCATTTGTTCCCCATTTATTGAGGAAACTAAGAATAAACTACATCCAATTTTAACTTATTATCCGCAGCTATAAATAACGAAACTTTTGATTTAAAACAAATATTCTGTGATAATTATTTATTGGATAATCTTACCTCCTACGGTATGAGTCATACGGTATGACTCATACTGCAAAAGTTATACGCCCCACGGTAGCGCGTGCGGGTGGTTACCCATAGCGGACACAGGTTGAGATAAGACCGTAACATAGCTGTATACTTTCAAAAATTGTCAAAGTATTTTTATAGGTTGATACAGCTTCTGTGAAAATTTGTTGAGTCAGTACAGTTACGAAAATTTCATGATCACATACTGTTTTCTTATCATTATCGTGAGATGCTATCATTGCGTTAAAAGTCTTTTTATTTAGAGTGGTAATTATCTCACCATTCCGGTACTTTAACTTTCTTCAAAATATTTAGTTTCAAATTTACACTTTAAAGTTGTTACTCTTGTTCAGGTTTGAAGGGGGTGGTCGGTGGTAATCGAGAATCAGACAGAAAATTTCCATAGATTTTTTTTCTGAAAATATAGGATATCAATAGTGACAAAACTGGGACAAGAAAAAATTAAACACAACCAACGTGTTTTATAGCGTGATTACACACTATTTCAATCCTTAAAATAAGGTTAATTATTTTTATAGTTTGATAAATTTTCTGGTGAGACGGAAGTAAAAATAAGTTGAGAACATTTTCTCCAATTCCAACATGGGGTGCTAATTAATTGGATTTAAAATAAATGAAGAATAGTTAGCCTTCTCCGGAAATCCGATAAAATTTTTAAAACTATTTTCAACATCTCGATACATAGAATACTCAGATATTTTTTATAAGCTCCTGTGACTCAAATAAAGTTAAAAGCAAGTTTTTTTTTATCTTTTGGATCAACAGATTTACACAGACCCTACAATCTCCTTAATCAAATTTCTTTAGCGTTTCAATGTTTCAAGTGCAAATTGCACTGTGCAATATCCCTTTATCACCTTTTGGTTAGAATGCGTAGCCACAACGTTAAAATCACACGTTAAAAGGAGTAGTGGCTACGCATTCTAACCAAAAGGTGATAAAGGGATATAAGTTATAATATATATCCATTACGGGACTTGCTGGGTCTTTTATGCCACTTTTAGGATTTGGCTACTTGGTGTTATTTCCTGATTATTTCATGGAAGAAAAAATAAGACCTGTTCCCGAATTTGAAAAGTTGCATAAAAGGCTCAGAAGGTACCATAATAAATATAACCTTAACGTTAAAGGTACAACGTTTCGCTAAGTAAGTTTTTTTTAAAGGGTCTCACACTTTTTATGACGATAACGAGTAAGCGATAACATAGATCAAGAAACGTTTTATGGCATTTAATTGCCGTTTTCAGACGCAGATTGAAAAAAAGGAAACTGTTTTTTTTGTTAAAAAATATTTAAAAACATAATCAAAGCTTAAAAAATGTAGTTTCCGACTTGTTAAAAGAAAAAAAAGTGTGGGCTCACCCAGATTCGAACCAATCAAAAGTTACATTCAAGTTTATATTTGTCAAACTAGAAGTCTAATCAAATAACAAAAATTTCCTTATTAATCTTTTTTAAGTTGAGAGTTGAATGCAAGCAACCATTTATCAATTTCTCTTGTGGTTTTTCGGAATCGCCATGGAAAGAGTAGCACTATTTTAAAGAACTACCTCATGTATTATAAATAGTATCTAAAACCGCAACAAAAATCTACTCTGATTTATGAACACTTCCAATCCCATTTTTCAATATTCAGAAATAAATTTAAGAATTATTTCCATCATATTCATACTGAGGCTTACCTTATAAAAACTCACACCGCCATGGCGCGCCAGTCTGAATATACAGAAAAAGTAAAAAAAATTCTCTCTTCGCAAAAATGGGGACTTAATTTTTTAGCTTGTTTTTGCTCATGTTAAAACTTTTCTGTGCATTTCTAGATATTGCTGAAGTTCCGTTCTGAATGTATTTTCGAACAAAAATTTAACTTTTGAGAATGGTAATGATACACCGAAACGTCAAGTTTTAAATAAATGAAAATCATTATAAATAGGGTATCCCCGTTAAGCTTGATCTACAAAATTAAACTCACCGGCATTAATTATTTATGTTTACGGGGTTAAATCAATTGATTTAACCGTGTACAACCCATCTCGATGGAACTTTTTTTCTCCAAAAGACGTGCGCCATCTTTTTTGTGCATTTGTCAGGCGGTTTCCACAAGCTGAATTTGGCATTTTTGATGAATATTTGCCAATCTGGTTTTTTCGAATCGAAAAGCTCGTTCCAAAGCACAACCTGGTCCAAAACGGGGCCAGTGAAAAAATGGATTCCGACAATGAAAAAAGAATGGAGCCAGCTGGTGGTCACAATTTTAGTTTTGAAAAACAAGTTTTTGGCTTTAAAATACACTTTTAAGCATATGAAAAGGAATTTATTTATATTTTCATTGGAATTATTGTTTTTCTGAAATAATAAGCTTTCGTTTAATATAAAAAATTAGAAAAAAATTTGCGGTATGAGTCATACGGTATACCGCGGTATGACTTATACCGTATGACCCTTATAATAAAGTATGTAAATAATATGTTGTTAAAGACTTTATTGGTCGACATCTAAAGCATTTTCAAAAAAATTGTGAATGTGGAAAGGAAAATTAAAAAAAAATTTAATGGTTTTCGGCAAAAACCGATTTTTATTTTTTTGAGGTTATTTGTCTTAAACTAACCTATAAATTGTCTTAGTGTTAAATTCATATTTTCATCATTCAAACTTCTAATTATTTTTAAGAAAGTGGTTTAATTATCACCTCAATTCCAGTACTTATTATACAATTTCTGGTGTTTTAAGTAAGCCAGAGCTCTCAAGTTTGGATCTCTATCGCGCATTTCCAAAAGTGAGATATAATGTCAAATTGTACTTTACGGGGTCGGTGGGTGGCGCTGGCGAGTCGGCTTGCTCCAAAGCAGTGTGTCTTCTGCACCACCAAACCTGCCGAACTAGTGGTCTTAACTTTTTTTCTGTTCTCCTTTCTATCAAAAAGATACCCCCTTATATCGCGCCTTTTTATATATTTTTTGTCGGAATTTAAAGCTATTTTGACTACAAGAAATTGCTGATATTGTAAATTTGGGAAAATACTATTAGAGGAATAAAAATAACAAAGAAAACAAGAACCTAAGGAGAAAACTACCAAAAAGGTAATTTAAGTGACTTCAGACGGAATAATTTCATGAAAAAACTGAAGAGAAATAATATGTTTTAACGTCGTATACTCATGCCAAATCAGAAATTATATTTATATTAATAACTCAGTTTTAATTAACGTTATTCTAAATAACTTTCGACGGCTGTCAAAAATAGAACTTTTTTGAAACGTGTAAAACGTTACGTTTTCTACTACGTTTACGTTTTGATCGACTAAATTTAGAAATGAAAATTTGGTGATTATTTTTACTTCATGTAATTCATCGAAATATTAATCGGTACGTAAAAAAGTTAAAAACCAACACCTCAAAAACAGAATATAAACGTAAAACCAGCAAAGATTTTTATTTTTTTCTTTGAAAAATCACAATAAAAATGTTTTCAATTGACCCTTTTTTTCATAAATAGGTCTAGAAAACGGTTTATAACTAATTTTATTGAGATATATCTATAACGGTAATAGCATCCGTCAAATCGGTTGATTTTGATAAAATTTGAGTGCTTTACCTTCCCTTTGTTTGTATATTTTCTAGGTATTAGTCTCGTACCTTGTTCCGCGTGATTTTTCAACATTTTAAAAAGCTAGTCATAATCGGTATCATGAGATCGATCAATGTTTTGTACCCTCAAGTTGGGGCCGAGCCGAATTTATAATTTTTATTTTCGCGGTAGACACCGTATTTTTTAGTCTACTATTAAAACGAGCCGGTTTTCACTATCATATTATTGGTGTTATTGTAAGCTGCGGGTTGCCACCATACCAAAAATGGGGCTCGGATCTTAAAATTGAGTTTAAATTCAACAGGATTAAATACGAAATCCCCTGCAGATAGGAAATATAAAGGTTGATAAAAGGTTCTATCCGCGGTTTAATATTATACTTTTGAACTCAATCTTACTTAGGCGCTATTTTTCATGAAATTTTAAATTTAGGTCAAATTTATTCATCATTTTCAAAGGATTTGTAATTTGACACCAAAAATATTCGGAATTTTTAAAAAGTCTTTTGTTAGGTAGAAAACTGAATTTCCGTCATTCCTTATTACTATTTTGGTCGAATTTATTTTGAAAATTTCGAATTATTTTTGAATTGTTATTTCAAGGTAGCTTTAATATAAAAAAAAATGTTGATACAGTCTATTAATTTAAGAGATTTTCAAATAAAAACCGGCAAAAACATTTCTAGTCTGATTCATATCCCAAAAATTATCTAAAATTTGTATTACAGTGCAGTTGATGTCTTTCGTACGATTGTATGAATGGCTCAGAATAAAAATGAGACTCAGCGTGTAGTAAATTTCATGATTAATTTCTAATGAATAATCTCGGTATTCATGATTAATTTATTTTAATTTCAGTTGATCTGACTGCCTGTTGACTGAGGATTTATTAACTTTTTAACTCGGTTTGTACTCAGATTAATGATATTTAACCCCCAACATGCCTTGATTCGTAAATCTGCTGAATTGTTGAAATAAAATTTAATATTATTTATCCTGGGTATTACCCAGGTCAGAAGCTAATTCTAAATCTACTTATTCTATTCACCGAAAAATTGAGGATTAACTGAGGTAGAATGCCTTTGGGCTATTTCAGATAGCCGAACGTATTTCTGTCAAAGGGGCCGAATTTTTGGCAATTGTTACAAGATTGAAACATTTTAAGCTTTTTAGTATTCAGCAATTTAATTAAAAATCAGAAAGGGATTCTAAATGAGAAGTTATGCTCTGAATCTAAAATGACTCAATATATTTTAATGAGCACGTTTTTTTAAATTAATTTTTGACGCTTCTCAGACAAATGACTCAAAATTATCAAAGAGAAATTTTTGTCTGAGAAGTTAATTATCGATAAAAATTGTAATAGATTTTGTATATCAACCATCTCATCTGCGCTTTCGTGTTTTGAAAAACACAGACCGTAAATTTCATATGATCTTCTTGCATCATTTTGTCAGAACGTTTTGAATAGAATTTCTGTCTCATAAGAGTTGATGATCAATATGGAACATAATAAAGATAAAATTTGAACAGTACTGTTAACAAAAAAACAACTTTTCAATTTTCAACGCTTCCTGGACAAAAATACAAAGTCAGTCAAAACGTATTTCACAGCTATTTTGTACAAAAAAAGACATTCGATATGAATGGCTGCCATCTGTAAACTTAAACTAGAATTTTAATGAACAATTAAAATTGGGCTACAAAATCGAACTTTTTACGAAAATTTGAACGAAATGTTTTATTTTTTTGGGCCTTACTAAGGCCGCCTTAGTCCAAATCAGAATGTCATAATCGTTGGTTTACATTTTGACCACCATTTCTAATTCAAACGGACGGTATTTTTTAGAACTTTTAATTATAATCGTAATTTCACGAAAATTTTATGATTAAAATTGTTCAATAAGTTGATTAACATATTTCGTCGCTACTGCATAGACTTTGCATAATAGTGCAGCTTGTATTGATTTATAATGTTCTGACCTTTGTAAAAAATGCAAACAGCCTTTTTAATGAGCTTCCGGGCCCTGGAAATAATGGTGAAAAAATTAGAAAAAATTAAAGGTTTTTGATGTTTAAATTTTTGTTATATTTCGGTTAATTTGCTTGCCGGAGGCCCTTTCTTAAAAGAAATATTCTGGCTTAATGAAACTTAATTGAGTCGGTGAAGCATTCTTACGAAGTTACGTTATTTCAGAAAATTTCCAAAAGAGCTTTTTAAAAAGTTGATTAAAAAAATACCAAAATTTTCGGTTTGGGCGGAAATATCGGAGTGATTAAATATGTTAATTTTCCGTGACGAAAAAAATTTGACTTTGAAATTTTTCGTATTTACGAAATATCAGCTCATTAAGTTAGGCTACAATCCGTTCTCATGAACCATAGCGGTCTGTTGCTATTACAAAAATTAAAAAATGCCTAATTCTAAATCTATCCTTAGGGTGCCCTCTAAATGTAAGGGCAGAAAATGATACATTGAGCAGTTAATGAAGCCAAATAAGAGGTTACCTCTTAGGGGACAAGTTGACGTCAAGTTTTGGCGCTGGCGAGCCGAAAAGACCCAGAAGTACCTCATTTTTTAACATTCAACTGAGTTATTATCTAGCTACTATCTGCGTGGGCTCGTAATCGTCAAGTAAAAAGTACCCCTCTATTTTAAACCTATTTTTAAAATGGTTTTAACGCTAAATAGACATAATGCGTCTTTAAAACCGAGGATAATGCCAAATCCTATTTCGTTTCTAGATTATGAATATTTCTAGTTCCGATTTTGATCAGTTGAGCCCGGAAACGCGGGCCATACAAAAAAGTTCAACTGAAGGTCACTTTGTTGACAATGGAACATAAAAATTATGAAAAAAATCTTGGCTAAGTAAAAATTGACCTCTATTTTTATTGGCTTACATAAAAAATATCCGTTACTGAACCAATATAAAACTTCTTGATACCACTGTCGATGAATTTGAATTCATTCACCGAATTATTTTTATTGTTTTTTTAATAATATTTTAAGTTTTTTAAAACGAACAAATGGCGTTTTTACCCCAACTGGTAGTTTTTAACTCGAAGCAAAGGTTCTGTTGGCGGTGAAGAGCTTATAAATTATTTCGTAAAAAAAATCAAGTTTTTTGCTTAACCGCGTCCTTGAAATAATATCACGTAACTGTATCACAATCACAAATAACATTCATACGTCTGACAATGAATTTTTAACCTTTTTTTACTTTTGAATTGAATTTAGTTGATTCCATCTGTTGAAATAAATGCCTGAAATTTTATGGATAGTGAAAATACCACAAGTTGATCTGTTTCAATGATTTTACAGTATAAAATTCTTTAACGAATTCGAGGATTTTCGTCGTATACGGCCCTTAATAAAACGTAATTTAAAAATTCATGATTAATTAACAAGTTACTACTTCCAAATTTTGATCATTTCATGTCGGAAATGGATTCGAGTGTCAATAAATTTATTCGAGTTTCAAGTGGGTTTTAAGGAGAGTGGCTCAGATCATATTATACTTTGTCAAAACGTTGATTTTCGTTCAATCTGAAACCCAAGAATCCCGGGAAATGTTTTGACGCTATGAATTTCGATATTTTTAAAGTCGATTTTCTGGAAGATAATTTTGTATAAGGGGTGGTTATCTACATCATTTTGTTTAAAAAATTATGATTATATTCATTTGATGTTCATCCCACCTAATATCGTAATTATTGTTTTTTTATGATATGTCATTTTGGACCAAAATAAGGGGTGCATAACGAATGTGACAACCCTGAATTAGTCGAATAATGACTAAAAAATTTCATAATTTTTCAAAAAAACTTTTTGGCTTGACCTCTCAAAATTTGACATTAATGTGAAGTTTACGTGATATTTATAGCAGGCCTTCCACTATCAGTAAAATTTACGCGATCATATATCATGAAAGCGTGGCGTTAAATTAATGTTATGTGTTTTTTGTTATTTAAAAAACCTTCGTATCACAATACTAATCAGCGAAACCATTACAGTGGTTAACCACTTAAAGCCCCCCTACAGCTTTTGCCAAAAGGGGGTTTTAACTGGCCAGGGGGTTTTAAGTGATCAGGGGGCTTTAACTGGGTGGGGGCTTTAAGTGGTCAACCACTGTATTATCATTTTTTATTATGATTTATTCGCATTCTTAGGGTACAGACGGCTTTTTAGATGAACTTTTACAGGGTGAAATAAAGTATGCATAGTAAATTTATATATCGGTAGAAATTTTCTTTCAAATTTCATTATTCACGTGCTCCTAAAAGCTTGGAAACTCTGAGCCGCCCGTACGGCTGTGCAGCGCCATATCGACTTTAAACCTTTTTTCGACTATTCTTCATAATGGGATCATCTTCGACCAAGTAAACGCTCAAACTTATTGCCAAAAATTATACATACATATTTGAGGCTAATCTACAGAAACAAATAAGTTCTTCCATTACGGTATAGTCAAATCTGCTCCGAAACGTATAATATTGAAACGGTGCCCAAAAAAAATTAATTTTGTTGAGTCTTCCGCTCTCTTGAGTCTCTTCGCGCTGATTGGACAACGAATCACGCTTCACTTCAGGCTTATTAACTCATATATTTTCATCGTTCAAATAATATAAGTTTATTTCAAACTTTTGAACAATTTTTTCTAATCATTAGAGAGATAATTTTCTGAACTTTTACACCAAAGACTTAATTTGGTAGGTCCCTTAAATTAAAAAACCATACTAGAATAAATACTAGATAAAACCATAGTAGATAATTGCCAATTAATAATCTAGCACCACAGAGCCGAGCAGGCGGCTGGGCCATCTTTAACTGCGGTCTTACTCGACTTAATTTGGCAATAATGGTCCTCAAATTTATTGGCAATTAAAAAAGCTTATGGTTAACAGCCAATTAAGGAGGTGACAAGTTTCTGATTTGATTTTCAAGTGTAGAATGCTTTTGTATAAATATTATCCTAATTGTTGCGTTAGAATAATGGGCTGCCCATTATTATAACGCAACAAAAATTTAAATATTTACACAATAGTTTTCAACCGAAAATTGAATCAGAATCTCTTTAGCTACTCTATTAGTGGACTGTTCAAATTTGCAATTTTTTTACAGAATATACTTTTTCCAGTAGGATTCGAACACGTGCTATAGAGATCACCCTCATTTTCACGATTTACTTTGGTTGGAAAAAACGTATGTATCATTTTTTTCAAGACGTTCAAATAATAAGACGTGAAGTAATTCATAATAAATTAAGTTGATTTGAAATAATATCCGATAAATTTATTTAGATGGAACCAAAAATTGACACTTTTTCATTGTGCTATAAAAAGCTTCAAAAAATAATTAATTCCCACGAAGTGTCACTTAAAATTTCATAATGTATATCCCCTACACTTTTTTAAATATCCGGCCCTCCTACTTAAAAACACACTACGTTTCCTAATCAGGGCCGGGATATTTACAAAAGTGTGAATCAGGGATATATAATTTTTTTGGATTTTAAAAACTTAAAATCAGTAAAAAATTGTTCAGAAATAGGGTAAATAAAAAAAAATTTTGACTTTTAAAATCATTTTAAACACCCTATAAAAACAAAATTGTATTCTTATTGGTCATCAAATGCAGTAATTTTCGACCACTTGGTGCTGTAAAAGATAAGATAATTGGATTAATTATCCTTATTTACACCAGAAAAACTTAAAGTTGAACTTCTGAAATATCTAATATTTACCACATAAATGCTTTACTTGGTTAAGTGGCTCATTCCAAAATCTTTCGTCAAAACAAAATGCCAGCTTTCTAATAGATGTGGGCAAAATGAACCCAGCAGTATTTTCGCAAATTTGTCTTTTCCAAGTTTTCGAAGTATTTCCTGATAATTTTGATTTGAAACTTGATAAATTATCTTTAAAAAGATGAAAATTATCATTATTAAAAATTTTTGTCAGTAATTTTCCAGGAATAATTGGCATAAAATCATGTCTTATTTTGATATAATTTTTAAATATTTTACAAAAATAACCAAAAAACGTGAGAAAAATAAACCCAGCCGTATTTTCACAAATTTGCATTTTTTCAAGTTTAGGAAGTATTTTCTGGTAATTTTGGCAACAGAATAATTTGTGTTCAATAATCGTGGATTTTCTGCGATTTGAATATGTTAATTTGTTATGGCGATTTGTTTAATTAAAAGTGGCTTATATTCAACAAGCACCGTATAAGCCTGTTGACTGTTTAGATAGTATCATTTATTCGATTAAACTCAACGTTAAAAATCGAGTATTACGGAACATAAACCTCGTAACAGACCGTCAATTTTTGGCCAATTTAAACGTCTCCAAAAAACCAAAGATTAGAGTCGAAAAGCTCATCTATGAAATTACCTACCAGTCGTTATCTTTAATTATGCTTGCATTTCTAATGTGTTATTAAATAGCAAGAGTTTTTTTTTATTGAAAATAGATAAAAACTTCAATATAACTTGATGAAAGTCATAGGACTAATTTCCTTGTGTGATATCAATTATATAAAAGATTGGTATCCCTAGGGCTCTACTTTCGCATTCGCGTTTGACTCGTGTTTGATCAATTATAGCACCGGATATCACGACATAGTCCAATAAGAGCTTCAAACAAAAGTTCAATAGCGAACGCAAGAGTAAAGGCCTAGGAATCTCCTTTTTAGATATCACATTACATATTTACAATCGGCCAACAAAAAATTACAAGTTTTTTTTGAAAAGTTAAAAATTTGAATATTTTATAGTGTTTCTGATTTTTTTGTTTGAAAAGTGTTTCCAGCAATAAAAATGCTTTTCATTGACATAATCTGTGCCAACGAGCCACATTTGTTGTTGTGGTTTCAAATCTAAATTAGCTTTCTATAATGAGAAACAACGGTTGTTATCCTGTCGTTGGAACGCCTAAATAACATAGAAAATCTTTTCATCATGCGAAAACAACGGTTGTTACCCTATCTTTCGAACGCCTTAATTACATAGAAAATCTTGTTTTTTGGACCAAACTGCAACCCAAACATTTGAAGATTTGTTTGGCCTAACACCTTAGCTGATAAGGAACAAATTTCAGGATTGTCAGAATAAAATGCACTTAGGAAGGTCCGGGAAGGTTTCCTGAATAGCGAATTTTGATTTTTTTTATTATTGACAATTGTTTGACATTTATCGTGACACTAAGCGTATTTTGCACATATTTCTAAACTACCTCGAGTTCAAATTTAGAAATTTCAGTTAATTTTTCGTCAAAATTGTTAACACGTTAAGTTCCCCTAAAAATATATTTTAGCATAAAAAGAAACGGTTATAACACAAAATTTACAACAAAAAACAGCTGGAATTGTAAATCAAGATTCGTCACGTTTTTTTGCCTAGAAAAAGGAGCCTTATGAATAAAATTTCAAGCTCTCTAGCAGAAATGCCAGTAAATGTGATCATAATGTTACATAATGTAACAGATTTGATCTTCTTCAAAAGTTACTTTAAAGGTCAACCCTTGTAAGAGCATGCTAGTTGCTTTATTAAATTTACAAAATTTATGCTATTGAAATGAACCGTAACGCAAGTTTAATTTAAGAAAATGATTATTTTTAAAACCAGTAAAATTCCGAAAATCTAATTTTCAAAAGTCGTAATCAATTTATTTTTTCCAGCTAACTAATACAATAAATAAAACAAGATCAGCTCAAAAAATAATCTTTGCGCTTTTTCGTAAAATTATAGTTTAACTCCTAACCTTATTTTGGACAAAATTATAAAGCCAGAAAATCAGTAAGCATGAAAAAAACTCCTAGATTTTGTTTTTATAGAATTTGAAATTTATTTTTCGAAGAAGTTTTCAGCTCAATCAATTATATCAATACTAAAATTACTGAAATACTCTAATTTTCAAAAGGTTGACATCTAATCACTGATTTTTTTAAAGATATACTTGTATGAGGTGTTAGATGAATGAAGCCATCGTTACTTACAATCTGAATAAAATAATATTTCGAGCCCCGAATTGTACATGGTAATTTCCAAATGCTACCATGTTGATCGTTAAGGGTATCCGGTTCCTACATTTTGCAGTATTATGCATAAAATGCACCAAATCAATTTTATGTTTTGAACGCATAAAACAATCCAAATGACAACAAAAATTTTTCAAAAATTTTGCGTTTTTTCGATCTTTTTCATAAGTTTTTTCTCAAAATTATGTTCAAAAAATTACGTTTGTGTCATTTCCACTAAAATTCGAAATATCGGGTTGACGTAAGCCAACTTTCTCTTCAGTGTTTTTCCCAGCTATCTTTTGAGCCTCTTTTCGAAAAAATGAAAGCCATTTTTTTTTCGAAATTTTTGTCACGTGACCTTGAAAAATTTATATTTTTTGTTTGGTAAGAAATTTGAAAAAACCCACCTACAAAGTTTCTGTTGTTTAGATGCTAGCTTTTGCAAAAATTTGAGTACATTTTGGAAATTTAACCTAGGAGAGATAGATTTTCATAGCATTTATCGACACAAAGCTCACTACAAAGTTTTGTATACTAATGTATACAGGTTATGTTTGAAATTTGGGTTTATTTCTAAATAAAACCTGGGAGAGGATAGATTTTCCGTTTTGGCTTAGGTGGCTTCTTGTGCCGCTTATGTGTGAAGAAGTGTGGTCATACAAAAAAGTTTTGACAAATTTTTCTCGAAAGTTGAACGCTAGTTTCACAAACTGGCTAATCTGAATAATATCCTCAAAGCCGTGTTTCGCTAATATTTTATCGAGAATATGTCAATTTAGGGACCGGGATACCCTTAATTAAATATAATTTATTAAAATTTGACAGAAATGTCCAAGATAAACTCTGCGGAACTTTCGTGTTTTGAAACTTGGAGGGTTAATCCAATCAGCAGTTCTCAGGGAGTGACAAATTCAACACCTGAAGTACTTGTTAAATTACGAGAAAACGTCATTCATTTTTTATACGATTTATTACGTAGCATATCGTATGAATTAACGTTTAAAAAAATATGGACGTTCAAAATTTCCAGCAAAAATAAATAAAATTTTGGAAAAAATTTACTGACATTTGGAATCGAACATTTGGAATATTATTAAAAGATGTAACGAATTAACGTAAGAACATGAAGTTAAACATGTTCGGGATTGTCTAAAAGTGATTTATTATTAGGTAAAATAAGGCACCGTCGTTACGTCAGTTTCGTAAGCAATGAATAAAGGGAGTAACCGACGCATATCCTCTTCCCAACCTAAGTCTATCTTAAATATGCTTACTATCTCTATAGCGTTCTATCCCTCTCATGTTCTTAGTGATTACTTGAGTGATTACACATCGATCGACTTTGACGGTCCTAATATCAAGCACTCTTGCCTTTAATAATACTCAAGACAATGACTAAGACAACATAAGTGGGATTCGAAGACGCAATATAGTGCGGCACTATAGATATAGCACTCTATCTTTATAGATAGTAGGCATTTTTAAAATAAACTTAGGTTGGGTAAAGGATATTACTGTTTTTGAAAACCGAGAGATAAATGTTCCAAATGCGACCACTGATATTAAAAAAATTTTCTCAAGACTTTTTTTTAAAGATACGTGCTTTTTTTGTTCAGTATATTATTTTGTCCACATCATTATATTGATGTACAAATTAAACACAATATACTTATGGTTAGAAAGTTACAGCCCTCGTCATTTACTCGTTAAAAATATAATTTTATTCAGGTGAAAAATTTACTGGGTATCATGCAATTTGAGGAATGTTTGACACATATAAAAAAATATGGCAGATTAGTGTAATTGAAAAAAATGTTGCAAGTACATAGCCTAGCGCTTAGTTTACCATAATCTTGATGCCAAAAAATTACTTAAATTTAGTTTAAATCTCAGATTTTATTCATTTTCGGAGCACTTTTAGTTTCTGTGCTGAAATTGACTCAGAGAAAATTATGGAGAACAATTATGTCCCGTTTTTTCAGACTTCAGCATTTTTGCTTTTATCATTTGGCTTGAAATCATTCTTGAATTTATTTTGAAATTTCCAGGCCAAAAGATAGGCAATTTCAAAAACGGTATTGCGTTTTTGAAAACTTTCCTGACGAATTTGTGCAATTGTTTTCGCAAACATGTCCATCATTTTTATCCATTATTTCCTAAAACATATTCATAAAAAATTCTAAGATATATATCCCCTATTCACATTTTTGTTAATATCCCGGCTCTACTACTTAAAAACACACTACGTTTCCTAATCAGGGCCAGGATATTAACAAAAGTGTGAATAGGGGATATGTGCGTTTACAACACAAAATTTGCATATTTTGATGACGTATATTTCTTCAAAATAACAATTATCCGATCAACTTTTTTGACACCCGGTAAATTTTCAATTAAAAAATTGTCTGAACTTGATTATCGGGACCTACTAATTTATTCTCAAAATTCAGAACAAAATATATTTTAACTTGACAGGGTTTTGGACCAAGTTTCCGGCTAAACTTTTTTATGAAAGCAAAAGTAGCGATTCAGGTTATATCAAATTTGATTATAAAGCATAAAGCCACAAAGTGAAAACATACGAGTTTTCTAATGGTAAGTTTTTTTTTAATTTAAAGACCGTTTTATAAAGAGCCGATAAATTCAAAGGAAAATTTATAAAGCCACATAAACATGATTTGAACCTTGAAAATGTACTAAGTTTAAACTCTGATAAACGGTTTGGTTATCATTCTAATACCGTATTTTTCTACTAAAAAAGTCAGAAAAAATTTCCAACTAACATAATCATGATTTTAGTGGTTAGCATAATTATCAGAAACTTGGGCTTATCTGTAATTTTTGACCAAGAGTTAAGGCAATTTGTAGCTAGTAGATATACTCTTACTTAAGTGAGCCCCACTATCGCAGCACCTTAAACATGTGCATGAATACCAAGTACTCTTGAAGTCCGCTCGTCGCCACGATTGAAATACCGTAACCCTCAACAAATTATCCCAAAAGTGGAACTTGTCCTTTGAAAATTTCAATTTCGCTTAAAAGTAGATCAACGCCTTTTTAGGGGGTGCTTGATTTGTCCAACTTTTTTTAAGGAAAAATAATTAAGTTGTGAAAAAATTATTACTTTTTTTATCGAACTGGTGGAAAATCTGTTACTTGCATAAATTTTATTTATTTATATAAAACAACGTTTCATTATTTCATTTTCAAGCTAATAATATTTTTGTGAGTTGAAGAAATTCTACAGTACGTAATCTAAAGTTTTCGACTTTTTGCAAAAATATAAATCTGGGCAAACAAGAGCTTATTTTAAGGCCCACTTTATAATTATTGTTCTAGAGCAGTGATTTGTTTTTTTAATTTTTTGGAAAATTCAAAATTTTGATTTTGACATAAAAATTATATTAAAATACATCCTCAAATGTTCTTTGGTGATTGTGGAACCTTTTTTTTTAAAAAAATAAAATAAATTAATCTTGAAAAATTTATTTTAGACAAAGTTAGCCCAAGGGCACCATAACAAAAGTAACGGGGCCCTCAAACCCTTAACATAATATGCCGAACGTTGAATTCGTCCTTTGGAAAATTTCAATTTGACAATGTTTCCGTTATTTTTTTTCGGAAATGAAACCAGTCCTTTTTTGTTGAGTAAAGTTCTTTGAATTTTCTACTTGATAAATTGGTCATTGAGTTGATTGTCCGAAGTCCGAAATGACAATATTATCTTTTTGGTATAATCTACTTCATCGGCCGAGAACAAAAAAGAAGCCCCTTTTGAACCTGAGTGGAAACTGCCCTTCTCGGAACCTCTTGACATTGAATAAATTTACTGCGAAAATTAGGCTCGCTTATTCGGGAAATAAATTCATGGAAAAGTCAGAAAAATTTACGTTTCTGCCAAATGTTCTAAATTAATTAAGTCGGAAATCTTTCGCTACGATTTTTGCGGTTTAGGGACAAGAAAGGAATTTTTTCAAAAAACCACTTTGTTTTAACTAGTTTGGATAACTTTTGCGTAATACATGATACAGTGCCTGAAAATGATAAGGATGAGGTAATCTAGAGATCACTTTCATTTATCCGGTCATTTTGATGGCTTTTATCCGTATAATTTGTCTAAATTATAACTCATTAGAATGGATTTATTAAAGCTGCTAGTACTTGATTACAGTACTTATGTTTGTAAAAATATCAAATTCTGTCGAGAAAAAAATGAGACAAATTTATATGATAATCTATTTTAGGTTATCGGTCTACCAGACAGTCGAGTCCCGACTTAAATCATGAGTAGAAAAACGTGAATATAAATCTAAGGGGGTAGCGGTGGCATTATAGTACTTTTGTACTCCACTTTCCCAGAATATTAAACTGCTTCGAAACTTTTTAGAATAGCTTTTTGGTAGATCTAACCTTAATCTACAAAAATAATCCATCAGAATAATTTTTGGGCGACCCTGGTGACCACCATGCAGCGAATTCTAGAACACCTAATCGAAATTTCAAAATCTATCTCCTCCTAGAGCTCGCATACGATTTCATTCAAACTTGGCATGAACCACGGAAACACGTATGATTTTAATTTGAAGCGGATGTTCGAATTTCTAACTAGTTTTTTCTAGAAGTGCAAAAAACCGTATAATTTCAAGGTTCTCGCTATTCAAAATCTATCTCCTCCGAGGTTAAATTTCAGAATGTAGTATAAATTTGAGAAAAGATGGAAAAAATGTTTTTGTTATTTTGATGAAGCCGAATTTTGAAATGTTTTGTAAAATCTGAAAAATCGCATTTAAGTAAACCGGAAATGAAAATTTGAAAAAATGAAAATTGTCGCATTTTAAGTTGAAAGTACCATCAAATTTAAGCTTGGGTGATGCTGAGAAAGAAAATTTGCTTACAGCTTTTTGATATTTTGAGGTTTTCTGGTCGAAAATTGGGTTACAATGTTTTTCAAAGAAAATTACTCAGACAAAATTTCTCAAAAAATGAAAATTTTGAACTTTTTTTTGGATTTTTTCGAGTTTTTCACCGATGAGTTCAATGTGATGAAAAAACTTAATTGATAAATTTATTTTTGCTGAGTTCAATTTTTGACACTAATTTAACATAATTTTGACAAGAATTCGTCACTTTTTTAAATATGATTAATTTGAATTTTTCATATCATTTTAATCTGAATCCCCACCTTACTAATGACAGATAAAATTGAGAAAGTATGATTGATTGTAAAATCCTACTTCCGAATATTTTATTCCAACCCTCAATTTCTTTAGAAATTTTAAGTAAGAATATGTTTGTAATTTAAATTTCCACGGATTTTCTAAACCGAAATTCGAGAGGTTTAATCAGTTCTACCAGCTTAAAGTGTGATATGCATTTATAATTATTCAATCTTGAGGTGTCATAATAAATGATAAACTGGAGATACAGTATTTAGAAAACCAAAATTCACAAACCGTCGTTTGAACGATTAAAATTTGAAAAAACAAAGGCTGTTCAACAATAATAAATTTGAATCGACCATGATCTTGGTTCAATTGACCATAAACCCGAGCTATTGTTACCAAATTAGCATCTTTTTGAAATCATACTGCACCTATGTTAATCTTAGACCCGATTCACGCCAAAGTACGCCAGCATATTTAGATTTTATTAATGAGAATAAAGTCTACAGTAGGCATGAGGGGTTTGCGGAGTTGTGTTTTTACAATGCGCGTCATTGATTGGCCGGTTATAACAAACAATGAATTCAACATAGCCCCCATTTGTATTGTATCCGAGTTTCAAATATAAAACTATTAAAAATGTTCAACGTGATTTCAAATTCACTTAAGATTTTCGCAATGAAAATAAATTAGTGACACCTTCAGTACAATAAATTTTGTCAAAAAAACTGGTATTTATTTTTGATAAAAAAAAATTGAAAGTATAACTAAAATACAGCCGACCAAATTGTTCGCCTTGTCTCAAGCTTCAATAAATGTACCTTTCGCTTTTATTAAACAATCAAAAAGAAATGGTGTTTTTTCAGCGGGTCAATAACTCACGCTTTGGTTTATGCAATTTTCTTGAATTCAAAGCAAACTTGGAATAAAAAAAACAGATTTCAAACGTTGTTTTTCGCTTGAAACTGGCTAGAAATCAAAGAAATCTGATAATTATTGACGAAGAAGTAGTATTTTAAATGAATTTTTGAAAAAATGATCACCCGTTTAATTAAGACGATTTGAAAGTTATTTCTAGACGTCAATGATTCATTTAATGAACGTCTATTAAAATATTATTGCGGTCTTAAATTATTTTTAGACGTCATTTTTTGAGGTTATTTAAAGATTTCTCACGTTTATACGTGGACACTTTCACCTGACGGTTTAAAAACTTATCAAAATGCGTCAAAGTTGTGGCTGTCAATTCGAATTTGAATTTTGGTCGTAAATTTGACTGGTCTCACTTTTGGTTTTTTAGAATTTTTGTTCACTATGATTTTCTGATTTTTTTGTGTTTTTAATTGTTAAAAAGGTAATGACTCATTACTAATGAGTCATAACTTACGACGCATTTTATGTTTTCAAGCGATTCAATTAAAATTACAAAAAAAAACTTAGATGATATGTGACGTCATGAAATTTTCAAAGATATTCATGTTTGTTAAAAGATTTCGCACCTTTACATGATTTCATGCATTTCTCATATTTTCTATTCTGGTTTTTTAGAACGTGTTTATGCATAATTATCTAGTTCTCCTTGAATTAAATCCGTTTATATATTTGGTATTTCGCCTCCTTAAAATATTAATCTTTAACCTTTTTATTTAGAAGATGTTTTTTCTAACCCAGCAATTTTTGCACTAAAGCTTAGGCTGCCCGAGGTTGTGTGACACACTTTGTTTCCACTAAGTTTCAATAGGACTTTTGAAATTTTGAATAAACTTATTCGATCAATTTTGGAGCGTAGATTCAAAATAAATAAAAAATTTGAAACCCCTTTTCAGATTGGTAAAAATTGAGCCAATTAGCATCGAATATTTGACGCAAAATGTACAAAATTTCATACCTCGAACAGTCTACTGAAGCTGTTAAAGTAATCTCTTAAAATTTGTACTTAAATTTCTGGCGTATATTTCTGATAAACAGTAACACTTTGTTTTTGAGAATTTTTGCGTTTTTTTCAAATATAATTTGACTGTTTTTTGCATATCCCCTTATCACACTTTTGTGCCAATCCCGGCCTTGATTAGCAAACATAGTGTGTTTTTAAGTAGTAGGTTTTTGAGTGTTTTTAAGTATGAAATTTAAAATACTTCTACTTTTTAATAATTAATATTTTAATGTTTTTAGTCTTAGTGACGTAATCAAATAAGCAATTTTTTTTCGAAATTTTTCAGATTGCGCAACGTTTCATGAATTTATTATTACAGTACTCTCATCTTAAAATGAAAGTATTTTTGTGTTTTTTGATATTAGATATGCAATTTTAAATTAACTGAAATATGTTTCAAATCAAAAAACCATTTTTTATGGAAATTTTGCTTGATAGAAAAACTAGTCTTTATGTCTATTTCATTTTCTGGTTCTAAGCAAATTCATTTTTTCAAATTTTTATGAACCATTTTTTCACGTCCTTATAATCTCAGTTTCTAACCCTTTTATTTAGAATATGCAGTTTGCCACCACAATGCTCGCTACAGGCACCATGGCCGCTACTACAATGAACGGAGATGGCCGAGTCCGATATAACCACCAGGCCACGGCCTCCGACTATCAACATCCTAACGGAGGTGTTAACACTATCGAAATTGCCAACGTTATTCAACCGTGGAATATGACACAAGGTCCGCCACCAAGAGGATGGTATAAAGCTAAATTTAACATGGAATTTGACCTTAGTAACACTTTGGTTATCAAAAAATCTGG